>JAGFBR010000727.1:0-244819 GCA_019925795.1 Dendrobium chrysotoxum
ACCTTTGCCATCGTGTGCCTCATGATTTGTTACATCTCCTTTATTATCTAATAATGATTGGCCAATTCGATACCCATATGCTTCTAGAGGTATGTATGTCTGATCCCTATCACAAATATTGAAATCCGGATCATCTCAAGAGGGATGACACTATATGTAGTTATGCAAAGCCATTATAGCCACAATTATTTTCACCTACTTCTTGAATGAATATGTTAACATATCATGCAATATTAACCACTGCTTTTTTCAAACACTAAATGATCTCTCAATCACACCTCATAGAGAAGAGTGATGCTTGTTATATGTTTTTTTTCTCCCTCATATGGATTGACTTTCTCTTTGAAAATTAGGAATATGATACTTTGTACTAGAAAATGGCTTCAAAAACCCTTGTTGCATTGAGTACCCAGCATCCACTAGATAATATTTATCTATTTGTAATTGCATATTATTTATTTAAATAATAAGTAAAATGGTTTATTACAATGGAGAAATATATACTTGGTGGTGGCATAAGAAATTGATGTTCTTGATTACATATAGCAAATTTAAAAATACAACTATCATGTGCACTACCCTCCCACTCTGACATGATTAAAGTAAAGCACATGCTGAAATTACAAACTATCATAATATTTTGCATTGTTAAACCACATCATCCTATATAAGCCACCTTTTAAGCACTTGAAACACGAGCATCCACATGTATTCCATCAATAACTCTTATATAGTCCTAATTTAAAAGAGTTGATTAGATATTTGATAAATTTTAAAAAATCATATATTATCATAATAATAACATTTACCTTCAAATATGACATATATCGATCATCAAACAAAATCATCTTTCAGATATTTTAATAACTAGGATCAATAAGCTCGATAATAGAACCTCATAATTTCACTATGTCCTCCAATCCAATAGAGAAATACCTAATGATAGTCTCAGTTGAGTGTTGAAATCGCTCACATTTCGATCTTATTGATTTATTATAGGATAAAATACATAAGGTGATCGCAAGTACTTTTCCAGCTATTATCCTTAATGATCCATGCAAACCATGAACACTTTCCAAACAATACATAAGATCTACAAAAATTGGTTGTTATATGAAACATATTATGAAACCTCATTGGATGACCTGTAGTAGCTATCCAATCCATTTGTCTCCTTTATAAGACGAGGTCATGCATTGTGTCTTGCAAATATATGTTTCATAATACTCATTTATAAGACATAAAGTCGCTAGTATTATTTTTTTGAGTTTTTCAATATCGGGTGACTCATTTGTATTCCCATTACATTCCATTCCTACATACAGATAAGAATGAGCATTAATAGATGAAATAGCTATTTGAGGCTTATAGCACTATGCAAAATAGTATAATTTATGCATCTTTAAGATGCTGCTACGAGGATAATAAGTTAATAACTAAAAGCTTAATATAAAAACCACAAACTACAACTAATGAGAAGTAGCTATATAAGGCTATTAAGGATTCTGAACAATAGTAGTAAGGAAATTTGGTTAATACTAATATGTAATAATGAATTATGTTTAAGCAGGAAATTTGTCTTCAGCATTTCTTAAGAAACATAAATCTTCTAATAATTATGTGAATGAAACATAAAATCACATGGATACGTACTGAAGAAGAGCAGATTTTAAAAATTGGAGACATAGTAACTCTTTTGTTTAATCAAAATCATCTTATGGAAAAAGTTTAATTTCCTTCCCACTAATCCATACTAACTAATTTGGAATCACCTAGTAATGCAATTTAATAAAAAGCAACTTCAATATAGGGTATAACTATCTTAAAACACATTCATAAAAATCAATTGTCAAAAAATATACACAAGTAATCAAATACTTTGATCAAATTAAGCTTTAAGAAGTGGTGAGCATTTTATAAGAATATTATAGCACATAGGAAACTAGGTTGTTCAAACTACAGAATTAATGACATTTTAATTTTTCTATCCTAGAGTGAGAAAGTCCAGTTTTCTAGTGAGAGATTTTTCTTCGTTTCAATTTGAGTTTTCCTTTCGCTTCTTTTTTGCAG
Organism: Dendrobium chrysotoxum; assembly: GCA_019925795.1. NCBI lineage: Eukaryota > Viridiplantae > Streptophyta > Magnoliopsida > Asparagales > Orchidaceae > Dendrobium > Dendrobium chrysotoxum. Next base: position 2,071 of record JAGFBR010000727.1, read on the forward strand.
AAGGAGATTATGGCGGTGACTGACCGCTGACAATCTTCTGCTGGTGGAGCTACATCCAATCCACATTCCACCAATAATTTATCTAGTTCTTCTTCGAATCTGAATGGTGTAAGAGGCAACAAGTCAAATTTGGAGATGGGGGTTCGCATTAATGGAAGACCTCAAAATAATTTGGGGATTAGAGAAGATTTCCGTCCACCGATTCGCCAAGATGCAGTGGTAGAAGGCAATGGAAAGAAGGTGGTGAATTTTTGGGATCAGACTAATGCAAAAGATCAGATTTGCAAACCTCATTCATTGCAGGTTTCAGGTAAATTCATTCGTGAAGCCTCCTCCTCCTCTGTTTTGGTATTGAAAGTCAATAAAATCATGGGTAATCAAGTAGAAGCTGATCAGAATCAAACTAGTCATAATCTTTTGGTTAATTTTGAAAGTGATGAGAATGCTATTACAGAAGGAAATGTGAATAATGGAAACATTGGGGAAAAAGAAGATTTTATTGATGCATGGAAGAAACCACAACACATCAAATTATCCTATAAGACTGGACTAACAGATATGTCAGAGGATGGAGTTCAGTGAAGTTAAACACTGATTTGGAGCGTGCTAATTCTCAAATTCTAAAAAATTCCCTGGTTGTTAAAGTACTAGGGAATAATATCCCTTTTCTAGTTTGTAGTATGGAGCTTAGAAGATAATGGAGCAAATTTGGAAATTTCCATTTAACAACACTTGGGATGAACTGGATCCTATGTTCGCTTAAAAATTCTGAAGCTATGGAAGAAGTGTTGAGTTGTGGCCCTTGGTATGTTGGAGAACATATTGTTGGAATGGATAAATGGTCTCTTTCGTTTTCTCCAAAATCTTTAAAAGGTCTTACTGTACCTGTATGGATTCACCTTCCCTTTCTACCTTTGTATTATTGGGATGAAGAAAATATTGCTAGAACTGCATCAATTGTTGGAGTACCAATGTATCTTGATGGTAACTCATTTAAATGGGGAAGAAGAGAATTTGCATGTTTTTGTGTCCAGATTAATCTAAAGAATAAACTTCCAAATGGAGTTTGGATAGATGGGATACCGGGTAGATTCTTTCAAAATATTGAATATGATAAGATTACTTCATTTTTCTTCCACTGTGGTAAAGTTGGTCATGAGAGATCGGTTTGCCCTGAAGTTTGCAGTTTAGCTCAAAAGAAACATCCTGTGATGCAGACTGAAAATTTGGGGACTGATGTACAAGATAAACAGAATCGTTCTTTTTTATAACATGATGAATATGGTCCAAGGATCCATGTCAAATTTAAAAACAATAGATTCAAAAAGGTGAGAAATATAGGAGGAGCAAGAGTAGGTAAAAAAATGAACAATTTAAATCGCAATGTGGCTGATTTTCAAGTTATCGATGAGGATGTATAGAAGCAATCTAGGAATAACAATGTGGAAATGAGAAAAAGTTCTGTTGAACAACAAAATGAGGTTGAAGAAGCTGAAGGTATTAATCTATTTGAAAATGTTCTTTTAGATGTTGCTAAGACCTCTAAAATTTGTTTGGCTAACAAATATAATATATTGGCTGAGGAGAATGACAAAGTGGCAGCTGCAGTTCCCCAAAATATTGTGAGCAAGAAGGATTGTGAAGATGCAGACACTTATCCAGAATCTGAAACAAAATTTGGTGATGGTCCAACAGGATGTGATAATGATTCTGTGAATATCAGTTTGTTTAAACACAAACTGGTTAAAGAACTGAAGTCCTTGGGTCATGTTGAAGTTGCTCATAGAAAAAGAAAGGGAGATGGGAAAGGTAGCAAGATAGGTGGGGACTTTTCCCCTTTGGGTGGTTAATGTCTTCATTTATGTTTTGGAATTATAGAGGGGATAGAAAGAGGGAATCCTCCCTTTATCTTAGAGAGATTATGACGGATTATGATGTTTTCTTTATTGGGTTAATAGAAACTAAGCTAGCCAATATTGATAGGAGTGATGTTAATAGTATTATTAGGGTTTATTGGGACTTCTTTCATCATCCGGCTGAGGGAACCTCAGGTGGGATTTTTGTAGTATGGAATAGGAATGTTGTGTCATTTGAGGTGGTTGAGCATTCTTCTCAAGTGGTTTTTGGGATTCTTAGTACTCCTACTATGGGTACCTTAAATGTTGCTACGGTGTATGGGAATAAGTCTTTTGATGAGAGAAGGAATTTGTGGGATATGCTTGGAAAGTGTGTGGTGGGTAGTATCCCTTCTATTGTGGGAGGAGATATTAATTGCATTTTATCCTAGGAGGATAAGAGGGGGGGGGGGGGGGGCAAGGGGTTTCTCTTCTCCCAAGGGCCTAAAGAAATGAAGTTTTTTATGACTAACAATGACTTTCATGATGTAGGCATTGTTGGACCAAGATATACTTGGGGTAACAACAAGGAAAGTGCTACAAGAATTTTGAAAAGACTTGATAGATGCTTGCAGAATTATGTTGCTTTACAGATGGTGTCTTTTACAAAGATTAGACATCTAACAAGGGTGGCATTTGCAGCTCGAGCTCACGAGTTTATATTTTTGATGATAACAAATACTATGGCTCACATCTTTTGTCTCCTAGTATTTTCATTCTATACTTGTTTGTATGTATACTAATATTTCAGGAATATCGTGCAACATCCAATGATGATTTAAGGCTCAAGATTGGGTAGAATAAGTTATGCTATAAAGATTTTTGTAATATTCATTAATGTATTTTTGATTTCTTAAGTCAAGTCCTATAAGGGTGTATGCTAGATTAGTGACCATGCACACACACACTTAGGGGGAGTGAGATTGAGTCAAAACCAGAAGTTTAATTTTTGAACTAATCGTACTGGATAATCTCTATTGTCTAGGATGATCAACTCTTTGAACTAATTGTACTGGATGATTTATATCATCCAGGATGACACTTTATGATCTTAAAAATAGCCACCAATAATAATTTAATCAAGGATTTAAGATTCAAATTTTGTTCTAATCATCCTAGACGATCTTGATCATCCAAGATGATCTATGAAAATCATTTCTAAATTAATCCTATGATTAGTCAATCAAATCTGCTTAATTTCATATTCTGATCGTACTAGATGATCACAGAATCATTCTGGATGATCTTAGAATGGTCCTGGATGATCTTATAATCATCCTGGACGATCAGTATAAATTTTAACATATCATCCAGGTGATAATCCAAGACTATCAGTCAAATTTTGCTCATCGTCCTAGATGATTATGAGATTAAACTGGATGATTCTTGGTGGTAGAATTGAGTTTTTAGAGTTTTCAGAAGCCCTCTCTTTAAGCACATCATCCTAGATGATCCTGCAATCATCCTGGATGATATTTACTGCCAAAATTAATTTTTATTGTCTTTCAAAGCCCTCTGTTTAAGCTTTCTCCAAAGATGTTGTAAGTGTCTTTGGCAGTCATTGAGGCTTCATTTTTCTGGAGAAAACTTTAAGAGAGAGCCTTGAAAGGGAGAGAGAGGAAAGGGTGGAGTTTGAGAGAGGGAGAAGATCATTGGAGGGGATTTCAAGGGAGTGTGGAGGGGGTTTCACATAGTTGCTCCGACAAGCTTGCACCCTAGTATCATCGTATTCAAGGTTTATCTTGAGAGAAGTTTTGGGAAGAAGAAGATCTCTTTAGTGTTAAAGGACCAGGTTCTCTGCCTTCACCAGGAGGGTGAAAGAAGATTTCAGGTTCTCTTCCGCACCGGGGGAGGTGGAAGAGATTTTAAAAGGGCTTCTCGACCTAGCTGTATGGACTTAAAGAGAGTCACTAAATATTTAGTGCAATACCTGGAATGGGAGGTTCTGGAGAGTGGACGTAGGTCAGGTTGGACCGAACCACTATAAATTTGGTGTATTCTTTCTTATTATTTTCTACACTTTATTTTTACTGTGATTAACTGCTTGGGTGAAATCTCTAATTTATCTTTTTATTATTGATTTAATTCTTTTTCGCTGTAAGATAGAAAAAGATTTTTTTTTGGTTAAAATTTTTTTAAATATCTAATTCACCCGACCCCCCCCCCCCCCTCTTAGTTAGCCTCGGGACTAATTCTATAGGGTTTAACACCTCTCATGAACTTTCAAGTGGTATCAGAGCATGATTCAAAATTTATGTTTTTGAAAACTTTTGAATTTCGATCAATGGCTAATTTTGGAAATTGTAATATTATAGATGGATATTCAATCACCCGATCACCTTTATTTGAAAATATTTCTTTTGGTTTTTGGAAAATTCATATCTCTACTTTCTTAAAATCAATAGATTATCGTATGTGGATATTAATTCAGGAAGGATACTCTACACCTTCTCATTTTATAAATAGCATCAAAATTGATATTCCTTTTTTTGAATGGAGTAGAGAAGAAAAAATTAATACTCAATTAAATGCTAAATGTTTGAACTATTTTTTATGTGCCTTGAATTTTGATGATTGCTTGAGTATCTCAACATGTACTACTGGCAAGGATATTTGGGATAAACTGATCACTACATATGAAGGTACTAGTGAAGTTAAGCAATCTAAGTTGAATATTCTAATGCATGATTATGAACTTTTTTGAATGAAATCTTATGAGACAATTTTAGACATATATACTAGGTTTACTCAAATTGTGACATCATATATACTCTAGGTAAAGAAATTTTAAACATTGAAAAGGTCAATAAAATTCTACGTTATCTACTTGATAAGTTTGATGCCAAAATTGTTGCCATTTATGAATCAAAAAATTTGAATAAATATACTATTGATAATCTCATTGGCTCACTCATTGCCTATGAGTATACTGTGAGTCAAAGACCTGTGGATGCAGATAAAATGATTGTACTAAATGCTGAAGATATGAATGACAGTGGCTTAGTAGATAATGAAAGTGAAGAATTAGCATCAGAAATAAGCAAATTGGAAGGTCTACTAAAGCACAAGTATAAGCATCAATAAAAGTGGAACAAAGGTAAAAATGGTAACAATGTTAAGATTTTTTCTGATGTTATTTGCTTTGGATATAGGAAGCCTAGACATATAAAAAATTAGTGCCCTAATTTGAAAACTCTTCGTGCAAAGAAAAAGGGTAAAGCTAAGCAAATTGTAAAAAGGGAAAATAATGAAAAGCAAAAAATCTCCCGGGTAGACATAGCTTCAGAATCATCAAATCAGGAGCAAGATGATGTTTAAAGTCTTTTTTGTGTGTTTATTTATTTTGTGTTTATATTTATGTTTTTTATTCGTTGTGTTTATGTTTATTTTCTGTGTTTTCCTTGAGTTTTATTTTTCTTTCTTCTTCTTAGTATTTTTTTATTATTTCTTTAAAATTTTAAATTATTCTTTACATTTTTTTGTAAAGTTTTCTCTAATTAATGCACACATATTACCTTTTTTGTTTAGTATATGCTTTAGAAAATCAAATCACTTTTAAAAAAATACTTTTTCTAAAAATAAAAATTTTACCTCCTATTTTTCTTAAAATTTTACGTTCGTTGTGCTTGACTTCTCTAAAATTAGTCAAAGGAAGGAAACTCATAATTTTGACTCTCTATCTCATTTCTTAATGAGGTAATTTTACTTTTGATTCAAAATCTTTATCAAATTTTTAATTGGATTTTAAAATTGAAATTTTTTCATCTCCTTATATTTTTTCTCTCTTATAGGAATCTTTTGCAAGTTGTTGAATCCATTTCATTATTTTCTTAATCAAGCAGTTATTTTTTGTCACTAGAATGGGTTTGCTTTAGTCTTTAAAATTGCAGAAAGGAAGTATATTTGTTAAAAAGAAAAGAGGCACAAAATGAGTCCAAAGCTGAAAAGATGCGGAATGATGCCAAAAATAGAAAGATACACAAAACATATCAAAAATCAAAAAATGTGCAAAATGCGCCAAAAATTAATAAAGAGGCATAAAATGAGCCCACAATAAGTTAGCTTACCTTTCTTGTATTTCTTAAATCATAAGAAAACCCTTATATCTATTGATGTTTTCGATACTTGAGATTGAAAGTCATGACTCTTGATTCACCAAGTTTTGCATTAATCTTTTATTAGATATATTTCATGAAAGGAGTTTTGAAAAGATTAATGTTTCCTTCTCTAATTTGTTCCTTGATTTGATTGTTAGCTTAAAAAGTTTTTGAGGCTTTAAAGAAACTTGAGCTTGGATTAACAATTTCTAAATATCTAACCTTTCCGGATTATGCATTGTTCATACATGCCTTACTAAGTTATTGAACAAAATTAAGAAGTAACTATCTCATTCCAAGAAAATTTGAAATTTCAAACTGATTCTTCTAAAAACATCTTCTTCACTAGATCAGGGATTGTTTGATTATTATTTAGTTAGTTTTTACTATTTTATTTTTCTATGCTCCTCTTCTTTTTGATAATGTCAAAGGGGGAGAATGTACTATTATATTTATGTTATATTTAAATGTACTATTATTTTATGTTATATTTATTTAATTTATCTTTTTATCTAGTTATTTATTTTATTTATTTATTTTATTTTAAAATAAAAATAAATACAAAAAGAAAATTTTGTTTTCTCCTATTTTTTTAAATGTTTATCATAGTGAGGGGGAGATTAAGAGAAAATACCTTTGGTTTGCAAATTCAACTAGTAATATTTGCCGTCATCAAAAAGGAGGAGATTATTGCAACTCGAGCTCATGAGTTTATATTTTTTATGATAACAAATATTATGGCTCATATCTTTATATCTCTTAGTATTTTTATTCTGTACTTATTTGTGTGTATACTAATATTTCAGGAACATCATGCAATATCCAATGAAGATTCAAGGCTCAAGATTGGGTAGAAAAAGTTATACTGTAAAGATTTTTATAATATTCTTTAATATATTTTTGATTTTTTCTTGAGTTAAGTCCTGTAAGGGAGTATACTAGCTTAATAATCATGCACACACACTCAGGGGGAGTGAGATTGAGTCAAAATCAAAAGTTTAATTTTTGAACTAATCATACTAGACGATTTCTATCATCTAGGACGATCAGCTCTTTGAACTAATCATACTTGATGATTTATATCATCCAGGATGATCCTTTATGATCTTAAAAAATAGCCTCTAATAATAATTTAGGGAAGGATTTAAGATTCAAATTTTGTTCTAATTATTCAGGACAATCTTGATCGTCCTGATGATTTATAAAAATTATGTCTAAATTAATCTTATGATTAGTTAATCAAATCAGCTTAATTTTATATTCTGATCATACCGGATAATCACAGAATCATCCTAAACAATCTTAGAATCATTCTAGATGATCTTAGAATCATTCTGGATGATCTTAGAATCATCCTGGATGATTAATACAAATTTGAAACATATTATCCAGGTGATCATCTAGGACTATCAAGTTAAATTTTGCACATCATCCTGGATGATCCAGAGATTTTATTGGATTATTCTTGGTGGCAGAATTGAGTTTTTAGGGTTTTCTAAAGCCTTCTCTTTAAGCACATCATCCTGGATGATCTTTGCTATCGGAACAAATTTTTAGGGTTTTTAAAAGCCCTCTATTTAAGCTTTCTCCAAAGATATTATAAATGTCTTTGGCAGCCATTGAGGCTTCATTTTTCAAGAGAAAACATGAAGAGAGAGCCTTAAAAGGGAGAGAGGAAAGGGTGGAGTTTGAGAGACGGAGAAGATCCTTCGAGGGGATTTCAAGGGATTATGGAGGGGGTTTCACACGGTTGCTCTGGCAAGCTTGCACCTTATTACCATTGGATTCAAGTTTTTTCTTGAGAGAAGTTTTGGGAAGAAGAAGATCCCTTTGGTTTCAAAGGACCAGGTTCTCTACCTTCACCAAGTGGGTGAAAAAGGATTTCAGGTTCTCTTCCGCACTGGGGGAGGTGGAAGAGATTTTATAAGGGCTTCTTTGCCTATCTATGGGGGTTAAAGGAGAGTCACTAAAGGTTTAGTTCAAGACCTGGAATGTGAGGTTATGGGGAGTGGACATAGGTTAGGTTGGACCGAACCACTATAAATATGGTGTATTCTTTCTTATTATTTTTCGCACTTTATTTTTACTATGATTAACTAATTGGGTGAAATCTCTGATTTATCTTTTTATTTATTATTTAATTCATTTTCACTATAAGATAGAAAAAGATTTTTCTTTTTATTAAAAAGTTTTTAAATATTCAATTCACCCCTTCTCTTGGTTAGCCTTGGGACTAGTTCTATAGGGTTTAACACTCATGAACTTTCAATGGCTTCCAATCACAGTCTTATTGTATTTAAATTGGGGGAAAATAGTACAACCTGTCCAAGATTATTAGATTTGAAGACACTAGGAGGTCATATCCGGTGGCTTGGAGTATTGTACTAAATTCTTGGAAGAATTTAGATTTTGGTGATGATGTGGGCATCTTGCATAGGAAGATTCGAAGAACTTTCAAGGCACTATTTTATTAGAATAAGAACAAGTATAAAAGTCTATGCATATTGAAGGAAGAGCTAAAGAAAGAAATTTTGGAGCTACAATTAGAGGAAGCAATGAATGAAGGTCTTATATTGGAGAAGTTAATTTTACTTCGAAGTAAGGTGCATGATCTGAATGTTACTTTAAGAAGGCTATCTACTTGGTGGAATCAAAGGGCTAAAGCTAGGTGGCATGAAGAAGGGGATACCAACTCTAATTTTTTCCATAATTTTGCTTCAGCAAGGATGAATGGGAATTTTATAAAACAAATTAAGGATGAAAAATACAATGTGCTGGAGGACTTTGAACAGATTGAATCTATTTTTCTGAAGTTTTTTATGAAGAAATAGAGAGATAGAGATTGCAACTTAGTTGTTTGGCCTTTGACTACTGAAAATCAAAGATTAACCTCTTTAGATATTGATGTGCTGAATACTATATTCACTCAGGAAGAATTGGTAGCTATCGTCTTTCAACAAGGAAATAATAAATCACCAGGTTTGAATGGGATTACATCTTCATTTTTTAAGTTTTATTAGAAAATTATGAAAGAAACTACTTGGAAAGCTATTGATAGTTTCTTTAAAACTGGTTCTATGCATGAGGAGTGGAAAGACACTTTGATTGTTTAAATCCATAAGGTGAAGAACTCAGTTTTTCCATCCAACTATAGACCAATGTCTATGTCAAACTATTTACAAGTTTGTTGCAACTATGATGGTGAATAAATTGAAAAGATGCATCTCCAAGATAATTTTTGAAGAACAAGTGACGTTTATTTTGGGTAGATCCATGTCAGAGCATTGTTTACTAGCTCATGAGATCTTCAACAAGTTTAGGATCTCGAAAAATAAGAAAGGAATGATGGCGGTGAAGCTGCATATGAAGCAGGCATATGATAGCATGGGATGGCCAACTTTAAAACAAGTTTTAAAATGGTTTTGATTTCCTCCTAAGTTTTCCAAGGTCATCATGGAATGTGTGATGAATGTCAGATTCTCTATCATTTTGAATGGTAAAAATTTGAAATGGATTAATGCAAAGAGTGGAATTCAACAGGGTTATTCGCTATCACCTTATTTATACATTATGTGCTCTCAACTTTTATCTAATGCAATAAACCAAAGGGGCCAAGAGTTGGCTGTTCAGATTTCACCAAGAATCCAAAAGATTACACATCTTTTTTATGCTGATGATGTGTTAGTATTTACTCAAGCTTCAACAAGAGTAGCCATAGTTTTGAAGGACATTATTGCTAATTTCTGTGGATAGATGGGACAATGGGTGAACAACAACATGTCTCAGATCATGTTTAGTAAGGTAGTTAAATGACCAAGAAAGAATAAAATTACAAGAAAATTGGGTTTCAAAGTGGTGAAGGAGATGCATTATTTGGGAATTAAAATTGATTTTAGAAGATTGGGATTGGTAGATTTCGAAGGTATTATAGATTATGTATTGGAAAGGCTTAATACTTTGGGAAATAAACTTTTATCTATGGTGGGAAGGATTACTCTTGGAAAGTCCTCTTTTTATCATTAGAAAATTTCTTATCAACACATTCTTTGGTTCCCAAGAGATTGTTGCATGAATTGGATAAATTTAGTAGGGATTTCATTTGGCACAAACCAAATGGAAGGAATGGCCTACATTATGTAGCTTGGGATGAATTATGCAAACCAAAAAATGCTGGAGGATTGGGGCTGCATTCGATTGCTCATGGAGTTGGTCCTCTTAGATCAAGATTGGAGTGGAGATTCATCCTAAATCAAGATTCTTTACTCCATAGAAATAACATTGCTAAGTATGGTGATAACATTTTGAAGGGAGAATACATGAAAGAAGCTTCAATTGCATGGCAAATTCTGGTGGATGGCAGCAAACATCTTAAATCCATTATTAGATGGAATGTAGGAAATGGAAATAGAATAAATGTTGTGAAATATATTTGGCTTCTAGATAAATGTGTTAATACTTGGCCAATACTTACTGATTGCATGGGATTGGAGGATGTGATACTTCACCAATTCATTTATATTGATGGTAGCTGGAATGTGAAGGAGCTTCAGCGTTATTTCCATAATGATCTTATTGTGTTAATTTTGCAAGTTTCTATCAATCCTTACATTGAAAATGATCAAGTGGAAACTATGTTCCATTATTAGGGGAGATCAATTTCTGCTTTGTCGTATGAAGAAGTAATGAAAGGTAGCTTTGAGGAGGAGGATTTCGGCTATTCAAAGTGGCTAAGGAAACTGAAACTCAATCCTAAAGTGGAATTATTTTGGTGGAGGTTGAGTAAGCATGCTATTCTGACAAATCTTTTTTCTTAAACATAGAAAACTTTTTTATGATGATCTATGTGCTAGAGGATGTTAAGAAGTGGAAAGCTATGCTTATATTGCGGTTAATTACAAATTTCTAATTTAGATTATTCTAAAGCTAAGAGAATGGGGTTTTAGCATTCCAATATTTCAGTCATTGGAAAACTATTTGGGTGAACTTAGAAGCCTTTCAATTCGGTATAATAATATGGTGAAGGTGTATTGTACAACAATTTTTTATCTTGGAAAAATTGAAATGAGTTCAAACATGGTAAGCCTGCTCTTCCAAGTTCGTAGTTGCAGCTAATGTGCTGTTTACAGCCATGATTCAATCAAGTCCAATGCTAGATACCTGGGATGTTAATCTCCTTAAGGAGTTTCATAATGTTTGGCACCCTCCACCACTAGGTTGGATTAAAATCAATGTGGATGCTTCACTTTTGAAATCTAATCTGGCTGGGATTGGAGGAGTGTTTAGAGATCATAAAGGGTGACTTCGCATTGCTTTTAGGAAGAAAAAAATTCATTGGGATGTGGCACAACTTGAGTTGGAGGTGGTCTTGGAAATAAGGGAGTTCATTCAAAGTTGGATAATGGATAGCAAAGGAGTAATAATTGAAGGTGATAATCTCAATATCATCAACTTCATTAAATATTCAATGAACAAATCAAAGTGGCAAATGGAAAATTGATTGACAAAGGAGTTATTCTTTCTAAATTATTTTAATAAGGTGATCTTTCACTATATTACTAGAGATTGTAACAAAATTGCTGATTTATGTGCTACTTTGGCTTTAGAAGATAGTTTTTTTGTTGATAGCTTTTCTTTTGGCAACATTCCTTCTTCTTTGCTTAGTTTGTTAAAGAAGGAATGAGATCCTTTTATTACTTGTAAGTAGTTCTTCTATCAAATGCAATTTGCAACTTTCAACAATAAAAAAGAGGAAGCAACATTCTATAGAAAGTATTTTAATGCCACGATATCTAATTTTTTTGGCATTTGACATAACCTATAAAAAAAATTCATTTTATAGAATTGAAAGGAATAATATGAAGTTTAAAAGAACCAAATATATAAACATGTATACAATCAATATTCAGCTCTAGTTTTTTTTTTTCCACTATTCATTTGGTGCATCAATGGTCTTTCACATTGGATTCCAACCCAATCCAGTCGAGCCACATTTCAGATCCTTCTATAATTTCCAATCTTTTTTTAGCTTATCCCATTTATTTTTTAGCTTCATTTTATCTTTCTCTTTTCTAGTTTTCTCATTAAAATTCTTCATTAAATTCAACCAACACTCTTTATTATAGTGGGTTTTTGGTGGATTGCCAAGTTCAATCTTATACATAAATCACAAAATATCATCTTCGCATCTTGCTCATGTATTGTAGATGCTCGACCATCCTTTGGTTTACCCAATTAATTTCTTAATTATTGTATATTAAACCAATACAATAGTAAAAGTACATTAAGGTTTTCAAAATATTCAACTATTGTTAAAACAAAAAAAAATCATGAAGAAGGCAAAGTCTTTTGAGAGAACTCCAATAAATCATGAAGAGGATTTGATGTATGTTGTAAGATTTGGGTAGTTTTAGTTGTCAAATGTGTAATCTAGTATGTGGTTATGATTTCATAGAAAGATAGGAGTCTCTTCTTTTCTAGAATTTCTATTAGGATGTGAAGGTATCCATATGGGCATATTGGATTAGATGCCCATGATGAGATTTCAGTTTGAGTGGAGTAGGTTCTTCTCTTATCTCGTGCTTTGTACTTGTTGATATTGATAGGAAAAGCATTAAGCAAACCAATTTCTCCTTACTTCATATGTAGTTTCAGACTGTAAAATTCCTATAAATTAAGCTTCATAGTAGCTGAGCAATGATAAAAATTATGATCAAATTAAGATGGTAAGATTCAGAAATGAATGTCATTATGAAATCAACCCAATATGGTTTATAACAGGAGTAATGCTATATAACTATGAAATTGAATGATGATAGAAATTTTTTGTAGTAAAGGAAATCATTGATTTAGACTCTGCTACATCATTCTACTGCTTAATTTCAATGAAAGCATTTCTCAATTGATATTATTTAATATGTTTGTAACATCTCTAAGTATTGATCGTATATGATCAAAAGTCACTATGGTAAATTGGTGCAAGTTTGATTTACCTGCTCGAAATAATCATGTGGATAAGCGTAGAAGATTGGGGCAAGGAGGATCAAAACGGACGATGCAACTTGATCAAAATAAGCTCCTAAGCTAATCGAGCGACCTCAGATAAAAGAAGATGATGCAACCTGCTTGAAATAAGTTCTGAAGCTTCTCGAGTTACTTTGGATGAATGTAAATGATGCAACCTGCTTGAAATAAGCTCTTGCGTTGGTTGAGAGACCTCTGATCAAAGCGGATGATGTAACCCAGTGAACAAGAGCATGAGAATCATGGTGATGTGCAACCTCTCATCAACCATGATAACCGTGTGGATGAGTGGGGAAGCTTAGCATGAGGGTAGCTATACTTTGGAGATGAGGATGGGTACTGTAGAAATGATCAAGCAGGAGTAAATGTTCTTGGCACAAATTAGGCATTTACACCATTTTATGCATTCAAAATAGTAGAAAGCTACAGAATTCATGAGGAATTCATCAATTACGAGAAGCATCCATTTGCCACAAAAAAATTTGCAACTTCATTTTGTATCGAGGCCCAAAATGATACTTTACAAACTTTTCATAAAGCAAAGCAAGAAAAAAGTCATCTCAAATGGAACCTAAGGCTTCATTTGGGATGGCTTTCTTACTACTTCCTAAAGTAGCTTTCTAGTATAAAAATTTTAATTTTTGTACTAGAAAGTTGCTTTAAGAAGCAGTAAGAATGCCTTCCCAAATGAATCCTAAATCTACCACTAGAATCAATTTTATTTCTATAATATATTATAAAATAAGTGATTAACTCAACCACCAGAATAGCCCAGTCATCTCATTAAGAAATTCCTAACTCAAATAGATACAATATTTAACATAAATTAATTCAGCAAAAGCTTCCTATAATATTACACTCATTTAACTGTAGGGCATCTACTAAAAAACAAAGTTCGTTATCATAATATCAAACTTTCATCATACACATTCCTTAACAAGTCATATTTCTAACATCAAAATGTTGAAAAGTTGCTTCAAAACGTGATCCTCATTTAAAAACAATTTTATATTTACCTCTACTTGAAACAACAGTCTAGGTACCATCTAATAAGTTTAAAAGCTCAACAAAATAAATAATTCTAAAATAGAATTAAAATTTTAATATAATTATTATTTGATAATCACAAATTGGATATGAGAACCTTAAATAAAAATATATATTAATCTTGTCTATTATCTCTAATCATAAGAATTTTTCTTTCCTTGATAATAAAAGTCATAATAAAATGTCATATAATATTGTTGAAGAAAATCCTAAAAGAAATATTAAATAACCATCATAATATGCACCTTGCTAGTAAATCTTACGTGCCTCAACATCAGAGATAAATAAATTGATGACACTTAATTATCTTGTTCATTTCTTCTTAACATGAAACATCTTACTTCATCTTTATAATATGTCTTAAGTGTCGATGTAGTCCCAATGGCTATCATAAGGTAGTGTATTATATCAGACATACAAAACATAATATAGAATTAATAATCTAGCAAAAATACTACATATTGAGAACTCATTTATCTTCAAAAGGGCTCACCTTTATCATCCCATTTATACATGTTATTCAACATTTTATCAATTTAAAGATCATTTTGCTTTGATATGAGCTTACTATTGTTGCTCTACAGAGATATCATAAATATATCTTTCCATCCTACTAACATATCTTTTATCTTCATACGGGCTCAACTTCATCATTGTACTTATACGTGCCCTTATAAATATTATTAAAATGAGTACCATTTGCTTTTATGTGGTCACCATTATTACTTTACATATTCAAATATTAGGAGAATGTTCTCTTAATGTCCCTCTTACTTCAATATGGATTAATTTCTCTCATCCTAATTTTAGGATCATTTTGCCTCATATTGGCTGACCTTTACCATCCTACCTATATAACTATCAAAAACATATCATTGCCAACATATCTACATAAATGAATCTTTTATGCTCATCTTATTTTTATTGCTAAATATTTGAATATTTATATCATTCATCTTTATAACATAAATTGTTTAGGTGTATCCATCTGTAACTTATAGGTGCAAATTGCCCTACTTAGAAGGCAAATATTTTAATAAAATGCTAACATTCATTTGTTTCTTGTTATGAATGCTTCTCATACTTCAATAATATCATGTAATCATTTTAGCATTCATGGTAGGACAATAACATGCACTTAAAAATATAAATAATTTTTAATACCTTACTTGCATACACTTTTATATACATATCAATCTACATGTAAAATAAATTTGAGATCATCTTACCCAATTATAGGATTATTTTACGATGGTTTTTTAAATTTATGTCTCCTCAATGTCTTGTTTTGTAAATCAACTAAAAATAATAAGTTCTATCTTTTATAATAGTTTTTTATTTAACAACATAATTCTTACCCAATATGACATGAAAATAATCTCCCTTTATTTATGTCTTTAAGCATAACAACTCAAGACAAAAATAAATTTATTGAAGGCACTACAAAAATCTAAAATTTTCCCTTCAAGCATTAGCTTTCCTCATCTTAATTATTTCCTTCTTGGTCTTCTTCTTCTTCTTCTTCTTCTTCTTCTTCTTCTTCCTCTACTTATTCTTCTTCTTTCCTTCATTTTAGCAACCTAAAGCCCTACAACAAATGAATAAATGTACATAAATAAGCTTATTTTGATGTGTATTAATATGCACACACACACACACACACACACACACACACACACACACACACACACACATATCTTTAAATATTAAAAGCCTTTCTTGATATCATTTTTTAATGTGTTACATAAAAGGTGGATTTTCCCATTTTTCTACTACATTGTAATAGTAACACTTATTAATAAGCTTATACTTTACTATATACTTCTATATATTAAAATGATGAAGGAAATATAGTTTTCTTTTTTAAATACTTTTGATTATGAGAAATGCAAAGAATGGGAAATTAAGTGTAGGAGAAATCTCTGTATTACAACCTTCATGTTTCATGGTATTACACAAACAATGTTGCTTTCTTAACTAGGGAAGATATTAATATAATATAGTAAGCATGAACTATAAAAAATATTTTTTTGTGATAGAAGTACAAGTCTTGATTTGCTTGAATTATCATCAACTAATTTTAAATGGCTAGCTTGGTTGAAGACTAAGCAATTGAGAAGATGGGCACAAGATGTTAGTGGCAGATAAACATTAGACATTTGCTATTAGTTGACATTTGTTGCCAATTGATGACAAATGTTGGTGATTTGAAAATAACCAAGGATTTTAACTCAGCTGTTCCTTTTATCAAAGTAGAGGCTAGATAATTCAGAATATGTTGTACTGGGTATATGTTTTTAATAGTGTTACACATCACATTTTAGTGAATAATAGGTGATGGGGCATAAGGAATATAGAAGGTCAGAGTTCAGTGATACTTGGCAATTTGACTTGGTTCTCCTTATATGAGGGGAGATTAGATAACCATGAAGGATTGAATATATATGATTCTCACAATCATTAAAAAATACTATATAATGTGCTTCAAACTATAATGAATAATAGAGTCAGGTGAAGTTGGGTAGTTTGACTTTTATTTTTAATGTGTGACCTCAAAAGTGGATTTTGCATTTTTGTTACTACATTGTAATAGTAAGAGCTATTAATATGCTTATACTTTAATATATACTTTTATATATCAAAATGATAATATATATTACAGTAATGACTAGACTTTTATATTTGTTAAAGTTCATTAAAGGTTTGGATTTAAAAGAACTTTAAAAAATATTTAGACTTTAATTTTAATTTAGGATTTAAGATTTAGATTTTAGAATGATTGGATATGCCTCCAGAGGATAAGAGAAATAAAGGGGTGTATAACCTTAAGTTACATCTACCTAGAGTGAACTATCAGCTAATGTCCTAAGCACTAACCAATCACCTTATTTATGTAAGATAAGATCTCTCTATCTTAGGAATCAAGGAGATTTAGTTCAGAAACTTTAATGAGAATTCTTTAATATGCAAAAAGCATCTAAGATAGCATAATGTAATGATATACAAAAAGGAGTATATAAATACTTTTTTCATTTATAATATAAATAGAGTACAATCCAGAGTCTGTTATAAATTATGTTACAAATCAGGGTCCAAGGACTATAATTTTGATAATAACAAACATTATTGTTTTCTTATCACTATTATGATTACATATCTATTTTGTTTACTCTGCTCACTAATATTTCAGTTCCATAAGTACACTTGCAATGCCAGTCAGCTCAAGATCGGGTAGACTATAATTGAGTCTATCTATAATTTCAATTCCAATATACTTTTACCTTTCTTGAGTCAAGTCATGTATCTGGTGGACCCCAAGCTAAGTAACCTTGCACACACACACACTCAAGGGGGTGAGTTAGTGAGTTAGAAAAATTTTCTAATTTTTGAACTAATCGTACAACATAATATATATCTTACTAGACGATCAGTTATACAGAAAACCCTGATTATGGTACCTATTATTAAGTGAGATTCATTAACTAATCATACTGGATGACTTACATCATATAAGATGATCAGTTATTGACATGAAAAATAATTGTAAATCATAATTTAGGCAATTTTTTAATATATAAATTATACTCATATCGTACAGCACGATCTCTATCGTAATGGACGATTTATGATAATCATGCCTAAATTGATTCTATGATCAGGTGACTAATTATAGTAAAATTGATCAATCATATCATACAGGATGATCAAAGATGATCGTACTATATGATCAGATCCCAGCATGGTATGATATTTAATTGTCACCCATCATACAAGATAAAAACCATAATATGTCAACTAATCATCTTGGATGATAACCTTCCTTGGTACTAGACAAATCGATTGCTGCATGGGATGATATTTACTTGAAAGTTTATAATGGATGTTAAGCCCTTATGAACTAGCCTGAGGCTAACAAGGGGGGAGGGGGGGGGGGGGGTGAATTGGTAGTTTTAAAATTCTTGAGCAAAATTGATTTTGAAAACCTTTTAGGAAGTTTTAAAATAATTACAATTTCACATTGATGTGGAGATATTTAATCAAACAGAATAATAACTTTAACCACACAATCATCCATCGAAAGTAAAGTGCAAAAATTAAAAAGTAGAATAGTAAAAGAAAGAACACACTAGATTTTCTAGTGGTTTGGTCAACTTGACCTACATCCACTACTGAGAGTCTACCCTCCAGGTTTTGCACTAAAACACAGTGACTCTCCTTTTGCTCCCACAGCAAGGTGGAGAAGCCTTTACAAAACTCCTTTTCATAAACTCCGATGAGGAAGAGAATCTAAACTCCTATTGCTTCCTCCTGAAGCTGGAAGAGAACTATACCTCCTTTCACTTCCTCAGGAAGCAGACAGAGAACCTTACCTCCTTTTTCTTCCTCCTAAAGTAGGCAGAGAACCTCGATCTTCTTGTTGACGATCCTTCCCATAGAGCCACTAAAGATAAGGGACGATGACTAGAGAAGATGACTCAAATCCTTGCTTCGAGTAATCTTTGTGAACACATCATAAACTCTCCCTCACAAGAATCTCTCTCTCTCTCTCAAGCTCTCCCTCTCCCTCTCAAGACTCTCTCAAGTGAGGACAGCGGCAAAAGATCTCAACGGTAGAAAATAAGAGACCTTAAATAGAAGGGCTCAAAAATTTTCATAAATTTCAACTTATCGTCAAAGATCATCAAGGACGATCTGTGTAAATAAGCCCTTTTTGGCCTAGACGATCTGGTTCTTCTGGATGATTAGAAGACTTGGTTTATTTTGATCATCCAGGATGCTTCTGAGATTATCCAAGATGATTGGTTCAAAATTAAGAATATTATCCTGAACATAGTTCAGCATATCCAGTAGAAAAGTCTGGATGATCTGTAGAAAATGACTTGATCATCCAGGAGGATATCCCTATCGTCCTATATAATTAGTTCAAAAATGACCAATATCATCTGGCACATAGTTCGGGTCATCCAAGAAAACTATGTGGTACGATTTCACTATAACTAATTTTTCAGGATGATTATCCCATCATCCTGTACGAATAGTATAAATAAGGCCATATCATCCATCACATCGGTCGGGTCATTCAGGTGAGTTATATTGGACAATGAGGATTTATAACTGATCTTCCTGGATGATCTTTTGATCCTCTAGGATGATGTGATCGATCAATTAGTCCTCGATTTCGTTCCTTAATAACTTGGTGAATTTAGGCATAATTTTAATGAATCATCCAGGATGATACACATATCATTTAGGATGATTAGACCAAAATACTAAAAATATAAATATGCCTAAATTAGTCTAGTGGTTGAGATTTTTTGATTTGAGCATATCATCCTGTATGATGGGATGATCGTCTAACATGATCTGGTTAATCAGACTGACTTAACATGGCTGCCTTAATTTGAGTTTCTATTTTTAATGGATCATCCAGGATGATATTACTATCATCCAAGATAATATAATCAAAATAGAACAAAAACTCTAACTCACTAAAATTCTTCCCCTGAGTGTGTATGTGCAAGGTTACTTAGCTTAGGGATCCACTACATTATATTTGACTCAAAAAAGGGAAAAAATTACATTTAAACACAGACACTTGATCTTGAGCTGGTTTGAATTGCACTTGATCTTATGGGCCTGAGAGGTTAAGCAATCAAATAGAAACAAAAATATTTGTTATTATCAAAATTATAAACCATGAATCCAGATTTAGAACAATCTCTCCCTTTTTGATGATGGCAAATATTTACTAGATAATTTCTAATTCAATAAATAAAATACAGAGCAAGGAAACTAAGCAACATAATTTTCACTAGCACAGGAAAACAGTGCAATGACATTGAACACTAATAGCCCAAAATAGTATAATAACCCAAAATACTAACAAGATAAACTACTCTCCCTCTTGACATCTCAAAAAGGAGGAAACAAAAAAACACACAGAAGAGCATAGAGAAGAAAGATAGTACAAAAACATCACAAACTAGGAGTAGGAGGGACCCTGATCAGCTAGAGGAGTTGGTGGCGGCTGAAAAAAGCTATGGATGAGAGCGAACTGCTCACCAAACCAGGCCAAATCTAGGTCGTGCTGCTGCTGCTACTGGGCAATTTATGTATTGAATCGATCAACATCTTTCGCTTCCTGCTGCTCCTGTGTAACCATGTAGGAGTCAAAGCGGGCCTCCCACTAATCAAATCTATGCACTAGCTGATCCAATGGTGACTCTATGCGAAGAGTAACAAGTGCAGGAATTTCCTATTTGGTAGCTCCCTCAGCTTATTCATGCTCCGGATGGAGATGAGTGATGTGAAGGACTTGGAAGGAGATGTTTGTGTAGAAGGAAGGAGGAATATTTGGTGGAACTGGATATTGAAGGTTATATTTGGTTTCAGGAGCGTAGGCTATGATGTGTCCTAAGGCTAAGTTGGGACATCTTCTATGGCCTAGATCCCTAATGCTAGTTAAATATTCAATGTAGCAAAATAGAAGATCAATAACATTGAATTCATGATTGGCCATGATGTAGTAGGTAGTCTTTGATAGCAAGGGAGTAATATGGATCCTATCACTAGCCTTTGGAATAAAAAGAAGATTAAAGTATGTGCTGGATTATTTTAGTATCTTTGACTAAGGAAGTACAAGCATTGTCATGGTAGGGGGCATTGGTGTTCCTAAGGAAATGATTTGTAAGGCTGCAGTTAAAATCAGGATCAGAGGACAAGAGGTGAAGCTTATCTCAGTGATGGAAAGTTGGAGAATGTCATGGAAATCCTAAATGGTTAATTCGATGGGTCGTCTATTAATAAAGGAGAGAAGGGAGGTATAATCACAATCAATGCTTAGGTTCACAAAAAAAGACACGAAGAAGTTCAGTGCTAAAAGGAAAAACAAGTGTCAGAATGAAGGTAAGGGAGATGTGAGAAAAGAGGTATAGTACCGAATATGTGAGGGTACGTTAATTCACTATTTTAGACTTAGTGATGCTGACATCTAGATAGCATTGATATGCAACCTGATCGACTACATTAGTGAAGTGGTGATCGACATTCCCCCTGGAGGAACTTACTCCCTACTGCCTAGCCCTTTTGTCGCCAGCCATATTTAAAAGTAGAGTATATGAGTGTAGAAAGGAGTGTTGAAAAAAAAAATGGCTGAAATGGGATGTTTAAATAGAAATTGTCCATATCATCCTGGAAGATCATGAGATCGTCCAGGCATGTAGGTAGCAATAATTATGTCCTGGACGATTGGTTAAAAAGGCGGTCAGATGATCCAAAACAATCAAAATTTATCCAGGATGATTAGACTCTAATGATCATCTCGAGGAGTCAAGCTAGATGACTTTTGATGAAAAGTATCATCCAGGATTATTAGGTGAATCATCCATGATGATCAGCAATTAATGAATCAGACAGGACAAATTCAAGTCATCCAACTACTGTTACGTGGATCGTCCAGGACGATGAGGTGTATCCTCAAAAATGATCATCAATAATTGGTGTAAATCAGTAGTTGGTTCATGATGGGGATGATTTGATCATATCGTCTAGGATGATGTGAGGATTGTCCAGGATGACGTGAATAAAAAAAATAAAAAATGAAGGATGGAGAGGAATGATCAGGGGACCCAAAAATCAAAAAAAAAAAAATCAAAATCAAAGCAAAGACAGAAAAACCAAAAGAAGTAAAAATGAGAAAACAACAACAAAAACAAATTTTTTTTTGAATCGATTTGCTCTAGTAAATCAAATATTTTTCTTAATTTTTAATTCAAAAGCCAGTAAGAAGAAATCGACGGGCTGAAATCTAAAAAAGTTAGAAAATCAATTTTCGTAACTCCTTTCTCGGACACCTTACAGGTTCAGATTCCTTTGAAACAAAATCTAATTTAAAAAAGAAGAAGTTAGATAAGAAACATGGTCCTTTCATACTTCATTTAAAAAAAATATCTGATATGATAGAATTTCAAATTAGAGAATCATAAATCATGATTTTCACTCACAAGTGTTTGAATATATTAAGTGATACATGAATTCTTCTAAGATTTTTTAAAGATGTGAAAGGGGAGGAAGCTTATTTCTTTGTGGGCTCATTTTGTGACTCTTTCTTAATTATTTGGTGTAGTTTATGCATCTTTTAATTTTTGATAAACTTTGTGTATCCTTTCAATTTTATTGGCGAACGTTGTGCATATTTTTAGTATTGGGCTCATTTTGTGCCTCTTTTTTTAGTTGATTGGCTCACTTTGCGCATATTTTCCAAGCTTCCTTTCTTTCAAAACCTCTAAAAGACTCTAAGTTTTGAGATTAGTTTCCAGATATAAGAGAAGAGGGGAAGACTCACTCTCTTAGATAAGGAATAGTAATCCACAAAACAGAATTATTCACATATGATAAATGCAACCACATAATTAAGAAAACTCGAAAGTTATTCAATAATTTGGAACACTACTCATATGAGATAGATTACAGTAGAAAGATAAAAACTTCTCTATTTCAAAGTCCAGCCTTTTTAATTTTAAAAAAGATTTCTATTCAAAAAGAAAAATAGACCATTAAAGGAGTTAAAGAAAGAGAAACAATCATCAATATTTCGTCCCTTTAACTATTTCAGAGGAGTCAATCACTGCTTATAAGCTTCCAAGCAAAAACAAGGCAAAACTCTCAGTTAAAAATCCTATTTATTAGCAGTAGTGAGTAGTGATTTGATTTTGAAAAAAATAAATAGTAAATAAAAAATTAATAGGAAAGCGCATAAAAAGAAATAATCAAATCGGGTAAACAACAAACACAAAAGAAAATTAGCAGAGAATAAAAACCAAAAAGGAAACAGATAATTAAATAAAAAACTAAAAGAAAAATGAAAAATAGAAACTTCAGAAATTAGTAATCATCAAATTTATGCATTTATGTCAATCACACCTAATCTAGTCCTTAAAATGCTGAATGTGTCAAAGACCAGTGGTTTATTAACGATGTCAGCCAGTTGGTTCTCAATTACTACATGGTGTACCTCAATGTCCCCTTTGGTAACATGGTCCCGAATGAAGTGATGCCTTATGTCAATGTGTTTGGTTATTGAATATTAAATAGGATTCTTAGAGATGCAGATGTCACTAGTTTTATCACATAGAATTGAAATTGTGCCAATAGGTAATCCTAAATCTAGAATTTGTTGCTTCAACTAAAGGACTTGGGCCACACAACTTCCTAAGGCAATATACTCAGCTTCAGCAGTGAAAAGTATAATAGAGTTTTATTTTTTACTAGACCAGGAGACTAAAGACAGTCCTATGAATTGGGAAGTTCTAGAAGTACTTTTTTTATCCACCCTACACCCTACAAAATTAGAATCAGAATATCCAATAATTTCAAATGAAGTGCTGTGCCTAGGATACCTGATTCTTCAGTTTTGGGTCCCTAAGAGATATCTAATGATTCTCGTAACTATAGTTAGGTGGGATTCTTTAGGATCCGCTTGAAATCTAGCACAGAGATAAATATTAAATATTATATCAGTTCGGCTAGTAGCCAAGTAAAGCAGTGATCTAATTATTCCTCTATACTTCTTTTGATCAATAGATTTTCCATTTGAATCCTTATCTAACTGGACACTGGAGCTCATGGGATTATTTAAGAAATATTTCATCATCCATTTGCCTTATACTAAACCCCAAAAAGTAGGATAATTCTCCCATCATACTCATCTCAAACTCTCTACTCATTATTTTAGAAAAATCATCACATAAATTTTGATCAAAAGATCCAAAAAGTATATCATCAATATATATCTGTACAATGAGTAAATCATCTCCTACTTTCCTTAAAAAAGGTTGGTGTCTATGCTCCCCTTAACAAACTTCCTTTCTAGTAGGAATGTGTTAAGCCTCTCTTACCAAGCTCTGGGTACCTATTTTAATCCGTACAAGGCCTTTTTTAATTTGTAAATATGATTTGGATATTGGGAACTCTCAAAACCTGGGGGTTGCTCTACAAACATATCTTTTTTTATTACCCCATTTAAAAAGGAACTTTTGACATCCATTTGAAAAAGCTTAAATCCCTTATAACAGGTAAAGGCTAGTAGCACTCTAATGGCTTGCAATCTAGCTATAGGGGCAAAGGTCTCCTCACAACCACACAAGAATCACTCATTTTATTCTTGAAGACCCATTTGGTTCCTACTACACATTGATCCTTAGGTCTTTCTACCAACTCCCAAACATCATTCCTCACAAATTGGTTAAGTTCTTCTTTCATAGCTAAGATCTAAAATTCATCAGAAAGGGCTTAATTGATATTGGTGGGTTCAGTCATTGAGATAAAGGTAGAATGGTTTACTTCCTTCCTAAGTCCATGCCTAATTCTAACACCTTCAGAAGGGTCTCCTAAGATCAGTTCCTTAGGATGACTCAAAGAATATCTATAATCTCTAGGCAAAGTATTTTGAGATTCTACACTTTCCTCCAGATTTATAGTTTCTACTCCTTGGGTAATCTCTCCTATTTCATCTTCTTTCTCAGCTCTAAACTCCTTAGAATCAAATTCATCAAATACTACATGAGTAGTCTCCTCCACCACCAATGTCCTCTTGTTAAGCACTCTAAAGGATTTCCCCACACTTAAAAATCCTAAGAACACTCCTTCATCAGATTTTAGGTTAAATTTTCCTAAAGATGATTTCCCATTATTAAGAATGAAGACCTTACAGCCAAAGATATGGAGGTGGGATAGGTTTGGAGCTCTACCCTTAATGATCTCATAGGGTGTCTTATTCAGTTTGGATCTAACATTCACCCTATTCAACACATAATAGGCTGTGCTCACCGCTTCGGTCCAAAAGTATTTTGGAAGTGAATACTTAGCAAGCTTGGCTCTAGTAGCTTCGACTAAGTTCCTGTTCTTTCTTTCAGCTACCTTGTTCTGTTGAGAGGTCCTAAAAGCTAAAAAGTTGTGGCTAATCCCTTGCTCCTCACAAAAAGTTCTAAATCTCACATTTTTAAAATCTCCACCATGATCACTATGGATGGTCAAGATCCCATAACCTAGCTTCTTCTGAATCCAAGTGGAGAAAGATTTAAATTCATCAAACAACTCAATTTTATGTGACAAAAACCTAATCCAAGTGAACCTGGAGTCATCATCAACAATCATAAATCCATAAACATTTCCCCCTAAGCTGGCACTACTAATGGGTCCAAATAGATCCATATGAAGGACTTCTAAGGGTCTAGAGGTGCTGATATCCTTAATGGAGTGGAAAGAGGATTGGACTTACTTCCCTAGTTGACAGGCATCATACAGGTGATCCTTAGTGAACTTAAGCTTGGGGATATCTCTAACTAAGACCTTTTAGGTTACTCTTTTAAGGGCTTTCATGCTGGTATGACATAACCTCCTATGCCACAGCCAGGACTCATCAGTGGTAGTTTTTAAGCAGAGTGATGCAGCACACTTAACGTTATCTAAATCAAGCATATAAATGTTATTGATCCTTTTTCCCTACAAAATAGTGTTATTATTTAAGCTGATTATGTAAGTGTTTGCCAGAAACTTTATGCTGAACCCTTTGTCGATGAGTTGATTGATGTTGAGCAAGTTATATTTCAGTCCATCTACAAGTAAAAAAATTTTAATTAAAAGGTTCTTGGAGTTTCTGATTATACATGTGCACACCACTTTTTTGGTGGTGTTGTCACCAAGAGTGACCTTTCCTCAAGCCCTAGCCTCCAGTGAAATGAAATAATTTACATCTACAGTCATATGCCTTGAGCATCCGCTGTCTAGGTACCACATACTCTAACAAGGTCTTGTGTGAGAGCACACCTACAAAATTATCAAATATCAGATTTAGGATCCCAAATTAGTTTTGGTTCCTTCTTATGGACAGAACAATGCAATGCATGTGTGTTATACTGTAAATCATGCAATTTAGGCTGTGATGATTTTGTATTAAATTCTTCAAGTGATGGTGGTTGCTTATTTTTCATAAGAGCAGTTAATTCAGCATCAAAAAATTTATTTGAACTATTAAGAATTACATTTTCCACTCTTAAAGCATGCTCCCTACTTTCAACATCGAATGCATGAGTTTCTAATTTCTTGAATATTATTTCTAATTCTACATATGATGCTTTTAATGAATCATGCTCAACAATCAATTCAGAATGCTTTTTATTTAACTCATCAAATTCATCAAGTAATAACATGTGATTACTATCAACTGAAGAATGATCTTAAAGTGAAACTTTATGCTCTCTTTATAGGTTCAAGAATTCTAATTTTAGACTAGCATGTATTTTATTAAGTTTCCTAAATGAAGAATGGATTTCCTCAAAAACATCAAGTAATTGATTGAAGGTTAGTTCACATACCTCTTCTTGGTTAGACTGACCAAGATGTTCATCTGCCATCAAACACAAGTTTGTAGTCTCCTCTACAGCTTCTGTCTCAAAAGAGTCAGATGCAGAATCTTTCCAGAAAGCCTTTTCAATTCATTTCTTATCCTTCCTGAACTTGGGCTTCTCCTCACCCTTCTCCTTGCTTGGGTGAGCCTTAAGCGTAGGACAATCATCATTTATATGTCTTAGCTTCCTGAATTCAAAATAAACTGTATCAAAAGAACCTTTAGAATTTTTGTTATTCTTACCTTTATTCCATATTTAATAATTCTTATGTTTTTTTCCTTAGAAAGCTTTTGAATTGCCTAGTGATTAAGGCAACATCATCACTTTCAGACCCAGAAGAATTAGTCTCCATATCATTATCCTTCAGCGCCACAGTTTTCTCTTTCTTTTTCTCAACTGCATCAAGTTGTCTTTGGTTCACACATTGCTCATAAGCAATGAGTGATCTAAGTAAGTTATCAATAGAATAAGTGTTCAAGTCCTTAGATTCAATGATTATAGATATCTTGGCATCATAGGAATAAGGCAAACATCTTAAGATTTTTGTTAACTTTCTCATAATTAGTGAGTTCTCTTCCTAAGGCATGCAAGGAGGTGACAATTTATGCAAACCTAGTATACAATTTAGATATTAACTCACTAGGTTTGATGCAAAAGATTTTGTAATCATGAAGCAAGATATTTAACCTAGATTGCTTAACTTCAGCTGTTTCCTTCATAAGTGATACATAATCTATCCCAGATTTCTTTACCAGTTATACAAGTCGACACATGCATGTAATCTTTAGATTTCCGTGCACAGAAAAAATAATTTAAACATTTTGTATTCAGTTGTGCCAAGTCCCTATCATCTTGAGTCCATTCAGTAAAAGAAAGTTTAGTTTTAATACCATCAATAAGTTTATAAGGTGCATCATAACCGTCTTTAACAAGCATCCACATGTGATAATCAATCGATTATAGAAATGTTGATATGAGAGTTTTCCAAAAATTAAAAGGTATGTTATCAAATAGGGGTGATTGAGTGATGGAATACCCTTCTGCCATGTTTCAGTTACCAAAGTTAGCCATGGATCGAAGTTGAAAAGTTTTCTAAAACCTAATTTTTGAATCCCGCTCTAATACCACTTGAAAGTTTGTTAGGGATGTTAAGCCCTTATGAACTAGCCCGAGGCTAACCAAGAGGGGGGTGGGTGAATTAGCAGTTTTAAAATTCTTGAGCAAAATTGATTTTGAAAACCTTTTTGGATGTTTTAAAATTATTACAATTCTATGTTGATGTGGAGATGTTCAATCAAACATAATAATAACTTTAACCACATGATCATCCATAGAAAGTAAAGTGAAAAAATTAAAAAGTAGATTAGTAAAAGAAAGAATACATCAGATTTTATAGTGGTTCGGTCAACTTGACCAACATCCACTCCCCAGAGCCTCCCCTCCAGGTATTGCACTAAAACTCAGTGACTCTCCTTTTTCTCCTATAACAAGGTGGAGAAGCCCTTACAAAACTCCTTTTCCCTAACCTCGGTGAGGCAGAGAACCCAAACTCCTTTTGCTTCCTCCTAAAGTCAGTAAGGAAACTTAGCTCTTTTCACTTCTTCCTGAAGCAGGCAGAGAACCTTACCTCATTTTTCTTCCTCCTGAAGCAGGCAGACAATCTCGATCTTCTTTCTGATGATCCTTCCCACAAAGCCCCTAAAGGATAAGGGATGACGACTGGATAAGACGACTCAAATCCTTACTTGGAGTAACCTTTGTGAACACCTCAAAAACTCCCTGTCACAAGATTCTCTCTCTCTCTCAAGCTCTCCCTCTCCATCTCAAGACTCTCTTAGGTGAGGATAGTGGCAAAAGATCTCAATAGTAGTAAATAAGAGACCTTGAATAGAAGGGCTCAAAAATTGCCCTAAATTTCAGCTTGCCATCAAAGATCGTCTAGGATGATTTATCGATCGTCTAGGATGATTTATCGATCGTCCTGTACAATCAGTATAAATAAGCCCTTTTTAGCCTGGATAATCTGGTTCTTCTAGATGATTAGAAGACATGGTCTATTCTGATTGTCTGGGATGCTTCTGAGATTGTCCAGGAAAATTAGTTTAAAATCAAGAATATCATCCAGAACATTGTTTAGGATGTCCAGGAGAAAAGTCTGGAATATCTATAGAAAATGGCTTGATCGTCAAGGATAATATGTCTATCATCCTATATGATTAGTTCAAAAATGATTAATATCATCAGGCACATAGTTCAGGTCATCCAGGATAACTATGCTATATAATTTCACTATAAGTGATCGTCTGGGATGATAATCCTATCATCTTATACGATTAGTACAAATAAGTCCATATCATCAAGCACATCGGTCAAGTCATCTAGGTGAGTTATATTAGATGATTAGGATTTATAACTGATCATCCAGGATGGTCTTTTGATCGTCTAGGATGATGTTATTGATCAATTAATCCTCGATTACTTTCCTTAATCTCCGAGCTAATTTAGGCATAATTATAATGAATCATCTAGGATGATATACATATCTTTCGGGACGAATAGATCAAAATACGAAAAATAAAAACATGCCTAAATTAGTTTGGTAGCTAAGATTTTTTGATTTTAGCATATCATCCTGTATAATGGGATGATCGTCTAGGATGATCTGTTTAATCAGACTAACTTAATATGGCTTCCCTAATTAGGGTTTCTATTTTCAATGGATCATCGAGGATGATATTACTATCATCCAGGATGATATGATTAAAATAGAACAGAAACTCTAACTCACTAAAATTCTCCCCCTGAGTGTATGTGTGCAAGGTTACTTAGCTTGGGGATCTATTATATTGCATTTAACTCAAGAAAAGGAAAAAAAATTACATTTGAACACAAACACACCTGATCTTGAGCTGGTTTGAATTGCACTTGATCTTATGGACCTGAAAGGTTGGTAATTAAATAAAAATAAAAATGTTTATTATCATCAAAATTATAAACCTTGAATCCAGATTTGCAATAATTTAATTGTCGGCTATTATACTGGATGATCAATACAGACTCATGAACTAATCATCCTGGATGATCAAAATATCATCCAGAATGATCCATACAAATACTTAAAATGATCAAACATACCAATGCAGTTCATACTGGATGAATATGTTATTTTGTACTAATCGTACAGGACGATCTCATAATTATACTGGATAATCTTTGATGGTAAATTAAAAGTTAGGGCTTCTTTTAGAGTCTCTTTATTTCAGCTCTCATTTAGTATTGAGAAAAATATTTTGCTGCCAAGTTGATTTGATAGTGAGCTTAGAGAAGGAAGAGAGAGATTGGGATATAGAGAGAGAGAGATCCTTGTAAGTGGGAGTTGGTAGGGATTAATAAAGGTTGCTCCAAGTAAGGTTTCCATTATCTTCTTCAAGCTGCTTGTTTGGTTTCTTGGTGGCTCTGGGGTAGACTTTCATCAGCATCAGATCCAGGTTCTCTGCCTACTCCAAGCGGGAGTAAAAGGATTTTAAGGTTCTCTGCCTACTCCAAGAGGGAGTAAGGATTCCATGGTTCTTTGCCTACTCCAGGAGGAACTAAAAGGATTCCAATGTTCTCTACCTACTCCAGGAGGGAGTAAAATGATTCCAAGGTTCTCTTCCAATTCCATGTGAGAGTAAAAGGATTCCAAGGTTCTCTACCTACTCTAGGAGGGAGTAAAAATACTTTCAGGTTCTCTGCCTACTCTAGGAGGGAATAAAAGGATTCAAGGTACTCTGTCTCACCAGATCGATGGAAAGATTTTATAAGGGCTTCTTAACCTAGCTGTGGGGGCAAAAAGAGAGACACTACTTTTACTATAATACCTAAAAATGAGGTTTCTAGGGAGTGGACGTAGGTTAGGTTTACCGAACCATTTTAAATTCTCGTGTTTTCATTCTGATTATTTTTTTGAATTTTATTTTTATTGCGATTAACTACTTGGTTGAAAACTCTAATCTTTTTATTATAAATTTAATTTTCTTCCGCATGAAGTTAAAAAAAGATTTTTTATTTTATTAAATAATTTTTTTAAAATTACCAATTTACCCCGTCTCTTGGTTAGCCTCGAGACTAGTTCTTTAGGGGTTAACAACCCTCATAAACTTTTAAGTGGATTAGAGCGTAATTCATAAATTAAGTTTTAGAAAACTTTTGAAAAATAATTAATGGCTAACTTTGGAAATTATAACACCATGGAAGGATATTTCATCACACGACCACCTTTATTTGATAATACACCTTTTAATTTTTAGAAAATTCACATGTACACTTTCATACAATCAATTAATTATCGCATGTGGATGTTAGTTCAATAGGGATATTTTGCACTCTTTAGATTAATAAATGGCATTAAAACAGAAATACCATTTTCTAAATAGAGCATATAAGCTAGAGATTTAGCACAAGAGAATGCTAAATGTATTAACTATTTTTTCTATGCTTCAAAATTTGAAGATTACATGCGTGTGTCTACTTGTTCAACTGGAAAAGAAATTTGGGATAAACTATACATAACTTATGAGGGAACTAATGATGTAAAATAATCTTGGTTGAATGTTCTGCTTCCTGATTATAAACTATTTCATATGAAACCTAGTGATTGAATTTCTAAAATGTATACTAGGTTTACTCAGATTATTACTTCCCTACATGCCATAGTAAGAGAGCTTACAAACTATGAAAAAAGTAACAAAATTCTTTGTTGCTTAACTTTTTGCTATAATGCAAAAATCACTGTCTTTATTGAATCAAACGATTTGAATGTTTATTCCATTAATAACTTACTTGGGTCACTCATTGCTTATGAGCCAAGGGTGAGTCAAATGCAACTTGATGCATGTGAAAAGAAGAAAGAGAAAACTTTAGCCTTAAAGGCTAATGATTCTAATAGTGATACTTCTGTATCAGAAAATGCTGACATTGCATTAATCACTAGACAATTCACAAGCTTCTTAAAGAAAAAAGCAAAAATATCATCAGCAATGGAATAAAGGTAATAATGGTAAAAAATCTAAAATTTCATCTGATGTTATATGTTTTGATTATAGAAAATTAGGGCACCTTAAGTCTGATTGCCTAACTCTTATAGCTCACCCAAGCAAGGAGAAGGGTGAAGAAACACCTAAATTCAAGAAGGGTAAGCAAAGGACTCAAAAAACTTTCTAGGTAGACTCATCATTAAACTCTTCTGAAACTAAAGTAGAAGAGGAGGTAACCAACCTATATTTAATGGCAGATGATCATCTTGATCATTCTGATCAAGAGGAGATTTGTGAGCTTACCTATGATCAATTATTTAAAGTTTTAAAAAAAAATCATGCTCCATATAGGAAACATAAAAAATCACATGCCTACCTTAAATCTAACTTTTTAATTCTATACAAAGAGCATGAATGCCTAAGGAAAGATTACGTCACTTTGGATAGAAATCACATAGCTTTGTTAGATGAATTTGATATTTTAAACAAGAAGCATTTTGAATTAACTAATGAACATGATTACTTGAAAGCATCCTATACTGATTTAAAAGATTCATTTAAGAAATTAAAGGCATATTTAGATGAAGCTGATAATAGGGAGCATATATTAAAATTTGAACTTTCAATTCTTGAAAGTGCAAACCAATTTTTATAAATCAAGTTAAATGCTTTCAAAGAAAATAAAACATCACCTATACTTGCACAGTTACATAATTCATTATCACAACATGCATTATTCAAACCTTGGAAGAGGTACCATCACCTACATAGATTAATTAACCCTTTTCCTGGTGTTAGATCTTTTTCTTACGGCATGCTAGAATATATTTAGTGTGGAGACCAAAATTATAAAATTGACAGCATAACATGCAAGCATTTCATCTCACATTCTATAAGGTGGAACCCAAACTTATTTGGGTTCCCAAATCTAACCACTGATGATTTTGTACGGGTGCTCTAATAAAAGGCCTCATGAGAGCATGTGGTGCATGGATAGCGGATGTTTAAGGCATATGACTGGAGATGCAAATCAATTCATTTCATTGGAGGCTAGCGCAGGAGGCAAGGTGACACTTGGAGATAACACCACTAGGAGAGTGGTGGGATCAAGTGTAATTGGAAACTCAAAAATTTTATCATTAAATATATTTTTCTTGTAGATGGATTAAAATATAATTTGCTCAGCATTAGTCAGCTCTGTGATAAAGGCTTCAGCATAAAATTTCATTCTACTAGATACATAATAAGCATAAATGACAAAATTATTTTATAAGAAAAGAGAATCAATAATATCTATATGCTTGATCTTAATTACATTAAATCTGATATTGCTCTTTGCTTAAAAATAATTGTTCATGAATCCTGGTTGTGGGATAGAAAAGTGTGTCATACAAGTATGAAAAGCCTTTGAAAAATCATCTAAAAAGACTTAGTGAGAGAAATTCCCAAACTAGAGTTCACTAAGGACCACCTGTATGATGCCTATCAATTAGGGAAATAAGTCAAATCCTCCTTCCCCTCAATTAAGGACATTACCACTAGTAAATCCTTAGAAGTCCTTTATATGGATCTCTTTGGAACTATTGGCACTGCAAGCCTAGGATGGAAAGTCTTTGGGTGTGTAATTATTTATGATTATTCGAGACTTTCTTGGGTTAGATTCTTATCTCTTTAGATCTTTTTCCACTTGGATTTTGAAGAAACTAGGTTATGAAATTTTAACCATTCATAGTAACCACGGTGGAGAATTTGAGAATGAAAATTATGAATCTTACTATAAGGAGCAAGAAATAGATTACAAATTTTTAGCTCCTAGGATCCCTCAACATAATAGGGTAGCTGAAAGGAAGAACAGGACCCTGGTAGAAGCTGCTAGAGCCATACTAGTAGAATACTCACTTCCTAATTTCGTTTAGGTAGAAGCGATGAATATAGCCTGTTATGTTCTAAATATGGTTAATGTTAGATCTAAGTTAAACAAGACAACCTATAAAATCCTTAAAGGTAGGACACCCAACCTCTCTTACCTTCATATCTTTGGATGTAAAGTGTTCATTCTAAATAATGGAAAGTCTCAACTAGAAATGTTTGACCCAAAATTTGATGGAGTGTTCTTAGGTTACTTAAATATTGGAAAATTCTATAGAGTCTTCAATAAAAGGACACTGGTAGTAGAAGAGATCACTCATATTATATTTGATGAATCATATAATTCTGGAGGGTCTAGGGTGGAAGAAGAAGAAGAAGTAGGAGAAATCACCCAAGGAGAAGAATATTTAAATCTGGAGGAAAGGGTAGAGCCTAGAAATACACTACCTAGAGAATGGAGATACTCTTCAAGTCATCCTAAAGAATTGATCTTAGGAGACCCATCTGAAGGTGTTAGAACTAGGCATGGTCTTAGAAAAGAAGTAAACCACTCTGCCTTCATGTCTATGACTAAACCTACCAACATAATTCATGCCCTATCTGATGAATTCTAGATCCTAGCCATGCAAGAAGAGTTAAATTAATTTATAAGGAATAATGTTTGGGAGCTAATTAAAAGACCTAAGACTAGAGTGTGGTTGGTACTAAATGGGATTTTAAAAACAAAATGAATGATTCTGGTGTAGTGATGAGAAATAAGGTAATACTAGTGGCTAAGGGTTATAACCAGATAGAAGGAATTTACTTTGAAGAGACCTTTGCCTCTTTAGCTAGATTAGAAGTCATTAGGGTGCTACTAGCCTTTGCTTATTTTAAGGAATTCAAATTGTACCAAATGGATGTCAAGAGTGCATTTATAAATGGGGTAATAAAGGAAGATGTGTATGTTGAACAACCCCCAGGATATAAAAATTCATAATGTCCTAATCGTGTGTTCAAATTGAAAAATGCATTATATGGACAAAAAAAGCACCTAGGGCATGGTATGAAAGACTAAGTGCATTCCTACTAGAAAGAACCTTCATTAAGGGAAGTGTAGACACCACCATATTTCTAAAAAAGGTAGGAGATGAACTACTGATTGTCCAAATTTATATTGATGATATTCTATTTGGATCTTCTGATAAAAATTTGTGTGATGATTTTTTAAAAAATGATGAGTAATGAGTTTGAAATGAGTATGATGGGAGAGCTGATCTACTTTCTTGGATTCAATATAAAGTAAAAAGGTAATGGAACTTTTCTTAGTCAATCAAAATATATTAAGGTCATCCTTAAGAAATATGAAATGGATAAAGCCAAGCCAATCAACACTCCCATGAGTTCCATTATTCAGTTAGATAAGGATTCAAATGGAAAATCTATTGATCAAAAGAAATATAGAGGAATAATTCGATCACTTCTTTACTTGACTACTAGTATACCTGATAAAATATTTGGTGCTTATCTCTGTGCTAGATTTTAGGTTGATCTAAAAGAGTCCCACTTGACTGCTGTTAAGAGAATTCCTAAATATCTCTTTAAGAACCAATGACTTAGGAATCTGGTATCTTAGTCATAACACTCCTTTGAAATAAGAGGATATGATAATTCCAATTTTACAGGATATCAAGTTGATAGGAAAAGCACTTCTGGAATATTTTAATTTATAGTATAGTCCTTAGTCTCCTGGTCCAGTAAAAAATAGAACTTAGTTGCCCTGTCCACTACTGAAGCTGAGTACATAGCCTTAGGGAGTTGTGTGGCCAAAGTCCTCTAATTAAAGTAATAAATTCTAGATTTAGGATTACCTGCAGGCACCATTTCAATGCTATCTGATAACATTATTGCCATATGCATTTCAAAGAATCTAATCCAACACTCCATGACCAAAAATATAGACATAAGGCACCGTTTCATTAGAGACCATGCTACCAAAGGAGACATAGAGCTACACCATGTAGCTATTAATAATCAACTTGCTGATATCTTTACTAAACCACTGGCTTTTAAAACATTCAGTATCTTTAGAACTAGATTAGGTATGATAGATATTCATGCTTGAATTTGATGCCTTCTATTTCTATTTTTTTTATTATTATTTTTCTGTTTTGGTTTTAAAATGAAGGGTGGAAAAGCTGTTGGACCTGATGATATTCCAATAGAGGTGTGGAAATGCTTAGGAGATGAAGGTTGGATTTGATTTTAGGAATTTTGACTGAACTTCTTTTTTTTTTTGGGGGGGGGGGGTCCCACAATGGGGCCTACGTGTTAATTAAAAAAGAAGGGTTACAAGGTCCTTAAGGAGGCCTTCAGCTCACTACTGCTCGACTGAGCTACAAAAAAGTCAAAGAAAAACCTAAGAGCTGATGGTCCCCCAAACTATGAAGTACAAAATTACCTAATAACATTCTAGGGCTGGAAGTAAACATCACCCAAAAAAGAAAGGCCATAGTGTAGACTTTTAGCACGCACTTACTGTAAAGGTTAATCAACTTGTCCACAAAAACATCAGTCCAAAGAACTTGCAAAAAATAAGGACAACAAAGGCAGAACAAGCATAACCAAACAAGGAAGTAGCAAAGAGGTTTGCAACTATATAAAATTTGATTCCTATTATACTTTTACAAAATATATGTGAAGGCAACCCCTTCATAAACAATTAAGAAAGACATGTAAATAGACAATTGTTAGCTCCCATTACCTAGAAAGTAATTAGAATACAAAATGCTCAAATAATAACTGTAAACTAGATGAAATGATATTCTAGAAAGATAATCCAGATTACAACAGCACTAGCATGAGTAGTAACAACAGGATACAAAAAGTAACAGCCAAAGTGAACAAAAATTATGTAGGAGGCCTCCTCATCAAGCAAAAAACACCAAACCAAAAGATAGCCAGCCACATTTCCCAATTCCACCAAACAAAGTGGTTGTTAAAATTATTAAACCTCACCCCAACAGTAAAATTACATAGAAGGGTTGTAATAGGGACAAAAATGAAGCACAAGGACATGACACAAAGGCAATTAAACATAATCTGATCCATCTACAGTAAAGTCAAAGAATGAAAGCGGCTGTGCCATGTTTTGGCACATCTTGTAAAGGATCCTTTGGACTGCCATAACCTGTAGCAATAGCCCTTGGAGGAGCCAAAGCAACAAACCAACATAATCGATAAGACTCATAATGATCACATTCATAACCAAAATGCTCTAGCCATTGAACCTGTAGTAATTTCCCAGACAATGATTCACTAAACACCACAAATAATCAGACATTAAACCAAAGCTAGAAGGATCCCACTCAAAGATAAGCCAAAAATTCTCAACTGCTACAAAAGTCAATTGGAAAACCAAAAAACTGAAGTGATTTGGAGGAGTAGGGCTCTGGAGTGTAGTATGAGTAATTCCATTATAAAATAACCCCAAATGCCACTCAAATCTAATCCCAATCCCACCCAAGCATAAGCAGCAGAGGAAAATAGCAAAGGAATAGACGAAGAAGTAAGAGGAAGTAGAAAACATGATGAACACACGACTAAAATCCTAATTCTAGCACCCCTAAGATAGAAGATAAAGGAAATTGTACACACAAATCAAACCCGAGATGTTACCACAAACAACCGACCCCATAAGACAAAATAGAATCAGAGTCAAGTGTTCCAGAGAACGCCACCAAGGGAGAAGAGAGCAACACTTAGTGGTTAAATTAGAGATATAAATGTTCTAATCATCACCAAAATCCAACCAGCCACTACACTTAAAAAACATCATTAAAAAGGAAAGTTGATAATAGAACCAATACCAAAGGAAACCCAATGCAATAAGTGGATCATATTAATGCCAATCAAACAATTAACCAAGCTCCACTTCATAATCATAGGATAAAAAAGTCTCCAGCACACAATAAAACAACAAAGCATCAATTGATTAGAGAAGCAAACACAATAAAAACCAACACATACCAACTAAAATAAGACAGGCAAATAAGTAAGCATAGGAAAAATTAAAATAAAAATGAAATGACTATGACAAATGAACATAATGGAGACCAGTATGATCCAATCTAAAATGACTAGGTATTTTGAGTTAACTTGGGTTGGCACAGATGGTTAGTTTAGGTTAACAAAAGGAGCTTTATTAGCTAGGGGAGTGAGGTTAGGGTAGGTTCCTATAAATAAGGTTTGGTGTAATGGGGTTAAGGTTTGCATGGGTTAAACCTTAAGAAGGTAAAGTTTGACCCATGGGGGCAATTTTGATAAATTGACCCAACCATGGTAAACTAAGGTTAATAAGAGGCTAGGTAGGTGCTAAAATGATCCTAGAATTTTTATAAGGCACAACGATACAAGCCTAAGGTCAATTAAAGCTCTCACCTAAGAAATCTATGATAGACTTCTTAAAGGAACTTTAGTAATTTTCACCTAACAAGGGTCAATATGTGCTAAGCATAGTTTAAGAATGAATCTAAGTAACCTCTAAGTGATTTTAAATCACCCTATCTTAATTACTAGGTCAAATGCATAAGTTTTATTAATGAAAGCCTAAGTAAGGGTTAAGAGGATTTTTTTGTAATTTTGGTCAATAAAGGTTTATCTTGGTTAAGCGGGTTGACCAAGCATCAACATTGACTCTTAATAATTGAAGTATAAGTTTGGGTTAATTAGAGCCATTAGTAGAGTCTTTTAGTATGATTTGGGTTATTTTGTTATGCTTAAGGGAAATTTGATTATCTTAAACTTTTTGGTCAGAAAAAGGTTGACCAAAAATTAAAATGGGTTTAAAATATTCTAATATGAATTAGAAATCAATTAATGCTAATTTTAAGAGAAAATATGATTATGGTTTGGTGGTGGGCCTAGATCACTTATGTGATCAATTGGTGGATAGGGGAATCTTCTAAGGTTATTAAAAGAGTTTAGCTTAATTAAGGGGAGTTAACTCTTGAGACAAACACTTCTAGTAAACTATCAGAAAGAAAAACTCAATTTCCCTCCTAATGGTTCTCCATGTAAAAATTTTAAAATTAGGCAAACTTGTACTTGATTTGTAGGTGAGGATGTATACTTTTTTTTTTTTTGGAAACCCTCGGAGGGGCCTACGTGTTGATTAAGGTAAAAAGTACAAGGGCCTTAAAGAGACCTTGAGCTCACTAATGCTTAGAAGAGCTAAAATAATAAGCAAAACAAATCCTATGAGCTCAAGTTCCCTACTACCAGATAAAAAATTTCCTCAAAATATTCTAGGTTCGCCAGTAGCTATCACCCAAAAAGAAAGAAAGAAATAAGTATAGTCTTTAAGCTCGATTTCTTCGTGCAAAAAATTAGGAACTAACAAATCTGCACCAAAAGGTTCCTACAAAATTCTATTAGTATAAGAAAATAATGAAAACTTAAAATTAAACCTAGTAAAGCTATTATTATCAACCTGATTATAATTCCCTGCACATAGGAAAGTATGAGGCAAAAATTCATTTGATTAAAGGAACCATATCAATTCAGGGAAAAGGAGCAAGAACCAAAACAGTCCATCCAAGATACACATGTGCATTATAGCAAAAATTAAATTGGACTAAGACATAGCAGCCAAAGTGATCATTACAAAATACGACATAATAGACGCAACCAGCAGCCATTAATACTAAAAAAATATGAAAATAGTGAATGTTTATACCATCTAATTCCACTCCTAAACTAACACAAAAAAGTAATAATCATAAGGGTGGGAAGCAACAATGCCAAAGTAAAGTATCGTGCACATAAAATTACAGTCCTCTAAATAGAATCACCAATGCTGCCCTATAACCCAGATCCACAAAAAATCCAACACACCTTCATATAAACACCATAAAAAAGCTAGAATTTTGCTCAGCCAAAAACGAATCCATATCCAACCGATTACACAATAACTAATTAGCAAACACCAGTAGGTCATAAGAATAATAAGTAAGCAACATCAAACAA
Organism: Dendrobium chrysotoxum; assembly: GCA_019925795.1. Lineage (NCBI taxonomy): Eukaryota > Viridiplantae > Streptophyta > Magnoliopsida > Asparagales > Orchidaceae > Dendrobium > Dendrobium chrysotoxum. The sequence continues at coordinate 41,427 of JAGFBR010000727.1, forward strand.
TTACAACCCACGAAAAGGCGGTAAAGAACCAATAACACAAGCAGCAAGTAGTTCATATTCTTCCTATTCAAAAGAACAAAAAAATTAAAGGCTCAGCAGCCGATCAATGAAATAAGATAGCATTCTAAACAGATAGCTAAATAAATACCAAAAATAGACCTCTAACATAAAGCAAACCCAATTTATCCAAACGAATAAGGCCTTTAATAAAGATAGGAAAATCATCATAAAAAAGTTCACTCGAATTTTGTAAATTGGATCCCAGGTTAGCAAACCAATCAGCACAAGAATTTCCTTCCCTATGAATATGCGTAATCTTCATATGCAAAAAAGCAGCATCTATTGAATACCCCTGATTAAGTAGAATAAATTAGGACTACAAACTTTATCATACCTATCTTTGAGGCAAAAAGTCACATGAATTGCATCAACTTCAATCCAAATGATAATAATTCCAAGGGATAAGTAAAGTTTCAGACCATAAAAGATTGCATATAGCTTATCAAAATTAACAGAATAATTAGAAAGAGGAATGGCATAAGCAATGATAAAATTACCAGTCGTATCTATAATAATAACACCACATTCGCAAGAATTCTTCTTCACCGACCCATCATAATTAAGCTAGTAAGTGTTAATCAGTGGTTTAAGCCAATACACCAAATTGGGGACCTCGATGTGATCATCAATGGGTAAAATAGTACAAAAATCCTTAGCAGCAAAGGTAAAACCTTTAAAATTCTTCATAGTTAAAAGATGGACATTAAATAATCTAATAACTTTATCTTTAGCACTATGAATAATCTGATCAACAGTCATAGGCAAAATATTAAAAAGGGAGCTATTCCTAGCAAGCCAAAGATGTTATGAAATAAGAGAAGATATAAGATGAGTAATGTGACCTCTTGACCTTGAAAACCACTGGTTAATCATATCCCTAATAGACATATTAGCATTGAAATAATTCACTTAAAAGATGTCCTCAAAATAGATCCAAATTTTAGCGGTAATGGGACCCGGAAGGAACACATGATGCAAGTTTTCCACATGGTAGCAACATTGACATTTAGAAGTCATACTAAAACCTGTTTTAATTAAATTATCATCTGTAGGACCATAGTTGTTCATAAGCAGCAGAATAAAGATAGCAATATAAGAGGGAATACTGTTATGCCACATCGTAGAAAAAGTATTATTGAAATTATGCTTAATTCTAAAAGTATGCTAAACTTCCTTGAGGTTAAATTCACCATTGAGAGGAATTTCTAAAATCTTATTAATAGTGCTTTAAGAATCACCTCTGCTAATTTGTTGTAATCCCAACAATTATTAGAGATAAAGGAATTAATTTTAATTGTTGAATTAGTGATAGCATTAAACAATTGATCCACCGAGGTTTGATCCATCATTTATCTTGCCAAAAATATAAATAGCATTGCCAATACCACAAAAAATATAAGGCTCGGCTTGCCATTTGATGTCACAAATATGTTTCCAAACTCTAGAGTTACTCTGCTTATAATAACCCATAGTAGGATGCATATCAGAACAACACTTAAACATCATGAAATTGGACCAAAGACTTTTATTTTCCCTAAACTTAAACCAAAGCTTGACAGAAAATGCATGGCTAAATCCCTCATACTTTTGTACCCTAAAGCACCTTCCTCAATAACACCATAACACTTAGAGCAAGAACACCAGATATTTTAGTAGTATAACTTTTACCTTTCTAGAAAAACCTATTAAAGATTTTTTCCAAGCTGTTACACACATCCACAGTAGGGTTAATAGTTTGAAAAAGATATATAGGTAGAGAACAAGGAACACTTCTAATTAAAAGTATTCTACCACCAAAGCTATGAAAGTTAAATTCCCAAGAATTAAGTTTATTCTAAACAGACACAATGAGATCATCAAAATGAAAAGATCTTTTACAACCTTTAAATAACGGGACACCCAGGTAATTAAGAGGAAGAAAAGTATGACTAAAACTAGAAACCCTTTTAATAGAGCTGATACAAACATCAAACATTTTATAGGGGGTTATAAAGCAAGATTTATTTTTGTTGAGTTTAAGACCACTCACCTTCTCAAATTTGTTTAAAAATTTCATAATAATGATCACTTTAATAATAAAACCATTAGAGAACATAATAACATCATCAGCAAAACAAAGGTGGGAAACAAGTTTTCAAAGAGGTTAGTGTGGCCTCTTGAGAGATACTCAGTCGCAATAATAAATAAAGCAAGAGAAATAGGGTCCCTTGTCTAATACAATGAGAAGACCTAGAAAAACCCATGCTTTTGCCATTGATAAGAATCAAAAAATAAGAGTTCTCAATGCAATTCTTATTCAAAGAAATGAAAAGAGAGTTGAATCCAAAAAGCTTTAAAATAGTATAAAAAAACTTCCAATTTATATTGTCATATGCTTTAGAAATATCAAGTTTAAAAATTGTGTTCCCGCCTCTAACTTTGAGATCAATATCTTGAAAGAGTTCTTGCGCCAATAAAATATTATCAGAGATAGATCTACCTTTAACAAAACCTATTTGATTTTTTGAAATAAATTTATTAAGCATAGGAGAAAGGCGATCCATAAAAATTTTAGAAATAAGTTTACTAAAAAAAGAGCAAAGACTAATAGGGCGAAAATCATCCAATATATTGGCAGAAACCATCTTAGGGTTAAGCACAATAGAAGTACTAGAAAAGAACTTAGGTATGGGGGAACCATTAAAAAATTCTAAAATAGCACCGATCAAGTCTTCACAAATAATAGGCCATACCTTTTGAAACAAATTCATAGGAAAACCATGAGGGCTAGAAACAAAGTCAACATTCATAGAAAAAATAATCTTTTTAAGATCATCCAAAGAAGGAACATTGGTAAGAATGTTATTATCCTCATCGTTGATGCAATAAGAAATAAGCTCAGGACATTCCACTCTATCAGGTTCAAAGTTTTTATTAAATAACTTAGTAAAGCAATATTCTCCTCCCCCTCAATATGGTTACCTTCATAATCAATAATTTTGTGGATAAAACTTTTAGCTCTATTATTCTTAATGAGAGAATGAAAATACTTGGTATTCATGTCACCTTTGAAAAGGTGTTTAGAAGTTAATTTTTGTCTCCAATAAATCTCTTCTTGATCTTGAAGCAGAAAAAGAGAGTTTTTAGCTTCTTGCAAAGCCTTAGTATTCTCCATAGAGAGATTAGTTTGACAAATACTTTCAAGAGAATTCACATTCTCTTTAGCAGCCAGAATATTAGCAAAGATATTTTTAAAAATAGTCCAATTCCACCAATTGATTCTAAACTAGAGTCTTTTAAGCTTAAGCTAAAGTCTAACCATCCCTTTCATAGAATTATGAAGGTGAGGGGGTGCTTCCCAATTATCCTTAACTAAATATAAAAAAGTATCATTAAGAATCCACATGTTTTGGAATGTTTTGGAATCTAAAAGAAGAAATATAATTATTATTCCTAGACTTAACTCCAATCAAGAGGGGAGAGTGATCAGAAAATGTTTTACTGAGATGTTCAATAAAAGTATTACTATATGCATTCATCCATAAATCATTAAAAAGCACCATATCAAGCCTTTGCGACATGTTACCATGATTCCAAGTGTAAGAATTACCAAAAAAACCTATATCAACCAGCTTACAATCCATAATCATATTATTAAAATCAACCATAGATTGATAATTCAGAGGGCAACCACCAATCCTCTCATTAGAGTTACGCATGGCATTAAAATCATCACCAACAAGCCAAGGAGCATCTATAAGACCATAAAAATCAGAAATTTGTTTCCAAAGATTTTTTCAAATTAAGTAGGATGAAGAAGCATAAACAAAGGATACATAGAAAACAAAATTCATGCATTCAATTTTACAATGCAAAACTTAAGTAAAATCTCCAAAAACATTAGTAGTAATTGGATCTTTCTAAAGAATCCAAACTTTATTAGAAAATTTTGCCCAACTATGTTAAAACCAAGCAAAGAAGTCATCTCGTTTAATTTAAAATATAAAATAAGAGGTTCAATAATAATAATGAAGAAAAATATTATGAATAGGACATAAATTCCTAACTCTAATCTGAGAGGAAGGGCACCCAATGCCCCTAACATTCCAAATAATGGACTTAATCATTAGAAACCATTTTATTTGATGTTTGAGATTGAGTACTTCTAGGTGATTTAACACATTAGCTTTTTGATTTCTTATTCTTTTTATTTGAAGCAATTGTAAAGTCTTTCATATGAGATAAGTGTTTATCATTGTCAACTTCATCATAATTTTTCACCAATTCATCAGCATTATGAAGATAAGTGGAGGCAACAATACCAGTCAAACCTTTACCATTTTATAAAGGCACTTTCTCATGATCCGCGGTGACTCCTTCCATAGGATTGGCAGAAGAAATGAAATCTCCTTCTTCCATACTTTCCTCTATGTCATTTTCCTACACAGTCATTATAAAAAGAATAGGTGGAAAGTTAGTGCACTCAATATATTCAACATTAGTAACAAATTTCGAAGGTTCTATGTTAGTAACATTCGGCAACACTAAAGCTAACATTTGCTCGTCTACAGATTCCCCATCTTTAACATCTCTATTTTCATTTGTAGAAGATTTTTGATCGGCTTGTTGCTTAACTCCCTGCACATTGGTATCAGACCATCCAGAGTTATTAATATTTTCACCTTCAATGGCGACATTTAGAATATTTTCCATGTTTTCTTGTTCCACCGAAGCATCTTCATTATTTAGAGGTGATGATTCTAGTTCATTCATGATGATTTTCCCCCTTAGGAACTTTTGAGTTCTCCTTTTGCTTTTGTAAATGTGGATGTAAAATAAAGCAATTTGACAAACAATGACCATGCATTTTAAAGTGTGAGCAAAAGATAGGAAAATTTTTAAATTTGAATTTTTGAAAGTAGCCATTCAGCTCAGATCCAATCCAAATTTCCAAAGGATATTTCTTAGAAACATCCAATTCAACCATAACCCTAGTCACCGAGGGCTGGGAGATGTTAGAAGTAGCATGATCAGTTTGAAGTGGTTGACCAAAATGGAGGCAAGGGAGAAAAGAACTTGAGAATTAAAAAAAATCTAATCTTAGATTTGGAAATGAAATCCATATAGGAACTATCAGAGATTCCTCATGAACATCAAAATCAGGAGTCCATTTTAGGAGCCGCATTTGACTTCCAATGATATAATAAGATCTTCTAGAAATAATTTGACTATAGTCTAGATCATTCATTAGTTGAATAGAAATGTGTCGTTGATCCATAACACCCACTGAGAAAGAGCCAGAAAGTTTCAGATTCACAAAAAACTTGCAAAAAAAAATCCAAATTTGGCTTACGAAGCACAAATTTACCTACCAAAGTAAAAGCAAATGGAGCAGCAAGTTGTGAAATAACTTTATCATCAATTATCAAATTCGGCAAACCCTTATAAGTCGAATGAACAAAATCAAGTTTCAAAGAGGTAGATGAACCTATGAGGAAATCTTTAAAAGATTATGATTTAGTATCATTATTTGAAAACCACGGGTTAGAAGATGATGGCGAGGCCATCGCCCACACTCAGCGAAAAAAACACTTCGATAGAAAAGAAGGAACAGTATGGAAACCAATGAGAAAGCTAAGAAGAACAAGGACAACCGTACCAGCTGGAGATCCACCCCAACGTGAGATGGAAGAGATCTCGAAGAGGAACCCTAAAATTGCCTCAAAATCACCCAAAAAGATCAAGTCTTAGCAGCAAAAAGTTGATGGAAAGAGTGTTTTGGCTTTGGGATGTGAGGATGTATACTATAATTATGGAGATTTTTTCAAGAATAGTATAAGATTTTTTCAAGAATAGTTTAAGGTTTTAAGATTCATTTGTGCTTATGTAGTATGTCAATTCTATCAAGAATTGACTAAGGTTGGGAATTTGGATTTGGAATTTGAAAGATCAAGTAGAATTAAAAATTCCACTTGGAATTTCTCATTAACATAATATATGTAGCATCTAGAAGTTTTTAGATTTTCTAGTGGATCTTCAATATTTGTTATGGTTATTTTATTGAATGGAGACATGCTATAGAGCTAAAATAGCAAATAGGAAATACAATTAGGTTTGAGAAAATCTCTAAAATCTTGACTAAAATAACCCCAAATAATTTAATGGTTATTTAATTATAGGATCCATACTAATGATTTGGAGATTTGGGTGGGGTTTTGAGTATTTTGGGTTAATCAAATATTTTTAAGAGTGGAATTGGTCCTAAATTTCCAAAAACTTGGCCAACACTAACTATGTGTAATTTTACTTAGATTAAGAGGCATGGAATGGGAATTGGGAAATTTTTATGATGGGATTCTAAGAAAATAACACAAAAATAGAAATTATAATAAAGAATAGTTTAGAAAACTAAAAAAAAAACCACTTCCCAAAATAGGTGTTCAATATGATCACCCAATCTCCTTGAGTATGGATGACCACCAAGCCTCCAAGCCAATTAGAATTTCCCTACAAAACATGTAAGAAAAAGTATCTCCTCATTTTAGTCTTAATTTTTTTTATGAAATTAAAAAATCAAGTGAAGAGACACTTATCTTCATTTTAAACTCAAAATAAAGGAAGTAGGGGGTGTCCCCACTTGTGCAATCACCATAACTACCCCAACATGCATTTTCCATTCAATAAACTCCCTAGCACTTATTTGGCTGGCCACATCACTCCCTATCCACTTTAAGTTATTCTCTCTATCAATTTTATACAAAGTATCCACTTGACATATATAGGCTAGACAACAATAAGTCTTCACACACAAATAATCTACAAACTTGAAAATACATAAAAAATAACATTAAAATGATGTAAATCCTTGCAAATTCTTGATGGCTTAAGCATTATATACTCTTGCTTTGATTTTGTGATAAGGCTACTTCCACCTACAACATCATTTCCCTTATTTCTTTGAAGAGTTAAAATCTAAGTAGTTAGTTGTTAAGTGCAGTACTAGTTTCTCCAAATCCTTTCTAGTGAGATAAGTGTCCTCAGTAAGGGGTTTGTCTCTCCTCCTCACTTGGTACCTATGATTTCCAAACTAGTCCTCCACATACGTAATGACATAGTCCATCCCAAAAAAAGAGTGTTAGGTTTCTCCTACAAAGGATGATATGTGTTCTTGCAAAAGACTTATGTTATGCAGTTGGAGGTTACCCGACTCCATATATAATATAATATTTTCCAGAATAAGAGATGAGCTAATAAACATTTCTAGTTGAAACAGAATAACAAATGCATTCATGCCAATTTTGTTAATAATCTCAAATGGTCCACATGCCTTATTTTGCAATCATAAATTAAGTGGAAGGATACCTCTCAGGATGGATTTAATTTAACACATGATATCAAATATTGAACTCTTTAAAAGTTTTATTTTAAAATTTAGATTCAACATATTTTATATTTGTAAGTTCTGATTGCTTCTTTAAATTATCATAAAAGCTTTGGAAATCTTGAGCAAATGTAAATGCCAAATCAAAAAAATGCATGCATGGGGATGCAGGCAAGTTCAAATGGTTACCTAGGATTGTATCCATAAACTATTTCAAATGGAGTTTTATTAGTAGCCAAAGAAATGGACTTATTATAGGCAGCTCTATTATGAGTAAGTAAAGGTCTCAATTGCTTAAGCTCCTAACAACAACATCATCATCATTAAGCTTTATCCCTTTACATGGGGTAGACTTCATGAATATTTTTTTTTTACATTATATCATATTAAGAGTCAAATTTTCATTTATATATAATAGAGAAAGGTCACTTTTAATACTTTCTAACCAAGTATTTTTAGGTCTACCTTATTTTTCTTAGCATAGGCTGGATCTAAAACATCTACTCTCCTTGTCAGGTCATCAAAAGACTAATGCTCTATGTGAAAAAACCATCTAAGGTGACTGTCTCTAATCTTATATGCTACTAGAGCTACTCAAACCTTTCACATATATACTCATTTTACTTTTTTTGTATGAATAAAGCCACTCTTCCACCTGAGCATCCTTATCTCTGCAGCACTTAACTTAATGTTATGATTCTCTTTTAATGGCCAACATTCTTCCCCATAAAGCATTCTAGGTCTCACCACCATCTTATAAAATTTTCACTTAAATTTGAAGAATATTTTTCTATCATATGACAGGCCAGATGCATTAATCCACTTCAACCTTACAACATAAATTCTACTAATATTATCCCCATCTATTTCACCATCACTTTAATCAGTAGACCTATGAAATATAAATGTGCACTATTTTTAATGGCTTGATCACTGAATGTCACAATGTCACCAAAAGATCTATTACTGATAAACATGACACTCAACATATTCAATTTTGGATCTACTCAATTGAAAAACTTTAGACTCTAAGGTTGACCTCCATAATTCAAGTTTTCCTTCAACTCCATCATTAGTCTTATAAAATAGAAGTAAATCATCAACAACTTGTAGACATCGAGGTACATCCTCTTACAAAATGTCTAGTAAGAACATCCATGATTAAAAAAAAGAGAAAATATGGCTTAAAGCTATTCTTTGATGTAATCCAATTGAAATTAAAATATACTATGTCAAACCATTTTTTGTTCAAGCACAAATAAGAGAGCCTATGTACATATCCTAAATGACTTAAGTATAATCATTATTAACTCCTTTCAGTTCTAGAATTCTCCATATCACCTCTCTTAGTAATTTATATATGCTTTCTCTAAATCAATAAACTTCATATTTAGATCCTCCTTACTCTCTATATACATCTCTACCAAACCTCTTAACAAATATATAGCTTCTATAATAGACCTATCAGCATGATTCCAAACAAATTTTGAGAAACATTGGTATCATGTTGTAACTTATGTGGAATTACTCTCTCCTGTAATTTTACTGTTTTACAAATTAACTTACTTCCTCTATAATTTGCACACTCTTGTGCATCACCTTTATTATTAAAAATAGGTACAACACACTTCTTCTCCACTCATGTTACATCTTTTAGTCTTCAAACTAACATTAAAACATTTAGTAAGCCAAGAAACATTTAGTAACCCATTTCCATAGCTCTATTGGTGTATCATTAGGTTCCACTAGTTTTCCACAGTTTATTTTCCTTAAAGCCTCTCCAACTTCAGTTTAACTAATACAACAACAAAAATAAAAATATTTATTTTCCTTAGCGGTGCTAGGGTTGATAAAGTCAATAATATTCTCACAACCTTAATCTAAAAGCTTATAAAAATATCTCATCCACCTTAGTTGAATATCCTCTTTCGAGAAAGCAATTTTTTATCCTCATCCATAATGCTCTTCACTTGAACTAGAACCTTACTTCTCCTATATAATTACGTGGCTAACTTATACATATGTCTTTCACCATCCATAGTATCTATTCTGTTAGTTTTGGGGTGAAAGGTGGAAAAAAAAATTTTAGTTTTATTCCCATCAACTTCTATAATATTTTTCAGAAATACAACACAAATTTGACATCCCTATAAAAATTAATTATGGTTGGAAGTGTATGAAGTCTAACAATCTCCATAAAGAGTAACCTTACTATATTTGTATGGTTTTTTACCATGGTAACAAAAATACTATCATGACCTCTAGGAGTCCTAGGTAAACTTAAGATAAAATCCATTAAAAGAACTTCTCAAGCCTACAAGGAATAGGTAAGGAACAATATCTTCCAACTTTTTCCTTCAAAGTCTTATCGTCTCAGTAGGAAAACACTAAGTTACAACTCTCTCAACATCTCACCTTAGAGGAGGCTAATAAAATCTTGATATAAGTAGATGTATAGTTTTCATCATACCAAAGTGTTTAGTAAGACCAACCAAATATAATTCCCTGATCAAAAAAGTCCTCAATGAAATCCTAGGGATGTATAATTTACTTCTCTTAAATAAATAACCATTGATAATGAAGTATTCACGAGTTAAACTGATAATTGGGGCTTTATTCTTATCTTGCTCTGGATTAATTAAATGAAAATCATGACATATTTAATAAATCATCATTGAGTCTTTCAAATCTAGGAATCTAAAATTTTAAAGATGAGATTACCAAAGTAACACTAGAAAGTGCATTAGAAAGTTTATTTTGAATTCCAAGCTTTGGCTTTAGAATAAATGTGAAATCTTTTAGGCATTCTACCCACTTGGCATTTTTACAACTCAGCTTTCTTTAGGTGTCAATAAACTTCAAAGCATGAAGGTTTGTGGTGATAATAAACTCCCTATACATAACATAATGTCCCTATTATCTAAGGATTTTAAAAGTTGTATATCATTGTTGAATATCATTATTAAGCATATTTATATTTTTCATTGTAAAAGGTTATAGGGTGATTTCCTTGGATATGAATACCACATATACCTACAATAAAAGCATTATTAGTGACCTCAAATGTCTTATTAAAATATAAATTTTTTAGAACCTCTGCTGAGTTCATAAGAACTTAATTTGCTCCATGGATTTTTGAGTAGATGTAGTCTAAATAAATTTATCTTTCTTCAGGTTGCTAGTGATAGGAGATACAGTTGTCCCAGGATTTTTAATAAATTTTTAATAAAAAGTAGCTAAGCTATGAAGGTTATGGACATTTGTGAAACTCTTTGGTACAAGCCAATCTTGGATAGCTTAAATCTTGGCAAGTTCAGCTTTCAAGCTATCTCTAGTCACTATAAACCTGATAAAAGTGGATTCAACTAAATGGAAGGAATATTATGGCTTCTCTAAACTTGAGCAAGAGTAATCTTAGGTGGCCATGATGATCTTTCTCATTGGAACTAAAGATCAAATTTTCATTAAACTAGGCCATGAGAAATTTCTATATAATGTATTTAGAACTTTGTTCGTAAGTCTCATAAATATGTTTGGAGAATTAGATAATCTAAAAGTCATGAATAACCACTCAGATAAACTATCTAGCTTTTTGAAAGTAATTTTCCATTCAACACCTACCTTGATTCTAATCCATCGTTGTCCACTTTTAAGATCTTTGTTTAAAAAATATAATGGGCATTTTCAACAAGATCTAATGCCTCATCCAATCCAGGGATTTGAAATCTATACTTAAATTTAATCAAATTGATAGCTCTACTATTTATTCACATTCACTAAGTGTTATCCTTCTTAGGTGCTAATAGGGTTAGAATTGCATAAGGACTGAGGCTATCGTAGATAAAGCATTTCTTAAACAATTTGTCTACTTGCCTTTTGAGATTAGTATGTTTGGTAGGGTTCATCCTATAATGTGGAAGATTAGGTAATTTTGAACCAGGGATGAAGTCTATGGCATGATGTATATCCCTTTGGGGTGCTAGAATATAAGGTAGATCCTATGGATATAAATCCTAAAAAATAAAATAAGAGGAGTGTTACCACAATCGGTGTATGATATTCCAAGAGTTCTGGTACAATTTCCCCTACTTGAAGAAAATAATAGGATGCATGTTTAGAAAATTCCATCAGCATAGTGTTGAACCTATCTCTACAAATCTAATGTCCTTGAGCATTGGCATAGGACTATGACTCATTAATAATCAAATAGAGGTGCTCTCCCTATTAGTAGGGTATAAAAATACTGTTAGTTAATTTGACATTTCTTTTCTCACTAGAGATTGGTTGTACTTTAGTATTAATCTTATAGCAAGGTGTAGGGAAAATCTTATATTGATAAGATTTTTTTCCTATTATCTTTTGAATAATTTAAAAGAGTAGGAGATATCTCATGGGGGGCAGGGGTGCAGTTGGTCTCTTTTTAGTGGGCTTTATTAGAATTAACTTTATAGTATTATAATTGAATTTGAACATATTAGTGTTCTTTCTTCCATAATGGATACTATTTAGGTTTGTAAATATAAGGCCTTCTAAATAAAATATGAGTGATTTTTATAGGGAGGACATCGTAGCATATATGATCAAAATAGCTTTTTATTTTGACAGGAACTAAATATATATTTTTAATAGGTAGAGATGCATGGTTTACCTAGCTCACATGAAAAGGCTCTAGGTGAAGCTCAATCTTAAGGCTTGTCCTAATAATGACATGCATTGATAATATATTCATTACACTACCTTTATCTATAACTAGTTGTGCACCTCTTGTCCTTTGACATGACATACATGATGAAAATATTTCTCATTCTATAATAAACTAATCTAGATATAGACAAACCTCTCACCACACCTAAATGGTCCCCACATGCTCTACTTTCTCATTAGATTGAGGAGTATCATAATGAATTTCTTCCATCTCATCATCTACTTTTTTTCCTCTATTTCTTCTTATGCTGCATCAAAGAACATGATTTGGGCCTTGCACTAATGCTACATATAGCATTTCTTTTGACATCAAAAATATGTTATATACCTATCCTTAGAGGATTATTTAAGTGTACTTCTATTAGACTAGTCACTAGATGAAAAGAGTGTTCATCAAGCAGTAGACCTCTAGGTAGAGTACGAGTAAGATTGAAGGGATTAGGTTGCACCTCTAGTTCTAAATGAATAAGCTTCCTTCTTATGCTTTTCTAGGGTTAAAGTATAATAAAAAGCACTTTCTAAGGTGAATGGGTCCTATAGCACAACCTCATATTTAATTTCTCTCCGAAGAATAATAGTGAATGTGGTGGCTTGTTACCACTTTTAATTTGTATAATTGGTCTTAGCAATAAAATCCTTAAATAGGTTTATGTACTCTATGTTGACCTCATTTTTGTATGAGCTCAGTAGGACCAATCCAGACCTTAGGATCTTTCCAATCCTTAGGATCAATCTTAACCCTAGGATCAATCTAATCTTAGATCAATCCAAACTTTAAGATCAATCCAAATTCAAATCAATCCTGACCCCAGATCAATGCAATTTAAGACAAATCTAGATTCTAGGATTCTCCTAGACTTCAGACTCTAGGATCTATTCTAGACCCTAGGATTCTACCTGATTCTACATCATCTGATCCTCTTAGACCTTAGGATTCTTCTAGATCTATCTAGAGCTTAGGATTCTTTTAGATCCTAAGACTATTCTAGATCCCAGGCCCTAGGACTTCCAAACCCTAAGACCTTCCTAGAAATCAAACTTTAGGATCTACTCTAGATCCTAAGATCCTTCTAGATCTTGAATCTTAGGATTCCTAGATCTTAGGATACTTCCAGATCCTAGGATTTTCCTAGGACTTCTAGATTCTAGGATCTTCCCAGACTCCAGTCCCTAGGATCTATTCTAGACCCTAGGATTCCCTTAAGCTGATTTGGACCCTAGGACCTATTCTAAACCCTAGGATTCTTCTAGATCAATCCAAGCTTCAATTCAATCTAGACTTAATTCAAACCATATCATTCAAGCTCAAAATCCAATTCAAAACCAGATTTCCAGATTCAAATCCAAGGCTAAAGGTCTAAGTCCTGAAAGCCTTTTCCAGTTAATCTTTGAACATTTCAAAACCCTATCAAATGACCTCTGATTCAAGATCTGTCAGTTCCACACTGATGTGACATGTCTCTAGAGGCAACCCTCTAAATTTGAGCTCATTCTGAGATCTCTAACCCCAGAAACTGAATTGAAATCCAAAGGCTGTAAAATCTTCAAATATTTACAGTCTATGCCACTGGACCTACCACCCAGTGGATTTTGACCCTGGAGCTTTCTCCAAAGCTTCCAATTACCTCCAGACCCTTGATTATGACCCATTGAGCATTAAACTGTATTTTGTTGGACTCAATTTGACCCCCAGTTGACCAGGGGTCAAAATGACTAAAATACCCCTATGGGGTGTGAATAGTCACTTTGATCAAATGACCTCCAAATCAAATGCAGTCACTTCCAACAATTTTCAAATGTCAAACCAAACCTGTTGGACCCACTTCCAGCCCCTGGGTCAACCTAGTTGACCAAGTCAACCTAGTTTGACCAAACAGGCCTTTATGGGTCAAAACAGGTCATTTTGACCAAATGACCTCCTCTGACCTTGGGACCACCTCCATTGGTCTCCAAATGTCATTTCAAATCTGTTGAACCCATTTCCAGACCCTGGACCCACCTGGTTGACCAAGTCAACCAGGGTTGACCTAAAAGGCCCATTAAGGGCCCAAATAGGTCATTTTGACCAAATGACCTCCTCAGACCTTGAGATCACCACCAGCAAGTTCAGAATATCATTCTGAACTGATTGGACCCATTCCCTGACCCTGGGTCAACCTGGTTGACCAAGTTAAACTAGTTGACCCATTAGGCCCATTAAGGGCCTAAACAGGTCATTTGATCTAGATGACCCATTTAAACCCTGAAACCACCTCCACTAGACCCCATTCATCATTTCAAACTTGTTGAGCTCAACCCATGACCCTGGGTCAACCTGGTTGACCAAGTCAACCTAGGTTGACCATATCAACCTTTAAGCTTTTGCATTTTGAATCAAGCTTTAAATCCATTGAAACCTCATTCAAACTTCATTAAAATGTACCCTTGGTGGTTTGGTTTGGATTGAACACCCTGATCCAATCATCAGTTGACTTAGTCAACCAGACCCATATCTGATTAAATCTAGTCAATAGAAGATCCATCAAAGTCAAATCCAATCAAACCCCATTCAAGCAAAGTCTCTCAAAAATCTCAGATCCATTTCAAATGACATTTTAAACATATCCAGACTTATTATGAGTCAAATCACATTTGGTTTGATATGATCAAACTTTAATTTATGGTCTAAAACCCTACATGTCTTTGACCTTTCACTTAAGCAATTGTATCATCACATCAATGCTTCTTAGTTCATGCTATTTGACCTTCAAATGATTATTATGATATAACTTAATCATTTTGATCAAATTTTGATTTAGTCAAACTAGTCAAAGTGACCAAATTTCATGTGATGGTCAACATCTTCCTTTCATTTTAATTCTATGGCTTAAGATACCTTCCAAACTATCTCAGAACTTTTCAATTGTTCCCTGGACTCCAAATCAACAGTTCTTGACCTCTGTTGACCAGTCAAACGGTCAATAGAGATTCAAATGATCCCTAATGGTCAACCCACCCATCAAGATTTGTCTAGCCGGATTTAAGCTTGTCTAGCCTATGAAATCAATTCCAGAACTTTCTTTGGAGCCAACCCAACCCAGCTCAGTCAATTTTATGGCTCCAAATGACTCAAACCGTCCCTAGTGGTCCCCTCTACGTGAGAAGGATGATTTTGTACCTTCACATGGCCAGCTCGTTCCCTGGCATTCTAACGGCCAGGGACACATGTCCTCAATCCCAGGACTTCATCTGGAGCATCTAGACCGTCCAAAATAACTCCAGCAGCTCGAATAGAGGGGGAAGGACGGGATTATTCATTAGCAGCTATTTCCTATTCCAGGGGAATTCAGAGAGCTTTAAGTTTTCGTTTTGCTTCCAGAGGGCCATATACACTCATCCCTGATCATTCCCCATCGTTTCGAAGCTGCCGGCGGCGAGGTTGACGCGTGACCGAAGATAGTTCCGTCCAGGCTACTTCGACTCCCTATAGAAGCTTCTTCTGAGCTCGAAGCCTTCTAAAGGAATAAGCGCGGACAATCTACAAGCTCAACAAAATCAAAATCAACCAAATCCATCATTCATATTGTGGTAAATCTTAAACCCTAGGCCTTTACCTAGGTTTTGAAATAATATCTCTAATATTGCATCAAATTCTTGAAAATTTCTTCCACATCCTTTCTCTAATCCTATAATATCTCTGTCTTGAGTTTTGAGCTATTTTGTTCATGATATAAATTGCTTGAAGCTAAGTTTAAGATTAGGGCTTGCGGTGTGTCAAGGGAAGAAGATGATCTCACAGCCGTTAGATCTAATTTATTTAAATTAACGGCTGTGATCTAATCATAATCAACGGTTGGCTCGATTGTTTCAAACCGCGGGATGGCCAGGCTTTCGTCCGGCTAAATCTGATCCTTTTGTTCAAACCGCGGGTTGGATCTACACCGTCGGATCATATTAGATTGAGATCATCCACGAGTTTGATCTCAGCCGTTGGATCAACGCTTTGTTAGATCCAACGGCTCGATTCCATGCCGCGCTGGATAAGTGGCGGGGCCTACCTGACCGCCGCCATCCACGTGGCCGTATCCCGCTATGCCGCGTGTCTGTCAATACTGCCGTTTGATCAGGTGCCTAAAATAAAAAAAAAATAAATCCAGAAAATACCCTAAAACTTCAAAACTTCATAGGAATTTCATTTCTTATCCGTTTTTGATGTTCTTGGGCTTGTTTTACTCGTATTTTCATCTAGTTTATTTTAAAAATAAAATAAAAATATTTTGATTAGTATTCTGTTAATTATTTAATTTATTCATAAAAACTTATTTTAACTTTAAATAAAAATATACAAATTATTTTGGGTTGAAACTTGGCAGAGGTATTATAGGGTTTAACTCTGATCTCCCCTAATTTTCTCAGGATCATTTGATGCAATATTAGTTACATTATGAATTTACAAAAATCTTGGTCATGATTTGACCTAGATTTTTGGAAATTCATAATTGATTCAATGTAACTCCAATTAGTGCATGTTAGTACTCCATGGAACCATTGAAAGGTCATCTTTCATTGGAAAAGAAGTTCAGATTGTAATCATGTATAGCTTAAAGGAAATTTGGCTTTAATCATATTATAACCTTTATAAGTAACTTTTGAATTATACATGATTAGATCTCTAAATTGAATGGAGTTTTATTTGGGGGATATATCCCACATCATCTAATAGCCTCTATTCAATTTGGTACACTTATTGCTTTATTATTGAGTTATTAAATTTATAAGTAACTGTATGGCTTATAAGTTTAATAATTCATCATAATTATTCTATGGAGTATTAGGATATTTCATTTTGTTCATGATTGCTATGACTGATGTGATTGTAACTAGTGTCCAAGGGTTAGAAACTTTGATTCAAACCCATTTAAATCTAATGACATCATTAAGGATAATAATTAAGGACTTTGTTTAGAGAACTTAAATTAATTTAAATAATTAGGATTCATCTCCAATAGACTTGAAACTCAAACCCTTTAAACTTAGTGACACTCTAAACCTTAGGAAAATTTCCCACTGAATTTTGAAATCATTAAGCCCCTCAATTAACCTAATCAAATTCAAACCTTAATTAAACCATTTAAGCTTCCAGAAAATGTAATAAATTAAGTTTAAATCCAAAAAATACAATTAACCCCTCTAACTGACCAGAATCAAACCCCTAATCAATGAAAAATAAAAGCCCCTTGACTGGACCTCAAAATTAAGTTTAATTTAATTTTAATTGAAATCCAATATTTAATTAATTTAATTAATTAAAAATAATTAAAAATTCCAGAAAATTTTCAAACACTTGGAAATCACTCCTTAGGTCATTCCTGACCTTTGGAGTTGATTTCAAGAAGTTTGGAGATCATTTGGATTCAAATCATAAAAACGGTCTCTAATTAAACAATTAAATAATTCATTAAATACTCAAAACTTCAAAAATTCATAACTAATTCAAATGAACTCCAAATTGAGCAAACTCAAAGGCATACAACTCATCTTAAGCTCTAATATTTATTAAAAATGTTAAGTTTTCAGAAATCAAACAAATTTGAAAAAGTCAACTTTTGGTGAAACCTAGTTCAAAATCAAGTCAAAACTTCAAACCTTCATAATAAAATGTAAAAAAAATCCAATTTCAGTGTACTTACTGTCTAACTGATCGTATTAAGGTCTAGTATTTTAATAAAATATTGAATTTCCAGAAAACACTTTAAATCAAAAAGTCAATTTTAACCCCTTAATTAAATTGTCAAAAATTCCAGAAAACATTAATTTGAACTTAAGATCAATAACCAACTAATTCTAATTAAAAATAATTAACTTTTAAACCTCAATCAAACTCAAATCACTTAATTATATCGGGTACCACTGGGTAACCCAGGCCTATGAGGCTATTAAATTAGCCCCAAGGAAGGTGAAATAAACTTCACGGCCTCGGTGTGAAACAAAGGTGACATCCGACAAATAATTAAAATCAAATTTAAAATCAATTTCAAGTCATTAATATTTAAATTCAAATTAAATCTTCCCTTAAGCCTTCAACCAACTAGAACTTTAAATAACTTCAATCAAATCATCCTATTTAGGATACATCAAAGCCACACAGCCTACCTCACACACTTTAGATGGTTTGCTAGGACAACCAACTCTAGTCTTAGGCTAGGCCGGTGTTTACTTTTCTGCTGTGTGCCGGATTTTCGAGCTTTTACTGCATGCTGTTTGCTAGTATTAGAATTGATGTGATTGTTTATTTATTTAATGCACTCTGTGATGTGATTGATTGTACGATTAGATCTACCCCTAGGCTAGGAACGATTTGTACTAATTCAATCTTATGCAGGTGGCCATGCTCATACAGGGCATAAATTAAAGGGGGCAAAAATCATGATTATTAAATTACACAGGTGCTAAGCATGCTTAAGTCCCCCTTTAAATCAAAAAGAGCATGGCCAAGTGTGGCTGGTTTGAGCATTTAAATTTCAAATATATTAACTGCTTGGGATGTCAAATATAAACTGCTTATTATTAGGATAACCTTGCAGGTTGTTGAGTCTAGAGTTTTAATTTTCGTTAATGTAATTTGATTTGATTTTGAGTTGTATTATTTAAAGTACTTTGAGATTGAGATATTTAAAATCTAATTTGGAATCCAAAGAGGAAGGAACATCCCTTAGGGGAGAGTTCCTATCCATTTGGAGATCCAAATTAGGATGAAGTTCAAGTATCCAAAGAGAAAAGATAACACCCCTATTCATGGGGAGTTTCTTTTCATTTGGATACCCAGACCCGACGATTCAAGGAGTTTTAAGGAGACGAAGAAGTGAAGAACGAGAAGAATCTCAAATCTCAAAGTCACTTGAGTCTTAGGAGTAGAATCCGGGTTGTAGTCAGTGGTACCCGGCCACTTTACTTTACTGCAGACCCTGGGTTGTATAATTAAGTGGCATTTGCCACATGGACTTTCATTTTGAATATTTATTTAATTGATTTAATTATTTAATTGATTTGATTGATGTGTTGATTGCGATTAAGGACCCACATGTTTTTAGTAGTTTATTTGGCGCTATTGCATGTCGATTTTGATTTAACCTGGAACCCGATCGGAGGCTCGTGAGGGTACGGTCATTAACTTCTTCTACTTAAACAAAATTTAAAAATTTTTAAGCTCAGATAGAAACTCTAACGCTCTTAAGAAGTAAGCCCGGACTCGCCGGGAGTTTTTCATGCATACATATTGACTTTTCTCATCCGTGTTAGGCACCTCCCAGCCTGCGGGTTTTGGCAGACCACCTGACCTATTAGGGTGCAGTTCTGTCCAAGGGGATGTTGTGCAATCTCTAGGATAAAATCTATTTTTTAAGCCTGATTTTAAAACTGCTACATTTTGATTTAAGCATTTCATCGAGTCAACTAGCATGCATTGCATTAGATACAAATTAAAAATCGAGTCTAAATCTTAATTGCATTTTATTTAGACATTTAACCCAACATATGTTAAGGGGTCAATTAGGATTTGCTCTAGGTGTCGACCTCAATTCTCTAAACCAATCTTAATCAATGTCCTTAACCACTCTACATTTTAAGACTTTGACTCATGGTTTTAAAAGCGTTTAGGTGGTTTAGCTGGCTCCCCAATCCAGGCCGGGGTAAGTCCAGATTGCATTGCATTAGCTAGGATTCGGGTCACTGATTCTCAATACCCATTTTAGACTTAGGTTCTGAGGCATATCTTCAATCCTAAGACCTCAATCTTCCGGGAATCTAATTCCCACTTTCTAATAAAATAGATCATTCAAACTAAATATCTCTTTCAATCAAATTCAAGCCCAATACTTAGGATAGGTTGGGGTGTTTCTGAAGCAATTCAGAATCTCAAAACACCTCCTACTCTTCTTCCTTTGACTCCAGAAATAACTGCTCAAATTTGATCCAATCCCATTTGAAAATTCAAGTCCTTAACCTCCTTTGATATCAATCTTTGAACTCTTAAATAAAATTCGTATCGCTATTTTAATCGAGAGTATTCGTAGAAAATTTTCTGGTTTCCTACGATATAATTAACTACGAGGGCTTGCGCTCGTAGGAGATTTAGAAACCCAGACCAGATTTAAAAATCAAGTTTTCAAAACCTTCAATTGATTATCTTTGGGAAATTCAAACTTTACGATCATTATCATCATATTTGAACTATCGATAGTAATTGATATCTTCTTTCTCTGGATAGATATATCAATTACAATCATAACTTTAAATATGAAATTAGTGATCTCTTATCTCAATTATTATAGTCGAACAATGGATTAAACATTATTTTTATCCTTCGGGATCATATATTGTTTCTCCTTGAGTTTGATTATAATAATCAGATAAATTCAAAGATTTGTAATCTGAACCTGTTAGAGAACGATATGTTCACTTTTCGAGGTGATATATCATTCATAATAAGTGTTCGATTATAGAATCAAAATTCCAGAAATTTAACTTTCCCAAAGAAAATTAAACACTTTTTCAAAAAATATTTTTTTAATCAAACAAAAAAATGGCGACTCCGCTGGGGAAAATCTCTCTCTCCATCTTTAATAGCGATACATATTTTGTTGCATCGGTAGTTTTGACTACCTTTCTTCTGTTGGTCCCTCTACCCATTTCTCTCTTGGGTGAGTGTGGCCAACTCAATTAAGACATGTGAAAAGAGAGGCGAGTGTAGGAAACCTCCCTCCAAGCCGGGCTTTGACATTTTATCTCCAAGTTCATTGGTAGAGCAAAAGAGTCAAGCCAAGCTTGTCAAAATCTTTTTGCATATGTTGCAAACTCGCATGCGAATAAATCACAGCATGCTAAGTTTCACATTTTACAAAAAATTTCTCAATCTCAAAACTCAGATTCAAAATTTCTTTAGTCAACCTGGATTTTGACATTTCACCCTAAGCTAGTCAGTATGGTGAAAGCGTCAAACCAGGTCTCTAGATTTTCCCTTAATTTTTGTTAACCATTATATTGAAAGTAAAACTCAACATTTTGAGTTTCAAAAGTCAAGGAAAATCTTTCAAATCAACTTCAATCATCGTTGCTATGTGTCTTCTATAATACTCTATTATAGTTGAACATATGCAATGCAAATTCAAAATTCTCCAGTCAATTCTGGGCTTTGACATTTCACCCCTAAATTGCTTGGTGGGGTGCAAAGAGTCAAGCCTTAGGATCTTCAGGTTAATTTGGCACACCTACATATTTGAACAAAATTCAATATGTTGAGTTCCAAATTTTGAAGAGGATCCGTTCAGTTTCAACCTTAAGTTTAAATCTAGATTCAAATTCAAATTCAATTTTAATTTAAATCCAACTTCAAGCTTGAATTTGAATCCAAGATTTAAATTTTAATTCAACCTCAAAACTGAATTCAATCTTAAGTTCAAATTCAATTTCAAACTTGAACTCAAATTTGATTCCAAACTTAAATTCAAACTTCATATTTGATTTCAAGGTCAAATTCGGGTTTTGACATTTCGACCCAAGTCAATTTGTGAAACGTAAAGAGTCAAGCCCGATCCCCGGATCTTTCATATCGATTTTATGCACCTATATGATTGAGTGAAACTCAATCTGTTGAGTCATAAAATTTGAAGAAAGATCCATTTGACTTGAGCTTCAAGTTCAAATTTCAAAATTTGAGAACAAACATAATTTGAACATGAAATTTGAATTTGATTTCCAATTTAAAGTCGATTCAATTTTGATCGAGATTTTGACATTTCGACCCAAGTCAATTGGTGAAATGAAAAGAGTCGAGCCTGATCCCCGGATCTTTCATATCGATTTTATGCACCTACATGATTGAGTGAAACTCAATTTGTTGAGTCATAAAATTTGAAGAAATATCCATTTGACTTGAGTTTCAAGTTCAAATTCAAAATTTAAGAACAAACATAATTTCAACCTGAAATTTGAATTCGATTTTCAACTTAAAGTCGATTCAATTTTTATCGGGACTTTGACATTTCGACCCAAGTCAATTGGTGAAATGAAAAGAGTCAAGCTCGATCCCTGGATCTTTCATATCA
Source organism: Dendrobium chrysotoxum (assembly GCA_019925795.1). Taxonomy (NCBI): domain Eukaryota; kingdom Viridiplantae; phylum Streptophyta; class Magnoliopsida; order Asparagales; family Orchidaceae; genus Dendrobium; species Dendrobium chrysotoxum. The sequence continues at coordinate 63,633 of JAGFBR010000727.1, forward strand.
ATTCTGTGTACCTATATGATTGAGCGAAACTCGATCTATTGAGTCACAGAATTTGAAGAAAGGTCCATTCGACTTCAACCTTAGGTTCAAATTCAAATTCAACTTTAAATCAAAATACAATCTCAACTTTAAGTTCGAATTTGATTGTCATCTCAAATTTTAAATTCAACTTTGAATTCAAGCTTGAGTTTGAACTTTGACATTTTGCCCCAAGTTAATTGGTGTAGCGAAAGTGTCGGGTTCAACACTTAAGTCCTGGTCAATTCTACGAACCTCTGTTTTGAATTTAAACTCAACATGATTGAATTATCAAATTTTGAATAACATTAATTAAGTTTAAAATTCAAATTCAAATTCAAGATTAACTAATTCAAGTCATTGTTCATTAATTTCAGGATTTAAGCACTCAAATGGCTGGGAAACTCATTTTCTCTCTAGATAGAAACCTGATAGTCGAAGGAATCACTTCTGGTAATTTGATCCAGTTTGAAATGCAATTCCAAGACTTCAAGTTATCAGTCGATGGAGAAGAAATGATTGATCTGTCTGCTGGAATACGAAGGAATGTCCCTTTGGTTGAGATTACTTTAGGGTCAGGAGTTGACTCCCCCATCTCCGAGATGGAGGCTGATGTCACCCCTTTACCCATTGTATCTTTTACTGAGGAGGATAACAACCAGAAGTCAATAACGATAGAAGAGCTACCATCTCAGCCTGAGATCGGGTCAAGTTCTAGTACCCCTACCGTCAGCAAGGCTAGCAAGAATAAAATGAAGAATTACCTTCGTAGAGTCAGAAAGAAGGTTGTTAAGGCCAGGAAGACTGCTGAGGCGAAAGCCTTAAAGCACGTCAAGTCCGAGGCCAATCAAAAGTTTGTTGCTCCTTCTACGAACCCCTTTCCTGGTGGAAATCGTTTCCACCCTTCTCCTGTTGCTCAAAGGAGGGAGGTTGTAGAGACGAGAGCACAATCTTCAATACACCTTCTCGACTACTACATGGTGAGAATTAATCAAGCCAGAACTGAACAAACTCCAGCACCAGGCCCTAGGCCCCCAGTTGAAGGTTATGACCCGTCCACTCTACTAGATGATGTTAGGTCACGTTTCTATACGTGTCCCACTACATCAACTAGAGAGGAGGAGGTGTAGAAACTACTCGGGGTGCCACTCTCCTAATTACTAGACCACTAGTGATAAGAGAGGGGAAATAATCTAAGATTTTGTCAGATAGTGATACCGTTAAAATTCAACTTTCAACGGGGTCCTATCGAGATAAATCTTTTGATTAAAGTGATGCATAACTTCTAAGGATAGTGCAGACCCAATAGTAGTCTCTCCCTCCAAGGAGATTGTAGGAATCTAATTCCGTACTACTGGAGCCTTGCCTCCTAGATTTGCAATTTCTTTTTAAGGAAAGATTTCAATTTCTCAAGTGTACTGATTTCAAACTTTCAAGATAGTTGAGTTATCTTTTTAATGAAAATTGACCTCTATTTGAAGTCTTAAGCAGGAGAAAGTTGTAGTTGACTCCAAATGTTTGAATACCCCTCCTTCCCACCTCTTTTGTGGGATTGATTCAACTGTTGAGTTAAATCAATATCAAATTTAAAGTTGATCTTTGAAATGAAAATCTTTTCAATTTTCTCGCAATTTTCTATCCTAATAGATATCTCTTGCGTGTTTAAAATCTGTTCAATGATTTTCAAAAGTCAAGCCAATATTCATTTTAAAAGACCGGGTCCTACCCTGAGGATTATTCGTCCTTGCATAAGAGAATGAGTTTTCTTCTCTTATACTCGAGATGTAATCCCGGTATTGAAATAGAGAAGGTGTAGCCTCTTCTTAAATTCAATTGAATTCAAAAGATGCGTAAAATGCGCCAACAATCAAGAAATGCACAAAGTGCACCAAAAATCAAAAAGATGCGCAATGAGCGCCACAAGTTAAGAAATAGTGCAAAATACACTATAAATTAAAAGATGCGCAAAGTGCGCCACCAAGAAAAGAGAAGAATGAAAGAGGCTCCCTTCTGTTAAATTCTTCAATCTCAAAAGACCCAGTCAATTTTAAATTGCTTGATTTTGAAAGTCTTGAATCCAGAATTTTTACCGTGCATCGATAATTTATCAAGATACAAAAATCTCTCGTGCTAGAGAATTGAAAAGATCAAATTTCTATATTCAACTTAAACCTCTTTGAAATTGATTTTAATTCAAAATATTTAAGGGAGACCCCATTTTAGTTTCTACGAAACTTGGTCTGGGTCAACAAAACCTAAATCCTCAAACCTTTTTCAGGTTAGTTGGGGTCACTCAAACTTTTCACTGTACTTCTAAATTTGTGCCCGCTTGTCGTTCCGACAGGGTCCAAATTGCTAGAGGAAGTTTTCTAATAAAAAGAATGAATCTTCTACTCTTGATAAAAAATTTAAAATCCGGTCCTTGAGAAGTGTGTGTAAGCCCTTCCGCCTAGGCATCTTTTCCTACTAGGCCTTCTTTATAAAATTACACTCTATGCTGGGTCCAAGCTTAATCCCACTGGAGAAGTATTTTATAATACTGGAAATTGTTGTTCACAATCAAACCACACCCTGTGCTGGGTCCTAGATCATTCTGATCTAGAGGCGTAGTTTCTTTTGTTGGGACTTGCTGTTCAAAATCAAACTATAGTTGAGCAAAGTGCCCGACTCCAATTCGAGGAGCTCGAGGGCCTCAAATAAAAATCACATTAAGCTCAACAAAGTTTGAAAGTTCATAAGTCACATTTGATTCAAGTTATTGATAAGTTGTGTCACTTTAGAACTCCCCAAGTAGGAGACTTGGTCGTAGTCTTTTGTAGACCGCTTTTAATCCGTTGTAAACTCAATGGAAAGCTTGAGTCAATGTTGACTGGATCGTTCATTTCAATGATGATCTTTGAGAAAATTTCCAATCAACTGATCAACCCTGAAGAATGCCACCTAATATTTTCAAATATTGGGGAGGCTCTTCAGGAAGTACCATGCCAGATGAGTGTCAAACTTAAAATTAAATTCAAAACATTTCAAATTCAAAATCAAATTCAAACAAATCAAAATTGAATCAAACACAACCAAAATTCAAAATTCAAAATCAAATTCAAGATGAATCAAAATCAATCAAATTTCAAATTCAAAATTTTCAAACTCAAAACCAATTCGAATCAAATTCAAAACACATCACAGTTTTAAAACCCTTCAAATTCAAATTCGTCAAATCAAGTTTCAAATTCAAACATCTTTAAATTCAAGTTCAAAAATCATTCAAATTTCAAATTCCAGAATTCAAATCTCAAATTCCAGAATTCAAATCCGATCCTCTATACAGAGCAAGTTTCCTCTGTATATGATCATTCCAGACTCGATCCTCTATGTGAAGCAAGTTTCCTTTACATATGATCATTCCAAACCTGATCCTCTATATAGAGTAAGTTTCCTCTATATACGATCAATCTAGACCTGATCCTCTATATAGAGCAAGTTTCCTCTATATACGATCAATCCAGACCTGATCCTCTATATAGAGCAAGTTTCCTCTGTATATGATCATTCCAGACTTGATCCTCTATATAGAGCAAGTTTCCTCTGTATATGATCATTCCAGACTCGATCCTCTATGTGAAGCAAGTTTCCTTCACATATGATCATTCCAGACCTGATCCTCTATATAGAGGAAGTTTCCTCTATATACGATCAATCCAGACCTGATCCTCTATATAGAGCAAGTTTCCTCTGTATATGATCATTCCAGACCTGATCCTCTATATAGAGCAAGTTTCCTCTGTATATGATCATTCCAAACTCGATCCTCTATGTGAAGCAAGTTTCCTTCACATATGATCAATCCAGACCTGATCCTCTATATAGAGCAAGTTTCCTCTATATACGATCATGCCAGACTCGATCCTCTATGTGAAGCAAGTTTCCTTCACATACGATCACTCCAAACCAGATTCTGTGTAAAGCAATGCTTCCTTCTCACGGGATCATCCAGTTTTCTTTTCCTTAAGGTTAGATGTGAGTCATCGTGTTTTCTTTCCTTAGGATTAAATCTACTAGTGGTGGAGTACGCCCTTCGTGGCACCATCCTAGCCTCTTCCAGTTTTCTTTTCCTTAAGGTTAGATGTGAGTCATCGTGCTTTCTCTCCTTAGGATTAGATCTACTAGTGATGGAGTACGCCTTCTGTGGTACCATCCTAGGTTTAAAATCCAGATTCGACCCTCTGTGGGAAACAATGCTTCTTTCCCTCAGGGTCCTCCAGTCTTCTTTTCCCTAAGGACAGATGTGAGTCATCGTGCTTTCTTTCCTTAGGATTAGATCTACTAGTGATGGATAACGCCCTTTGTGGCACCATTCTAGTCTCAAATTCAAATCTTTGAGTCTGATCTCTTATAGGAAGCAATACTATCTTCCTATGAGATCATCCAGTTCTCTTTTCCTTAGAGTAAGCATTCTCCTTCTCTCAGGATTAGATTCCCCAGTGATGGAGTAAGTCCTCTATGGCACCGTCCTGGGTTTAATTCCAAAATCAAATTCTCTTCTCCTCAAGGTTAGGCTTTTCTCCTTCCTTTAGGATTAGATTCCCCAGCGATGGAGTAAGTCCTCTATGGCACCGTCCTGGGTTTAATTTCAAAATCCAGTTCTCTCCTCCTTAGGGTAGGCATTTCTTCCTTCCCTTAGGATTTAATTCCCTAGTGATGGAATAAGTCCCCTGTGGCACTGTCCTGGAATCAATGTTAAATTCCAAAATTAAATTCTCTTCTCCTCAAGGTTAGGCTTTTCTCCTTCCTTTAGGATTAGACTCCCCAGTGATGGAATAAGTCCTCCATGGCATCGGCCTGGGTTTAATTTCAAAATCCAGTTCTCTCTTCCTTAGGGTAGGTTAGCCTTCCTTCCCTTGGGATTAGACTCGCTAGTGATGGAATAAGTCCCCTGTGGCACCGTCCTGGAATCAATGTCAAATTCCAAAATCAAATTCTCTTCTCCTCAAGGTTAGGCTTTTCTCCTTCCTTTAGGATTAGACTCCCCAATGATGGAATAAGTCCTCTATGGCACCGTCCTGGGTTTAATTTCAAAATCCAGTTCTCTCTTCCTTAGGGTAGGTTATCCTTCCTTCCCTTGGGATTAGACTTCCTAGTGATGGAGTAAGTCCCCTATGGCACCATCCTGGAATCAATCTCAATCAAGCTGTCTCTTCTTTAGGGTTAGATGTTTCTTCCCTTAGGACTAGATCTACTAGTGGTAGAGTACGCCCCTCGTGGCACTACCCTAGTATTGAATTTCAATTTGATCCTCTGTAGTTAGGAATTCTTCCTTTCTATATGACCATCCAGATAGGATTCTTTCCCTTCCTTAGGATTAGATCCACTAGTGGTAGAGTACGCTGTTTCCAGCACTACCCTAGTATCCTTTCAAATCTAATTTGTTAAGGTTAGGAGTTTCCTTTCCCTTAGAATCAAATTCAGACTCGATCCTCTGTAGTTAGGAATTCTCCCTTTCTATACGATCATCCAGACTTCCTTCTCCTTTAGGGATAGATTCTTCCTTTCCCTTAGGACCAGACCCACTAGTGGTAGAGTACGCTGCCTCAGCATCACCCTAACATCATTTCAAATTCAAACTTCTAAGGTTAGGATCTCCTCCCCTTAGATTCATTTCAAATTCAATCTTCTAAGGTTAAGATTTTCTTTTCCCTTAGAATCAAATTTAATTTCAATCCTTTATAGTTAGGAGTTCTTCCTTCCTATAGGATCACCCAGGTTCCTCTACCCTTAAGGTTAGGATTCTTCTATCCTCAGGACCAGACCCACTAGTGGTAGAGTACGCTGTTTCTAGCACTACCTTAGTATCTATTCAAACCCCGATTCCCCAGGGATAGATTTTTCTTTCCCTTAGGATCAAAACCCCAGACTTGACCATTCTATTCGGTCAACAACAATATGTGCAATAGAACTACATTCTATTACACATATTGGGGGTCCATTTGTTGACCTCATTTTTGTATGAGCTCAGTAGGACCAATCCAGACCTTAGGATCTTTCCAATCCTTAGGATCAATCTTAACCCTAGGATCAATCTAATCTTAGATCAATCCAAACTTTAAGATCAATCCAAATTCAAATCAATCCTGACCCCAGATCAATGCAATTTAAGACAAATCTAGATTCTAGGATTCTCCTAGACTTCAGACTCTAGGATCTATTCTAGACCCTAGGATTCTACCTGATTCTACATCATATGATCCTCTTAGACCTTAGGATTCTTCTAGATCTATCTAGAGCTTAGGATTCTTTTAGATCCTAAGACTATTCTAGATCCCAGGCCCTAGGACTTCCAAACCCTAAGACCTTCCTAGAAATCAAACTTTAGGATCTACTCTAGATCCTAAGATCCTTCTAGATCTTGAATCTTAGGATTCCTAGATCTTAGGATACTTCCAGATCCTAGGATTTTCCTAGGACTTCTAGATTCTAGGATCTTCCCAGACTCCAGTCCCTAGGATCTATTCTAGACCCTAGGATTCCCTTAAGCTGATTTGGACCCTAGGACCTATTCTAAACCCTAGGATTCTTCTAGATCAATCCAAGCTTCAATTCAATCTAGACTTAATTCAAACCATATCATTCAAGCTCAAAATCCAATTCAAAACCAGATTTCCAGATTCAAATCCAAGGCTAAAGGTCTAAGTCCTGAAAGCCTTTTCCAGTTAATCTTTGAACATTTCAAAACCCTATCAAATGACCTCTGATTCAAGATCTGTCAGTTCCACACTGATGTGACATGTCTCTAGAGGCAACCCTCTAAATTTGAGCTCATTCTGAGATCTCTAACCCCAGAAACTGAATTGAAATCCAAAGGCTGTAAAATCTTCAAATATTTACAGTCTATGCCACTGGACCTACCACCCAGTGGATTTTGACCCTGGAGCTTTCTCCAAAGCTTCCAATTACCTCCAGACCCTTGATTATGACCCATTGAGCATTAAACTGTATTTTGTTGGACTCAATTTGACCCCCAGTTGACCAGGGGTCAAAATGACTAAAATACCCCTATGGGGTGTGAATAGTCACTTTGATCAAATGACCTCCAAATCAAATGCAGTCACTTCCAACAATTTTCAAATGTCAAACCAAACCTGTTGGACCCACTTCCAGCCCCTGGGTCAACCTAGTTGACCAAGTCAACCTAGTTTGACCAAACAGGCCTTTATGGGTCAAAACAGGTCATTTTGACCAAATGACCTCCTCTGACCTTGGGACCACCTCCATTGGTCTCCAAATGTCATTTCAAATCTGTTGAACCCATTTCCAGACCCTGGACCCACCTGGTTGACCAAGTCAACCAGGGTTGACCTAAAAGGCCCATTAAGGGCCCAAATAGGTCATTTTGACCAAATGACCTCCTCAGACCTTGAGATCACCACCAGCAAGTTCAGAATATCATTCTGAACTGATTGGACCCATTCCCTGACCCTGGGTCAACCTGGTTGACCAAGTTAAACTAGTTGACCCATTAGGCCCATTAAGGGCCTAAACAGGTCATTTGATCTAGATGACCCATTTAAACCCTGAAACCACCTCCACTAGACCCCATTCATCATTTCAAACTTGTTGAGCTCAACCCATGACCCTGGGTCAACCTGGTTGACCAAGTCAACCTAGGTTGACCATATCAACCTTTAAGCTTTTGCATTTTGAATCAAGCTTTAAATCCATTGAAACCTCATTCAAACTTCATTAAAATGTACCCTTGGTGGTTTGGTTTGGATTGAACACCCTGATCCAATCATCAGTTGACTTAGTCAACCAGACCCATATCTGATTAAATCTAGTCAATAGAAGATCCATCAAAGTCAAATCCAATCAAACCCCATTCAAGCAAAGTCTCTCAAAAATCTCAGATCCATTTCAAATGACATTTTAAACATATCCAGACTTATTATGAGTCAAATCACATTTGGTTTGATATGATCAAACTTTAATTTATGGTCTAAAACCCTACATGTCTTTGACCTTTCACTTAAGCAATTGTATCATCACATCAATGCTTCTTAGTTCATGCTATTTGACCTTCAAATGATTATTATGATATAACTTAATCATTTTGATCAAATTTTGATTTAGTCAAACTAGTCAAAGTGACCAAATTTCATGTGATGGTCAACATCTTCCTTTCATTTTAATTCTATGGCTTAAGATACCTTCCAAACTATCTCAGAACTTTTCAATTGTTCCCTGGACTCCAAATCAACAGTTCTTGACCTCTGTTGACCAGTCAAACGGTCAATAGAGATTCAAATGATCCCTAATGGTCAACCCACCCATCAAGATTTGTCTAGCCGGATTTAAGCTTGTCTAGCCTATGAAATCAATTCCAGAACTTTCTTTGGAGCCAACCCAACCCAGCTCAGTCAATTTTATGGCTCCAAATGACTCAAACCGTCCCTAGTGGTCCCCTCTACGTGAGAAGGATGATTTTGTACCTTCACATGGCCAGCTCGTTCCCTGGCATTCTAACGGCCAGGGACACATGTCCTCAATCCCAGGACTTCATCTGGAGCATCTAGACCGTCCAAAATAACTCCAGCAGCTCGAATAGAGGGGGAAGGACGGGATTATTCATTAGCAGCTATTTCCTATTCCAGGGGAATTCAGAGAGCTTTAAGTTTTCGTTTTGCTTCCAGAGGGCCATATACACTCATCCCTGATCATTCCCCGTCGTTTCGAAGCTGCCGGCGGCGAGGTTGACGCGTGACCGAAGATAGTTCCGTCCAGGCTACTTCGACTCCCTATAGAAGCTTCTTCTGAGCTCGAAGCCTTCTAAAGGAATAAGCGCGGACAATCTACAAGCTCAACAAAATCAAAATCAACCAAATCCATCATTCATATTGTGGTAAATCTTAAACCCTAGGCCTTTACCTAGGTTTTGAAATAATATCTCTAGTATTGCATCAAATTCTTGAAAATTTCTTCCACATCCTTTCTCTAATCCTATAATATCTCTGTCTTGAGTTTTGAGCTATTTTGTTCATGATATAAATTGCTTGAAGCTAAGTTTAAGATTAGGGCTTGCGGTGTGTCAAGGGAAGAAGATGATCTCACAGCCGTTAGATCTAATTTATTTAAATTAACGGCTGTGATCTAATCATAATCAACGGTTGGCTCGATTGTTTCAAACCGCGGGATGGCCAGGCTTTCGTCCGGCTAAATCTGATCCTTTTGTTCAAACCGCGGGTTGGATCTACACCGTCGGATCATATTAGATTGAGATCATCCACGAGTTTGATCTCAGCCGTTGGATCAACGCTTTGTTAGATCCAACGGCTCGATTCCATGCCGCGCTGGATAAGTGGCGGGGCCTACCTGACCGCCGCCATCCACGTGGCCGTATCCCGCTATGCCGCGTGTCTGTCAATACTGCCGTTTGATCAGGTGCCTAAAATAAAAAAAAATAAATCCAGAAAATACCCTAAAACTTCAAAACTTCATAGGAATTTCATTTCTTATCCGTTTTTGATGTTCTTGGGCTTGTTTTACTCGTATTTTCATCTAGTTTATTTTAAAAATAAAATAAAAATATTTTGATTAGTATTCTGTTAATTATTTAATTTATTCATAAAAACTTATTTTAACTTTAAATAAAAATATACAAATTATTTTGGGTTGAAACTTGGCAGAGGTATTATAGGGTTTAACTCTGATCTCCCCTAATTTTCTCAGGATCATTTGATGCAATATTAGTTACATTATGAATTTACAAAAATCTTGGTCATGATTTGACCTAGATTTTTGGAAATTCATAATTGATTCAATGTAACTCCAATTAGTGCATGTTAGTACTCCATGGAACCATTGAAAGGTCATCTTTCATTGGAAAACAAGTTCAGATTGTAATCATGTATAGCTTAAAGGAAATTTGGCTTTAATCGTATTATAACCTTTATAAGTAACTTTTGAATTATACATGATTAGATCTCTAAATTGAATGGAGTTTTATTTGGGGGATATATCCCACATCATCTAATAGCCTCTATTCAATTTGGTACACTTATTGCTTTATTATTGAGTTATTAAATTTATAAGTAACTGTATGGCTTATAAGTTTAATAATTCATCATAATTATTCTATGGAGTATTAGGATATTTCATTTTGTTCATGATTGCTATGACTGATGTGATTGTAACTAGTGTCCAAGGGTTAGAAACTTTGATTCAAACCCATTTAAATCTAATGACATCATTAAGGATAATAATTAAGGACTTTGTTTAGAGAACTTAGATTAATTTAAATAATTAGGATTCATCTCCAATTGACTTGAAACTCAAACCCTTTAAACTTAGTGACACTCTAAACCTTAGGAAAATTTCCCACTGAATTTTGAAATCATTAAGCCCCTCAATTAACCTAATCAAATTCAAACCTTAATTAAACCATTTAAGCTTCCAGAAAATGTAATAAATTAAGTTTAAATCCAAAAAATACAATTAACCCCTCTAACTGACCAGAATCAAACCCCTAATCAATGAAAAATAAAAGCCCCTTGACTGGACCTCAAAATTAAGTTTAATTTAATTTTAATTGAAATCCAATATTTAATTAATTTAATTAATTAAAAATAATTAAAAATTCCAGAAAATTTTCAAACACTTGGAAATCACTCCTTAGGTCATTCCTGACCTTTGGAGTTGATTTCAAGAAGTTTGGAGATCATTTGGATTCAAATCATAAAAACGGTCTCTAATTAAACAATTAAATAATTCATTAAATACTCAAAACTTCAAAAATTCATAACTAATTCAAATGAACTCCAAATTGAGCAAACTCAAAGGCATACAACTCATCTTAAGCTCTAATATTTATTAAAAATGTTAAGTTTCCAGAAATCAAACAAATTTGAAAAAGTCAACTTTTGGTGAAACCTAGTTCAAAATCAAGTCAAAACTTCAAACCTTCATAATAAAATGTAAAAAAAATCCAATTTCAGTGTACTTACTGTCTAACTGATCGTATTAAGGTCTAGTATTTTAATAAAATATTGAATTTCCAGAAAACACTTTAAATCAAAAAGTCAATTTTAACCCCTTAATTAAATTGTCAAAAATTCCAGAAAACATTAATTTGAACTTAAGATCAATAACCAACTAATTCTAATTAAAAATAATTAACTTTTAAACCTCAATCAAACTCAAATCACTTAATTATATCGGGTACCACTGGGTAACCCAGGCCTATGAGGCTATTAAATTAGCCCCAAGGAAGGTGAAATAAACTTCACGGCCTCGGTGTGAAACAAAGGTGACATCCGACAAATAATTAAAATCAAATTTAAAATCAATTTCAAGTCATTAATATTTAAATTCAAATTAAATCTTCCCTTAAGCCTTCAACCAACTAGAACTTTAAATAACTTCAATCAAATCATCCTATTTAGGATACATCAAAGCCACACAGCCTACCTCACACACTTTAGATGGTTTGCTAGGACAACCAACTCTAGTCTTAGGCTAGGCCGGTGTTTACTTTTCTGCTGTGTGCCGGATTTTCGAGCTTTTACTGCATGCTGTTTGCTAGTATTAGAATTGATGTGATTGTTTATTTATTTAATGCACTCTGTGATGTGATTGATTGTACGATTAGATCTACCCCTAGGCTAGGAACGATTTGTACTAATTCAATCTTATGCAGGTGGCCATGCTCATACAGGGCATAAATTAAAGGGGGCAAAAATCATGATTATTAAATTACACAGGTGCTAAGCATGCTTAAGTCCCCCTTTAAATCAAAAAGAGCATGGCCAAGTGTGGCTGGTTTGAGCATTTAAATTTCAAATATATTAACTGCTTGGGATGTCAAATATAAACTGCTTATTATTAGGATAACCTTGCAGGTTGTTGAGTCTAGAGTTTTAATTTTCGTTAATGTAATTTGATTTGATTTTGAGTTGTATTATTTAAAGTACTTTGAGATTGAGATATTTAAAATCTAATTTGGAATCCAAAGAGGAAGGAACATCCCTTAGGGGAGAGTTCCTATCCATTTGGAGATCCAAATTAGGATGAAGTTCAAGTATCCAAAGAGAAAAGATAACACCCCTATTCATGGGGAGTTTCTTTTCATTTGGATACCCAGACCCGACGATTCAAGGAGTTTTAAGGAGACGAAGAAGTGAAGAACGAGAAGAATCTCAAATCTCAAAGTCACTTGAGTCTTAGGAGTAGAATCTGGGTTGTAGTCAGTGGTACCCGGCCACTTTACTTTACTGCAGACCCTGGGTTGTATAATTAAGTGGCATTTGCCACATGGACTTTCATTTTGAATATTTATTTAATTGATTTAATTATTTAATTGATTTGATTGATGTGTTGATTGCGATTAAGGACCCACATGTTTTTAGTAGTTTATTTGGCGCTATTGCATGTCGATTTTGATTTAACCTGGAACCCGATCGGAGGCTCGTGAGGGTACGGTCATTAACTTCTTCTACTTAAAAAAAATTTAAAAATTTTTAAGCTCAGATAGAAACTCTAACGCTCTTAAGAAGTAAGCCCGGACTCACCGGGAGTTTTTCATGCATACATATTGACTTTTCTCATCCGTGTTAGGCACCTCCCAGCCTGCGGGTTTTGGCAGACCACCTGACCTATTAGGGTGCAGTTCTGTCCAAGGGGATGTTGTGCAATCTCTAGGATAAAATCTATTTTTTAAGCCTGATTTTAAAACTGCTACATTTTGATTTAAGCATTTCATCGAGTCAACTAGCATGCATTGCATTAGATACAAATTAAAAATCGAGTCTAAATCTTAATTGCATTTTATTTAGACATTTAACCCAACATATGTTAAGGGGTCAATTAGGATTTGCTCTAGGTGTCGACCTCAATTCTCTAAACCAATCTTAATCAATGTCCTTAACCACTCTACATTTAAAGACTTTGACTCATGGTTTTAAAAGCGTTTAGGTGGTTTAGCTGGCTCCCCAATCCAGGCCGGGGTAAGTCCAGATTGCATTGCATTAGCTAGGATTCGGGTCACTGATTCTCAATACCCATTTTAGACTTAGGTTCTGAGGCATATCTTCAATCCTAAGACCTCAATCTTCCGGGAATCTAATTCCCACTTTCTAATAAAATAGATCATTCAAACTAAATATCTCTTTCAATCAAATTCAAGCCCAACACTTAGGATAGGTTGGGGTGTTTCTGAAGCAATTCAGAATCTCAAAACACCTCCTACTCTTCTTCCTTTGACTCCAGAAATAACTGCTCAAATTTGATCCAATCCCATTTGAAAATTCAAGTCCTTAACCTCCTTTGATATCAATCTTTGAACTCTTAAATAAAATTCGTATCGCTATTTTATCGAGAGTATTCGTAGAAAATTTTCTGGTTTCCTACGATATAATTAACTACGAGGGCTTGCGCTCGTAGGAGATTTAGAAACCCATACCAGATTTAAAAATCAAGTTTTCAAAACCTTCAATTGATTATCTTTGGGAAATTCAAACTTTACGATCATTATCATCATATTTGAACTATCGATAGTAATTGATATCTTCTTTCTCTGGATAGATATATCAATTACAATCATAACTTTAAATATGAAATTAGTGATCTCTTATCTCAATTATTATAGTCGAACAATGGATTAAACATTATTTTTATCCTTCGGGATCATATATTGTTTCTCCTTGAGTTTGATTATAATAATCAGATAAATTCAAAGATTTGTAATCTGAACCTGTTAGAGAACGATATGTTCACTTTTCGAGGTGATATATCATTCATAATAAGTGTTCGATTATAGAATCAAAATTCCAGAAATTTAACTTTCCCAAAGAAAATTAAACACTTTTTCAAAAAATATTTTTTTAATCAAACACTCTACCACTTGCATATTACCTTACCTGGGTTTCATCAATTGTTCATTTAACTACTTATCATAGTTTTTAGAATAATATATAGCCCTTAGAATCTCTTTCATTTCAACCAAGTAAGTTGGTGTCTCCCTGACCTTTCATCCATCACCAAGAAATTGGTCCAATAGATTTTGTCATGGCTTATAAGTTTCATCTATACAAATTTCATTCTTTGGTAGTCATCCATTTGATACCAATCAAAGAATTCATCAATTTTTGTAAGCTAATCTATGAATATCTTGGGTTTATAAACTCTTTTATATTTAGGAGAATCTAACTAAACCTTCTTTTGGTCATAAATCAAGGCTTCATGATTCCTATGGAGATTTCTAAAAGGTTTTCTTCTATGGGGTATGAGTTCCATAGGGTTTTCTATATATCTTCTCCTATTATTTCAATTTTCAGAACTTTTGGTTCTAATGGAAGAGTAGTACCCTAATTCTTATGTTTTGAACTTGGGTTGTGTGTTTGACAATTATCTCTTTAAGCTCTTTAAAATTTTCAGTATTATGCAAGTACAACTTTTATCCTCTAATTGGACTTGTCAAGGTTATCTTAATAAGTAAATTGAGGGGCCTAGATGATGTTAATATGATGATTTAAAACATTTTATAATTTTTTTTTTGTAATGCTTGTTGATTTAACTATAATGCATGAAAAAGAATTTTTAAAAAAATATTTTAAAGTCTTCACAAACTTTTAAATCACAATTAGAAGTAAGGTAGTACAAAACTACTAAACTAGAATATGTTAAAACACTGCATTATTCAAGATAGGTTTTTCAATGTTAATATAAACTAAGGTAAGGTTTTAAATTATTTACTGGATCACTAACTCATTGATTTAAAGTACTTCAAGCCAATTAGGATTTTAATAGTTTAAGGTTGATGGCTAGGTTATAATGTAGAGGCAAATAACTAACATTCTTGCACTTATTAATAGAATTGCATGAAGCATGTAATATACCACAAGAATTATCAATAAAAAAAATATCATGAAAAGAGTTTTAAAGATCCCAAAGTATAGATATTACCACTTGAGTATTTCTAATCCATAATTTGCTAAAATATCTCCATGCTTCTCAATTCCTTGGTGTCCTCCTCCTTCTATGCAAATGATGTCAACCAATCACCAAATCTCTGCTACAAAAATGAGATCAATTTTTGGGTGTTAGACCACTTGAACTACAATAGCACACCGAGAGAGGGTGAATTTGTGTTATAAAAAATTGTTTTATTTTTTTCAAAAAATCTATTTTGAAAAAGATTAACACCAAATTCAAAACCTAAGTTAAAATTGAGATCTCGCAATACGGTAGCTAAATAATATAATGTTAAAATAATATTTTTATTCAATTTTAATTTTATAGAAAAATAAATATGAATATATATATATACATACATACATGAAAGTACGAGATGCGCCAAGAGGGGGGGTGAATTGGTATTTTAAAAAATTTAACCCTGCACAAGAGTTCTAATTTTTTTTTTGTATTTTTAAAATATAACTCAACGAATAATGTGCGGAAGCAAATACAACATTCACAACGATGATATTGATAATTCAATTTTAGATTTTACAACACAAGATTTAAATCATGAATTTTCACCAAGCAATTTAATGTACTAATTAAAAACATGAATAGTAAAGTACGGTAAACAGGAAAAAACACACCAGAGATTTTTATAGTGGTTCGGTCACTTGACCTACGTCCACTCCCCGGAGTCCTCTATCCGGGATTTACACTAGTAAAAGTTGACTCTCCTTTTTCCCCCACAGCAAGGCGGGGAAGCCTTTACAATACTCACTTTCACCTCCCTCGGTGCGGCGGAATACCAAATATTATGTCACCCTCCTGTTGACGGCAGCGAACCTTCTCCTTTTTCTCCCTCCTGGAGATGGCAGAGTACCTTGGCGATGTTGATCTTGAAGTGACTTTTCCCTTGAGAACTTTCTTGAAGCTTCCCAAAGCCACAAGAGGAGCAAAGCATGCAGCTAGCTTGGAGCCACCGTGTGATCCCCTCACACTACTTCTCCCTCACGCTCAAGCTCACCTTCACCTTCCTCTCTGAAGCCCTGGATCTCTCCAAAACTTCTCTCTAACGAATCCCCTTTTTTTCTCCAAGCCTCTCACAGCAAGAGGATAGATCAACAACCTCTTAAAAAAATTTTTAAGTTGTTTTTATATCAGGCTTCAGAAAACCCTAAAAGTTTTAACTTTTGCATTTCTGTTTGTACAGTACGATCTATAATCGTACAATACGATCAGTTCAATTACATCTCCGTCCAGTACGAGTACAGACGAACAGTTATCAAATTTTATACATATCGTACTGTACGATATGTATATCGCACAGGACGATACTGTTGATTCGTACTGTTCGTACAGGACGAACTGTGGGACGATCCTTGGGACGAAAGAATTTGTCTCTGTCAATCGTCCAGCACTCCTTCAGTCGTATAGTATGATTAGTGTTTTTCAGGATATCGTCATGTACGATACGAATATCGTCCAGGACAAATAGAACAAAAATTCTTGGTATCGTCTAGTACGATCGATGGGATGAAGCAAATCGTCTCTGTCGCTCGTCCAGCACTCCACTAGTCGTACAATACGATTAGTTCATTTTTTGATATCGTCCAGTACGATATGAATATCGTCAAGGACGAACAGAATAAAAAACCTTGGTTTTGTCTGGTACGATCTCTGGGACGAATGAAATCATCTCTGTCAGTCATACAGTATGATATATGATCGTACAGTACGATCGACTTTTAAATTAGAAACCAATGTTTATTTCCTGATTAGGGAGATAATTTTGATAAGTATTAATTAATCGTACAGTATGATAATCATCATACAGTATGATCGGTTCAGGAAATCAAAATTAAGAACTTACCAAACTTATTCTGGCGGCTAGGGTTTCTCAATTATATCTTATCGTACAGTACGATATGTATCGTACAGTATGATTAGTTTATAAACTTAATCATTTGAAAATTAGCCGTTAGCCTAAGTATTTTTAATTAATCGTACAGTACGATACGAAATCGTACAGTACAATTTTCTTAAAAAAAAAATTTAAAACATTTAAAATAATTCTCCACCTGTGTGTGTGCATGGTTGCTCCTTTCACAAGCATGCTTTTGTGGTAGACTCAAGAAAATAAAAATAAAGAAATAAAAATTACAGACTTTTTAACATCCTATTCTACCCGGTTTGAGTCTCCAATAATCTTGAGCAGTGTGCATCTGACCTGAAATGTTAGTGCTCATATACAAGGATTAAGCATTTGTAATCTAAAGAAAGTCTATATGGATTCAGTAAGTATTAGTTGTCACCATCAAAATTAAGTGCTCGGGATCTTGAATTTCAACAATACATACATACATACATATATATATTCTTTTTTTTAGATTTTTATTTTTCTTTCCAAAAAAATAATTGAATCCAAAATGAATCTCAATGTTCTTAATTTTGATTTGCAGGAAAATAAAATTAAATGAAAGTAAAATTGTAAGAAATTAAAGTGCAATAAAAAAAGAAAAAAACACGATAGAGATTTATGGTGGTTCGGTCAAAACTTGACCTACGTTCACTCCCCGAAGTCCTCCACACTCCCTAAAGTCCTCCACTTTGAGTATTGCACTAAACTCTTAGTGACTCTCTTTTTCTTTCATAGCAAAGTAGTGAAGCCCATACAAAATCTTTTCCACCAACCTAGTACAACAAAGTACCGAAATCCTTTTCACCGTCCTAGTGAGGAAAAGAACCCCATTTCAACAACAATGCGATAGAGTTGTCTGTGGCCCTTTGACTCTAAGAGGTTCTTCCTGGAGTATTCCTTAATTAAAACTTTGACACATGGATGAACAAGGTGGATGATGACAAGAGAAACTATGTAAAGACTCCCTCTCTCACACTCGCTTGATCCCATAAGGTTATTCCCTCTCTCGCTCAACACACCTTTCTCTCCTATACCAAAAGCTCACCTTTCAAACTCCCTCTGACAGAAGACTCTAGCCCCCTTAACTTCCAAATAATCCTTAAAAAGGATTAAGAGTTATTTAAATATAAGGCACCAATAAAAACTCAAATTTTCAATTCAATTATTATTAATCATATAATATGATTAGTAGATTTCTACTACTGTAGTGCTACATAATGAATAACCTACAATACGATCAGTTAAAATTCTTTAATTGATCATACTATATGAATGAACAGTTCCTCAAAAAAAAAGAATGAACAGTATTATAATAAAATTGGTTCAACTCAAGATCAGATCATTCACAAGGAACAAAAATCATCCAAAGTGCCCTCGAGTTATTTCGACAGTACGATTTTTGGATCTTGTTAGACGAACCAAACTTCATCTAGACACAACTTGAGTGATTCATACAGTACAGTATGATCTTTAATCAGTCATTTCAAATTTAATTGCTTAACTAACTGACCTAATTAGTAAATTATTTAAAAGATTGTATAGTACAAAATGATTCATATAGTATGAATTGTTCATATTTCAAGATTGAAGTTTGACTATTTTAGGTAAATTAGATTCGATGGTGGGGTTTCCGGTCATAGAGATCATCTAGTATGATGTTGTGTTTATACTGTATGATTAGTTATCTTTCAAAATAATATTTTTTTATTTAAATAAGATATTTTAATTAATTTTTATTTCAACATATCATACAATACGATTAAGATCATATAGTATAATTTAAAAAAAACTTAAAATATTTTCAGTGAACTATCCCTAAGCACACCAAGAGAGGGGTGAGTTGGTAGTTTAAAAAAATCCTACAAGTAAACCCAAAATTATTTTTGATTTTGGGTTTTTTAACAACTTAAAAATAACAACACTTATCACAAAATGTGTAAGCAAATAATTTTATCAAAAGTTACAATAATGATGATGATATTCTAATCAACACAATGAAGCAACAATCACAGATTTTCAACAAGCAATTATCAAATAAATAAAATGTAAAAAATGTAAAGTTTGGAAATTAAAAATTAGAAAGAGCACACTAAAAATTTTAAAGTGGTTTGGTCAAACAATGGAATACGTCCACTCTCCAGAGTCATCCTCTCCAAGTATTGCATGAAACATTAGTGTCTCTCCTTTATCCCCCATAGGAAGAAGAAGAAGTCCTTACAATCTTATCACCAACCCAGTGCAGTAGAGAACCTTGACCTCCTATCATATACTTTAGGCTAATTTTAATTATAGGATTACTTTAGGCTAATTTTAATTATAGGATTACTTTAGGCTAATTTTAATTATATCATATAGTATGATACCTATCATACGGTATAATTAGTTCAAATTTTAAATTTCAAAATATTTCCTAAATTATGATAGGTGACTAGTATCTTGATTTCGACTGATCATCCTATATAATCTGGACCATACAATATGATTAGTTTAAAAGAGTTTAACTATCAAAATTAGCTATTTTAATGATTTTTGGAATAACAGATTGTATAATATGGATCGTTAATATGATTAGTTCAAAAAAATTATACTCCTAATTTTCTCACTATCTCGCTCCCTTGAGTTTATGTGTGCATAGTCACCAAGTTGAGCATCCACAAAAATAGATGATTCAACTAAAGAAATGTATAAATAAGAAGAAGCAAAATTATAGACTCTTCAGGACACTTAACCCTATTCTACTCAATCTTGAGCTGATCAATTTGTATAGTGTACGGTGGACCTAAAATGTTAGTGCATAAGAAAACATATATACAGAAATAACATGAGCAAGAGATAGCATAATAAAGAATCACATAATATTTGTGATCATCAAATTCATAAGACTTAGGTCTAAATTTACAACACCCATGTATGTGTGCTCAATTCCTAAGCTACTATGAACCTTTTATAATATTTAACTTAAAAAAAGATAAAAAATATAAACTCTTTCAAAAAATAATCCTACACTACCAAGTCATGAGCTCTGAGCCTTTGGCGGTTCTTGGTGTATAATGTACCTTAAATGTTAGAGCACATAAAAAATATATGCAATAATAAAAAGGAAGAGAAACTAAGTAAACTCTATGGAGACGTCCAAATGCAATGTCAAATAACATTCAGTTTAAATTCATATTTTTAGTTTCTTTAGTCAAATCTGCATAAACTTGCATTATACCATCCCTAATGATAGACTAACGTGTCACTATTGATTTGAGAAGAGAAACTTTCCATTCATGATTAAATAATGCATACGAAATATTTAATTAGTCCTAGGGATAAAAGAAACATTCACCTATCATTTCAATTATGAGATTAATCCAATGTTTATGGCTTGGGTCAATATTCCACAAATCTTTCCCCTACCTTAGAAAGAAATTAAGATAGAGTTTATTTTATTATAGGTGGTAGACTTCCTATATGGGCTTGCCCTAATTATTAATTATATCTTCTAAGAGAATACTCTCGATTAAAGTGAAGAGTAAAGATTTTCAAAGACATATGGATTTAAAGGGATATTTGAGCTAACTAGATTTAACATATAAGCTTAGATTATAGATTCTCTAGTTCTCAAAATTTTGATTTAGACTTTTTAATCTTAAAATAATTGAATTGAAATGTGTAAAGATTGAAGAGGTGTTTACAACTAAGCATATACTAGATTGGACTGAGTAGCTAGCTAATAATCCAAATATACTATTAATCACATTAGATGTAATGCATGATAGGCTTGTTCTATCCTAAGAGATCAAAGGATGAATCAGACTTTAAAATTTATGAGTCAATATGAGTAATCTTATCTTTTAGTATAAATATCCCTAGCGAGAAGAGTCACTAAGAACTCTAAATTTTAACATATTTAATTTTTATATTTAATTTACCTAACTAAATTTTTGAACTCGTAAAATTTCTTAGAAATTTTTTTAGCACCCTGGCTGTATCCAAAAGAAAAGTATAGCATCCCTCGAGTGCAATGTGGACACCACTACCTTGCCCATGATGGGCATAAAGTGGCTTTACATTCATTATAGAAATTAAAATGTGTACATCTATATAAGATTGGGTAAAGAGGTTGGGCAAATAGTACCTAGTACTATATCATTATAATACTTATATACATGTTCCTATAAATTCTATAACATATACAACTAAATAAACCTAGGAAAATGTCAACCCACTAATGTAAACAACCACCCATATGAATTCAATGCATGAAATAATGCAAGAAATGAAAGACTAAATATATTAAAAAAATTATTTATGCATTAACTTAATAATTTACAATAAACTCTAATTCTATTGGAAAGGAAGGTGGCCAAGATTCACCACAATAAACCTAGATTTCTAATCCTACCATATATATAAATTCAAATTTACTTATGATCTTCAAGCTCCAAATCTTCTATGAAATTCCTAAAAGATCATCCTCCAAAATAAAGGATATCATCTTTTGAAGCACCATTTGTATATGTATAAGCATGTAAATTTAAATCTTTTACAACTCAAGACACTATATAACTCGATTGATATAAATTTTACTTTTGCAATGACTTATACATGTATACATTATTCCTAGGTACATTCTATTTTAACTCTAGTAAGAATTTAAAGGTAATACAAAAGCATATAAAAGCATATGAAATGTAAAGTAGTTGTGTAATAACCTAATACTTCTAATGCAATCCTTAAAGTGCCTAAGTGCACGAATAGGAATTTAAAATGTATGAGATCAATATCAATAAAAATAAATAAACATACATAAGGTACTCACTAAACAAAGGACCTAACAAGAAAATCAAACCACTAGCTTGGCCTAGACTAGAGTTGGTTATTCTAGCAAACCATCTAAGTGTGTAAAAAGACTGTGTAGCTTGAATAGTTCCTAGTTTAAAGTTGTCTAGAAATGAATTAATGCTCAAGGTCTTTAAAGGATGATTTGAGTTTAGGTTTTAATGATTTAGAGATTTTAGATTTCTTCTTTAAATATTTTTTAGAGTTTAAATTATTTACATTTAGGTTTTCAAGAACATAGGGTTCAACAACTCCTAAGAGCTAGAAGATGTTGATCAGTTTGTTCTAGACTCAAAAAATGTAATAAAACTAACCCTCCAAAACTAGGGTAGAATGACAACATAGAGTCCATCATTTTAATTAAATATTTTAATCCTTAAAGCTTTCAAAACCCAATATAAATTTTCCCCCTGAAAGTAATCAAGCACAAGGGTTTGAAACGTTGTAATTCCCACATGTTTTACTAATGATTTTCACTTGAATTTGATTTATTTCATACTAATTAGTTAGTTTTATATTTTAGTGTTTGCATTTTATCAAATTCATTCATGGTGTTATCACAATGAGCACGAGGACCCGGGGACTCCTTATGATACATAGCCATGCAACTCAAGGTAGTCCAGCCTAAAAAACATCAATGACATGTTTATTGTTTATTTAATGTTTATTTATAAATTTAATTTCATTGGATTAATTATTTATGAACGTTTTAAAGTTTTATAGATTTTCCACATTTTAATGAATTAAACATAGGGTCTATTTTTTGAATTTTATATTTATGTTGGTATCTAAATTTTTATATTTTTTATGAATACTAGACCCAGATTTGAGTCCAATGCATTTAAGTTAGTTGAATTTAGAATTTTTTAGTAGTTATGAATATTACAAGTTTTGTGCATTTTATGAACTAATTTTGTCCCAAATGTTCAATTTTTTATTTATAGTGAATTCAAGAGCTTTTACATTTCTCATTAATATTTAACCTCGAGATCAGTCTAATGCCATTGAGTTTACTAAACCTTGAGTTTTCTATAATTAGTATGAATTATTGAAGTTTGGTGATTTAATGGATTTATTTCATTGCTTAATTAGGAGTATTTTCTTGTTTTTGTACCAAATCAACTTCAAGCCTCTTGAAATCTTCACCAAATGTCAGAAATGATCTCTGGGAAAGATTTCAAGTGTTTAAAATTATTTTGGTAATATTTACATATTTATAATATTTTTTTAATCATATAGTGGTTTTTTATATTTTTGAAATTTATTTTAATTTTGGATGAATATGATGGGGCTTTTATTTTTTTCCTCTATTAAATTCTTAATTCTAATAATTTTGATATATTATTTATATTTTTAGATTTAAAATGAATTTATAAAAAATTTTCAAAAATCCTAGATCAATTATATATATGAATATTAGGTTCAGTAAATAACAAACTAAATGACCTCTAATTGTAATGAAATTTAAGACATAAGTAAAAGAATACCTATGCTTAAAACTCACTAAATTTGGGCTCATCAAAGCCTCCCTATGTTGAAAACTCAACCACCAAACCTAAATGCATTTATAACTTGGGTGATTTATTTTAGGAGCTACCCATTGTTAATATGAGTGAAATCAGTGGAAAACTAACCCTTACACAAACATAAACACAACACAGAGAAATGAAAATCTAAATCTAAGTACAAAAATATTTATGAATTCTCAAAATTATTTGTCTAGAATGGACCCATTACTTTAGAAATTAAAATCAAAAAAATTCTAAGCTCGCCATGACTCAATAAAATTGTAGGAAGTCAATAACAAGCTCAAGAATCAACTCCCAAAATTTGAGCTCAATTGGATGACTAGATCTTGAAAAAATTGAGAAAAAAGTTTTCACACATCCCTACTTTTCTCAAAATTCTTTGCTCAATATTTATTGAAATTAATATTAAAAAATATTATGTCTTAAGACCTTTCTAATGAGCCTAAGATCACTCAATTTGGAGTTGATTTGGATATTCTATGATTATTATATTTTTTAGTGCATTTAAAAGAATTTTTAATTCATTTTCTTTAAAAATTCGGTTAGTACCACTATTGCCAATCATTGGAAATCATTAGATGGCAGCGCAGCAGCAATCAGTTCACTTAACCATGTCAGCAAGCAAAACGAGCCATCAGATCAAACTGCAAAGGAACGAACAACAGTGATCTTTCCACATAACCTGTAATTCAAACCATGTACACCTATTAGAATCTTGTAAGATGAGTGATGCCATCTAACGCTCTGTGGATCATATAACACATGTATCATGATAAATAGTTATGACCTGACCCAGAATTCTAGTTCAAAAATGAACTACAAATTTAAATGCCCACAACTTTACATTCAACTTCAAATTTGATGAAATTTGAAGCAGAGGATCTAGATACCCTAATATTCTAATACCTAAAGTTTGCAGGCTATGATATTTGGGAGAAAATGCAATTTGAAATTTAAGCTTCTAAGGGAGATTTCTAAGTAACCTATGGGTACATTTTTGAGATCTTAAGCTTGTTGAAAAGCTTAAGAGACCCTCTTTAACTTCCCGAGAGACTTGAAAGGATGATGATGGATGGATTAGGAGATGGATTTGAATTATCCTTTCTCTCTTTCTTTCTCTCTCTTACTAGTTTGGGGTTTTCTTAAACTGGAAAAGGTTGGGAGAGACTATAGGAGAGTCTGAGAGGTTGTTAGTGTTGAAATCCAGGATCCCGAACACTTAATTTTGATGGTGACAACTAATACTTTCTGAATCCATATGGACTTCCTTAAGATTACAAATGTTTATACTTGTATATGAGCACTAAAATTTCAGGTCAGATGCACACTGCTCAAGGTTACTGGAGACTCAAACCGGGTAGAATAGGATGTTGAAAATTCAGTAATTTTTATTTCCTTATTTTCTATTTTCTTGAGTCTTCCACAGAAGAATGCATGTGAAAGGAGCAACCATGCACACACACAGGGGGAGATTTATTTTTATGTTAAAAATGTTTTTAAGAAAAAAAGTATCATACTATACGATTTTAAATCGTACTGTACGATTCATCAATAATACTCAGGCTAACGGCTGTTTTTTAGATGATTATCTTTGTAATCTAATCGTATTGTACGATCATTATCATACTGTACGATGAGATTCAATTGAAAAACCCTAGCCGCCAGAATAAGTTTGGTAATTTTATAATTTTGATTTCTTGAACTATTCGTACTGTACGATCATGATTGTATGGTACGATTAATTGAATACTTACCAAAATTTTCTCTCATAATCAGGAAATAAACATTGGTTTCTTATTTAAAGTCGATCGTACTATACGATACTATATCGTACCGTATGATAGACAGAGACGATTTCATTCGTCCCTTCGATCGTACTAGACGAAACCAAGTTTTTTTGTTCTATTCATCCTAGACGATATTCATATCGTATAGGATGATATCATGAAATGAACTAATCATACTGTACGACTAGTGGAGTGCTGGATGACTGGCAGAGACGAATTCTTTCGTCCCAGGGATCATCCCACAGATCATCCTGTATGAATAATAGAAATCAACATGATCATCCTGTACGATATACGTATCGTATAGTATGATATGTATAAACTTTGAGAACTGTTCGTCTGTGATCATACTGGACAGGTCTGTAATTGAACTGATCGTACTGTACGATGATATATCATACTGTACGAATAGAAACGCAAAAGTTGAATTCTTTAGGGTTTTCTGAAGCCTGACATAAAAATAACTTAAAGTTTTTTTATGAGTTATTGTTGGTCTATCCTCTTGCTGTGAGAGGCATTGAGGGAAGAAGGGGATTCTTGAAGGAGAAGTTTTTCTTTGGAGAGATCCAGGGCTTGCGAGAGGAAGGTAAAGGTGAGCCTGAGCGTGAGGGAGAAGTAGTGTGAGGGGATCACACGGTGGCTCCAAGCTAGCTGCATGCTTTGCTCCTCTTGTAGCTTTGGGGAGTCTCGGGAAAGTTCTCGAGGGAAGAGTCACTTCAAGATCAACATCGTCAAGGTACTCTGCCATCTCCAGGAGGGAGAAAAAGGAGAAGGTCCGCTGCCATCACCAGGAGGGTGACATAGCATTTGGTATTCCGCCACACCGAGGGAGGTAAAGTGAGTATTGTAAAGGCTTCTCCGCCTTGCTATGGGAGCAAAAGGAGTGTCAACTTTTACTAGTGCAAATCCCGGAGTAGAGGACTCCGGGGATTGGACGTAGGTCAAGTGACCGAACCACTATAAAAATCTTTGGTGTGTTTTTTCCATTTTACCATACTTTATTTTTCATGCTCTTAATTAGTACTTTAAATTGCTTGGTGAAAAATCATAATTTAAATCTTGTATTGTGAAAGTTACAATTGAATTACCAATATCGTCGTTGTGAATGTTTTACTTGCTTCTGCACTTTATTTGTTAAGTTATCCTTTAAAAAATATAAAAAAGTAGAAATCTTATTTAGGATTGATTTTTTAAAATACCAATTCACCCTCCCCCCTCTTGGCGCATCTCGTACTTTCAGTTAGGGAGGTGGTGAAATGAATTGATTAACCCTACTTTAGAGAATTAGGGGGGTGTTTATTATATATGGAAATACGATTTAATAGCCAAGATCTTACTACCTAATCCATAGCCCACCTCCAAATAAGTTAGGGACTTACCGATATGAGCTCAATGAACATTCTAGATAATTTGAAAGAACATGGTTGTTTATTGAGGGAGTTAGGCTTGAAATAATCATCAAATAAATGTTATTTTTGAGGTTATTGCCAAATCATTAGCCTATGTAGTATTAGATGATATAGGAATGTGCATTAAAACTTCTAAAGCCTACCCATGTGCTGGCTGATGCAAAATTGGATGGGGTTGGGTTAGAGCTACATTTAATGGGTTTTAGAGTGCTTAGTTTAAGCTATACTTTTGACCCAGGTCATACCCTAGGTTAAAACTCTTGGGGTGAGTACATGGGGTTAATAGATGCCTATTACAATAATTTTCAGAAGTTATTTTGATAAGGGGGGACATTTAGAGTAAGAAAATCCTATTTTTAGCACTTGGTTCAATTTTATTGGTCAAACAATGTTGGCCCAAGGCTTGGAAAATTTAAGTGGACTTATTTTGACCTCATGAACAGTCCCCGTGAGATTGGTTCAATAATTTAGTCAAAATCATGAGAAATGAATTTGTTAAGTGTATAGGGTGATTTTGGTCAACTATGGTTGACCTAGTCATCTAAGTTCCACTAGGGGTCAATGATGGATCCAATTGATTTCAAAGAATGTTTTAGACTTATTGGAAGTAGTCCCATGTCTTAGTGAGATCATTTGGTTCAAAATGCATGTTTAAGGGCTTCGCCCTTGGGTCAACTTATGTTGACTTTATCAACTAGGGTTGATCAGAGTATAGGGTTTGGTTCAATAGATTCCAAATCATATTTTGGATATATTTGGAGAAGGTTGCATGGCTTGGTTTGACTGAGCCATGTTGAAGTTAAAAAAAAATTAGTTTTCAAGGATTATTATTTTAGGGTTTTTTGGTAAACCACGGTCAACCAAAGTTCAGTGCTAGTTTAATGCATTACACTAGTGGTAATGATCATGGTCAATGATTTTGGTGAAGTTTTCAAGATAAAAATTACAAGATTTCATGTTTAGTAGCATAGGCTATAAATATTTTAAAGGTTTTAGAGTCTATGGAAATTCTTTGAGTTTTAGGGGTTAGGGATATTGAAATGCCTTCAAACTAATATGGTTAACCCTAGAGACATGACTAATCAATATACAAGTGATAGATTAGGAATTCAAGGTCATTTGGATAAGTTTTAAGGCAGTGGAAATTTCAAAATTTTGTTATTAACTATGGGGTTTTAGGTTGGTTCTGAAATTAAATTTTAGAGTTTTGAGGTTTTAATGAGTTTTACTTAGATTTGATTTTATTAATCATTTAGAAGGATTTATGATTTGTAATGCTCTGATCATTGACAATCAATGATGAGTGTTAGTGATTGAGCAGGTGATCAATTGATTATCACTAGGGATAATCAATTGATGTATTTAGGGGTTTATTTTAATTTAGGTTATGAATTGATCTATAAAGATAAATTCTTCATGGAAATTTAGTTTTAAAATGATCATATTACTAAAAATCATTTGTTGATTGCCAGAAGATAGATTAAATGATCAAATGATAGTCAGGGGTTATTATTAAGTGATAATTTTGAAGTCACTGATTTGATCACTATGCCAGAGCATAATGATGGGATGAATTTGAAGTTTAAAATATAGTTCAACGATTTGGGTGTGGAGATTAGATTTTTTTTTATTTATATTATTGACCTCACCCAAAATTGAGGTAAACAAATAGATCCCCAACAAGTGTAATTAACTTGAAAAGTAAATCACACATGTTGGCATTAATAGAGGCTATCAACATAATCCAAAAGATTATTTGATATTTAGCTTTTGCTATGGATAAATTTATACTTGACTAGAATATAATCCCCTGGACAAATGGATTTAGAATTTGAATGAGATAATATCTCTCAAACAGATGAAATGGATACTTGACTAAGATAACATCTCTTAGGAAAGAAGGTTTGAAATCTGAATGAGATAATGACTCTCCAATAGATAAATTTTATACATGACTAGGATAGCATCTCCTAAATAAAAAGGATTAAAATTTGAATGAGATTCTGGCTCTACAATAGATGAAATTTATACTTGACTAGGATAGCTGTAATGCCCAAAATCTAATTTGGAAGACTTACTTTTTTATCTTCTTAATTAATCAACCAAACCTTCTATAAATCATCACAGTAATAAATCCATATCTAGTGAAAGCAACTAATAGTTATATACCACAAAACATTTTATTATGTTCTCAAAATTAATATATAATAGTTAGGAGATCAGTACACTCATACCACAACTTCTCTATCCTGAGTATAAAATAATAACTAAAACAAAAAGAAATAAAATTTGAAGAATCCTGATCTAATCAATCTCACACACCAGATTCTCTGCCCTGACCTAAAAATTTTTAACCATATATAATGAGCTAAAAAGTCCAACAGGTCACCAAAACTTATAACTAAACTCAATACAAAGTAATGGAGCAATATGCATATCAACAATTAAATCATAGCAGCTGTATGCATATGATCATTAAGTCAGTGTAGAAATATTAAAATTGTATCATACGAAAGATAATAAATTAGTATGAGTGTTAAATCACTAAAATAATCATCATGTCAATACTACAATTAGTAGAGAAATTATATAAAGCGATAAAATCAAATCATTAATAAAGACCATCAAAATTAAATTGATCTAATAAAATTATATTAGAGTGTATACATACTATCCAATTATTCTATTCCAATATTAAATTAGTATCTTAATCATATGCTCAATATATCATGTACACCATGTGCTCAATGTATATATATTTTCCTTTTCATATCAATAAATCAATAACAATATTAATAATAAATTCATACAGTAATATGAATAATGCTTCAATAACATTCATTTCAGTTGTCATACTAAACAAGTAGAATTCTAGCTATCATGGTATTTTTCAATATCATATCATTGTTAGTAAATTATTAGCTTAGTAAATAGAGTCATCACTATTTACCTGTCAGCACAGTAATCATCTCCTTATAACTTCAAATCAATATCACATAAAATAGTAGAGGATAACACTAATTATAATATTTAATGGAAATCTCGTCAGCTCACTATCCTATATAGGACAGTCAATCTCCAGCCAACAGGTCAATAAAACTTTCCTCATCTTTTACATACATACCTATTACTATCATAGTACTATAACACTAATCTCAAAAATATATCTTCATTCATTTTCAATGCATTCCAATAAATAAAGAATAATTGATCTTAATTGATAAAGTTTCATAATATCCTAATTATAGGTAACATAAAATCCTACTGAGTAAAAATTTATAATTTCAAAAATTAAACAAATTACTATTAATTGTATATAGTAATATTCTAAAGCTTTTATTGAATAAAGCATTTTAAATGTCGAAATAAATTTCTGAGTAGCTAAAAGTTATTTCCTTTTCAAAATCACCGAGCAAAAAATCTTAAATAAATACTTAAAATGTTCATAATCTCAATCTCTATAATATATAAAAATTTACCTGGTGAAAGTTTTACCTATATAAAATTATCCTTATTTTTCGGTAACAAAATATAAATTTGAATGAAAAAATATAAAAAACATAAAATCGTTGAAATCATAATTAGGGTAAAGGTTCCTTACAAAGAGATGAGTAAATCTCCCAACAAGGCTGACTCACAAAAATTGCTCCACAACCTCCATTTCTAAGTTTTTATTTTCTCTCTCCTCACATTTCTCTCAAATTCCACATTCCAGTTCTCTAATGCCAAGTTTAAGAAGAGAGAAAAAGGCCTTAATGATTTAAATTTAATGCATTAAGGTATTTTGAATAAAATAATATTATACTATAAATATGATTATATAGTTTAATCAATTTTAACATAAAAATTTATATAAAATCATTTGAGGTTTAAAAAATTATAAAAAATTATTAATAAAATAGAACATTTTATTTAAAGAATATTGGTAAGATGAATTTCTAAAATAGACGCCCGACAGTCCCAAAATTACCACTTGTATCAGTAGGTGTCAATTTCTTAAGAATTTTCACTAGCACCCAAAAATTACAAAGAAAATAATGTAATTAAATTACTATAATATCAATGCTATGGTGAAGATGATTTGTGATTTAGACTTGCAAAAACTCTTAAAAATTTTTATTTGCCAGATTTAAAATATGAACAATTATAATAACATCTCCTAGAAAAAAATGAATGAAATCTGAATGAGGTAGCGGCTCTCAAATTGATAAAATTAATACTTGACTAGGATAGCATCTCCTAGATAAGACTAATTGAAATTTAAATGAGATAGTGACTCTCAAATAGATGAAATTTATACTTGACTATGATAGCATCCTCTAGATAGGAAGGATTGAAATCTGAATGAGATAGCAACTTTCAAATAGATGAAATTTCTACTTGACTAGGATAGCATCTCCAAGACAAGAATGATTGAAATCTGAATAAGAAAGAGGCTCTAAAATATTTAAAAATTATAATTGACTAGGATATCATCTCTTAGACAAGAAAGATTAAAATTTCAATGAGATAGTAGCTCTCAAATAGTTGAAATTTATACTATAGTGAAGTTTATAAAATACCATGTCAGATTTTATCATTTAAAAAAAATGGCAAACTTAAAACTTATAAAAATTTAGTATGAATTTTAGATCAAGCTTTATCCTCTAGACCAAATTTCATTTGTGGATTTCCACATATTCAAGTAATGTACAAAAATAATGGCAAGAAAATTTCATTTATTATAAAATTTCTCATTTAATACTATCCATAATAATAACGCTTAAGATACCGTCCATTTCTAAGTAACATTGGATAATCTCCTTTACAATCAAGTAACTAATAAAATCCACCTTGATATGCTTTCTCTATTACCACTACAGGAAAACTCATTGTTACCGGCGGACAAAATTTGTCCGTAAAAATGAAAATCTGTCGAAAATCTATCCGACGGTAATTCGCACGTCGGAAATAGATTACTGACAGATTTAATCTGTCGGTAATATTTCTGGCAGATTTTTTGGCATATTTTTGACGAAAAAATAACAAAAAAATGAGGTTATTATGTTATTAGTTTTCGGCGTATGATCTGCCAGTATTGCCGGCGGAAATATCCATCGGTAATACCGGCGGATTATACGCCGCAACAAACCGACGTTACTATTACCGTCGAACTTTTCGGCAGACTAAGCGCCGGAAATGTCCGGTGAATAATTCACTGGAAAGTTCGATATATCGTATTACCGGCACCATTTTCGGCGGATAATCCACCGGAAACTTGTAGCATTGACAAAAAAAACCTTCTTCCCTCTAAAATTGGATTTCCACAACCTGTAAATAAAACATATACAAAACAGATATACACAATGATGTCCACAACACAATAGATAATACACTATATAAACAATGTAATAATGTTCAAAATACATACTTAATAGATTCAAATATCCACAATTATATTACAAAACATGTCCAAAAGATAAATATAAATGTCCACATCCGTAAAATGAATAAAAAACATATAGTTTGAATCTGTTTCCTCCTCAGCTGCTGTACCCTTCCCACTGCTCATCTGCTCCCTTATCCTTTGCATTTCTTCTAACATTTGAGTTTGTTGGATTTGCATCTGCTGCTGTATCTCCATCTGCCTATCAGCTTGGGCTTTCCGTACCTGTTCTAGCTTAGCTGTAAGGGCAGTTATCTGCTAGGTATATAAAGACTCCTGGGAACTAGATGAAAAACTGCAGCCACTAGATATCTGCCCTTCATATGCATAAGCCTGCGAGCCTAACCCGTACACTCTGCCATGCTGCATTCCTCCTACCGCTTACGACCAAGTGCTATAGTCAGAATATTCAGTTGATCCGCCAGAAGAACCTTCACCTGCTGCAGTCTGGCTCTCCCGAATCCATGTATACTCCTCCTATGAAAGTGAATAAAGAATGAAGTAATTTTTAGATAACATTACAAAAATTGAACTTATATACTTACAAAGGCTTTCCTCGCACGCTCGTTAACCCATCGTTGGTCCTCCTGTCGCTTGTGGGTATGACTATGTAATTCAATACGAGTAGGTTCTCTACCCAACACCGCTTTCTGTAACATACATATATTAGTATTCTTATTAAAGAAAATTATTAATAGATTTTAAAATTTCTTACCAGACGTCTTTTATGCTCAGTATGTGGAACAGAACCCCCAATATGAAGGGAACTGCCCAAGCCCCCAACATTAGAAGCTTTGTTCTATCTGTTTTAATCCCTCTTCCTGCTATAGTCTAGGCTACTCCAAGCAGTGCTCAACTCTGCCCATACACTCTTAGCCATCCAAAGTGGTCGCTGGCCTGACTTTCTAAGATCTGTAAACATGTCTCGCATGCTATTCGAGCCACGCTTCTCAAAATTCTTTCTAATTCTATCATTATGTTGTGGCAGCCAACAAAAATCTTTCTAAATTTAAAAATATATAATAAAGAATATATATTTTTGGTAACTTATGTAAATAAAATATATAATACATAATATTTTAAATTAATTACAAACCTCAAACTCTCTGAACCACATGTTCCGTACTTCCTTTGGGACTTTCTGCCAAGAAAGATGAGGAGCATCGTATCTGCTCCGGATTATGTCCCGTATTTTATGTATTGGCTATTTTGACGGATGAAACCTGAAAGAAATATGTTAGTTGTCAAAAAAATGAAATTAATTTTATTTGCATAGCTCAAATATAATTAATACATACGTGTCACCCTCAGGTTCAATCAACATGCGACCCTCTGTCGCTTGCTCTGGTGCAGCTGGGGTGGAAGGTCCACCTATTGTGGGTTGAGGTGGTGCTGTAGTGGTCTGATGTGGTGGTGGGACGTATGGTGCATATGGATATGGATATGGATATGGAAGAGAGCTACTATGAGGAGGTGGGGGTGGGAAGTAGGGGTAGAAAGGAGTACTCTGTGTGACATCAGGGGAAGGTAAGCGTGGATCTGGTGAGTAGAACGTCTTTGGGCTACTAGCTCCAGGAGTAGGTAAAGGCGGGCTAGGCTGACTCTGGGTAGCAGGCTGAGATGAAGAGGTGCTCTCAATACGTACAAGCCTACTGGATGAGCCGCCAACTGTAACCTTCTTGCGCCTACCAAATATATTCTTTATCATTCCTCTCTGACGGTCACCACCTGAAGCCATCTGCACAAAAATTTAAGAAATATTAGCAACAGTAATTAAATAAATGTAAGCACAACAAAATTTTAATTAAACATAAAGTAGTAATTAAATAAATACAAGTACAACAAAAAATTATATACCTTATGATGATTCACTTTCATATGATGAAACTTCTATACCACTATCAGATTCGTCATGAATGTTCTCTAGATTTAAATCTACTTCCTCTAACTACAACTCACTCTCAATAGTTGTAATTTGATAGGCCACATCGTAAGCAAGATCTTTCATGTTTAACATAAACTCTTCCTGATGTGCTAGTGGTATTGAAGTAGTCTTCTCAATAACTCCCCTAGGTTTGGTCTTCATAACTACGAGCAAATCTTGTTTACCTCGTACTCTACTCGGGTAATTAGCAAAGTAGACTTGGCTTGCCTGACTAGCAATGATGAATGGATCGAACTTTGAATATCTCCTACCCCGCTTAACTTCTGTTATACCATAAACTGGATGTATTCTTATACCTCTATTCAGTACTGGATCAAACCACTCACGGTTGAATAGATACACATTGTTACCATGTCCAGGATATTCCAAATGTATTATTTCTTGTAATACCCCGTAGTACTCAGAATCATCACCTGTATGGGTATTCCCTCTTACACATACACCAGAATTCTCTGTTTTCCTATCTTCACACTAAAACTTTGTTTAAAATTTGTAACCATTAACTAAAAAATTTTGATAACACTTCACAGCTCTATTTGGTCCCCAAGCTAGATCAAGTAGCCCATTATTTTGCAAAATACTACCTTGAGTGTGCACCTAATCAGTAGGTGAAATGTCATTAGTAAAATAATTAACTAGTTAATGTTGCAAATCTGGTTTTGATGATGACAAACATGTTTCCAGTGTGTTTTTCTTGGCTAATCAGTTTCAGGCACAAAAGACCGCAAGCTACTCAAGCCAACTCAAGATCGGGTCCAAGTGTGTCAAATGTATGATTTTTCCTTTTATTGAGTCAATTGTAATGTAACTGATTCCCTAGCTAAGTAACCTTGCACACACACACTCAGGGAGAGAGATTGAGTGAATTAGAGTTTCTGTTGCAATTTTGTTCAGATCGTCCTGGACGATAGTATCATCGTCCTGGACGATCCAGTTAAAACAGAAACCCTAATTAGGGCGACTAAGTTAAGAAGGACTGATTGAGCCGATCGTCCTGGACGATCTATGGATCGTACGGGACGATATGCCCAAATCAGAAATTCTCAGCCGCTAGATTAAGTTAGGCAAGTTTTATTTTAAGTATTTTGGTATGATCGTCCCGGACGATACGTGTATCGTCCTGGACGATTTACTACAATCATGCCTAAATTAGTCTGGTAATTAAGGAAAGCAATTAATGTTTAATTGATACGATCACATCGTCCTGGATGATCGCAGGATCGTCCCGGACGATCGTGATCGTCTTGTGCATTTCAGCTGTACGTCCAGAACTATGTACAGGACGATTTGGGGACTTTTTGAACTAATCGTACCGGACGATTACTCTATCGTACGGGACGATCAAGTCATTTTTTGGTCGTCCAGCACAGATTTCTCTGGACGACCCGAACTGTCTTCTGGACGATTTCCTTCAATTTGAACTAATCGTCCCGGACGATCTCAGGATCGTACGGGACGATATGAACAACTTTTTCTACTGATCGTCCAGAAGAGCCAGATCGTCCAGACTGAAACAGCTGAATTTGAACTGATCGTACAGGACGATCTACCGATCGTCCTGGACGATCGTGGCCAACAAGTTGAGATTTAGGGCAAGTTTTAAGCCCTCCTTTAAAAGGACTTTTTCCTAGATTTGGAAAAATCTTTTGCTGCCTTCCTTCCCTGAGAAATCCTAGAGAGAGAGAGAGTTGGGAGAGAGAGAAGAGATCTTGTGAGGGGGAGTTAGTGAGGGATTCACTAAGGTTGCTCCAAGCACGGATCAGAGTCGTCTTCTCCGCTCGTCGTCTGTCGTCTAGTCGGTGTTCTTCGTGGGAGGATCGTTCGCAAGAAGATCCGGGTTCTCTGCCCGCTTCAGGAGGAAGCGAAAGGAGTTCGTGGGTTCTCTGCCCGCTTCAGGAGGAAGCGAAAGGAGTTCGTGGGTTCTCTGCCCGCTTCAGGAGGAAGCGAAAGGAGGTCGGGTTCTCTGCCTCACCGTGTGGTGAAAAGGAGGTGTTTTGTACAGGCTTCTCCGCCTTGCTGTGGGAGCAAAAGGAGAGTCACTTTCGTTTAGTGCAATACCCGGAGGGGAGGCTCCGGGGAGTGGACGTAGGTCAAGTTGACCGAACCACTATAAAATCTGGTTTGCTTTTCTGATTCAGTTTTGCATTTTACTTTTCAATATAAACTGCTTGGGTGATTATCGTTGGTTGATCTTTTCGTTATTGTTTACTTGTTTCCGCTGCTAAGTATCGAAAAGATTTTTGTTGTTATCGTGAAATTTTTAAATAACCAATTCACCCCCCCTCTTGGTTAGCCTCGGGACTAGTTCAGTAGGGCTTAACATCCCTTTCGAACTTTCAAGTGGTATCAGAGAGGGATTCAAAATTTCTGTTTAAAAACTTTTGAATTTGATCCAATGGCTAACTGTAACAATCGTAATACTGCTGAAGGTTATTCTATAACTAGACCACCGTTGTTTGATAACATTCCATTTGATTTTTGGAAAACACGCATGTCTACTTTTCTTCAGTCTATTGATTATCGCATGTGGATGTTAGTTAAGGACGGATACGAACCACCTTTTCGAATGGTTAACAATGTGAAAACTGAATTGCCGTTTGCTGATTGGACATTTGATGATCGTGATTTAGCACAGTTAAATGCCAAATGTTTGAACTGTTTCTTTTGTGCTTTAAAATCTGAGGACTATATGTGTGTTTCTACTTGTACAACGGGAAAAGAGATTTGGGATAGATTATGTATAACATATGAAGGTACAACTGAAGTCAAACAGTCTAGGTTAAACATCTTGTTACATGATTACGAACTTTTTCGCATGAAACCTAGTGAGACTATTTCAGAAATGTACACAAGGTTCACTCAGATTGTTACCTCTTTGCATGCTTTAGGTAGAGAACTTACCAACTACGAAAGAGTGAACAAGATTCTTAGATGTTTGCCTGCTTCTTATGATGCTAAGATTACTGCTATTACTGAATCCAAAGATTTAAATACTTACTCTATTGACAGCTTACTTGGATCACTCATTGCTTACGAGCAAGGGGTGAACCAAAGGCAACTTGATGCAGGTGAACGCAAGAAAGAGAAGACAGTGGCACTAAAGGCCAAAGATTCAGATGCTAGCACTTCCGGGTCTGATAGCGATGATGTTGCCTTAATCACAAGGCAATTCAAAAGCTTTCTAAGGAAGAAACAGAAGAACCATCAGAAGTGGAACAAGGGTAAGTTCAATAAAAACTTTAAGGGTTCATCTGAATCGGTTTGTTTTGAATGCAGGAAGCCCGGACACATTAAGGCTGATTGTCCAACACTTAAAGCTCACTCAAGCAAGGAGAAGGGTGAGGAGAAACCAAAGTACAGAAAGGACAAGAAGCGGATTCAGAAGGCGTTCTGGGCAGACTCTGCATCCGACTCTTCTGAGACTGAAGCTGAAGAGGAGGAAACAAACTTGTGTCTGATGGCGGATGATCACCCTGGTCAGTCCGACTAGGAAGAGGTATGTGAGCTTACTTACGATCAGTTATTTGAAGTTTCTGAAAAGATTCATACATCGTATAGGAAGCTTAAGAAAACTCATGCTAGTTTGAAACTAGATTATCTGACTTTGCAAAAAGAGCATGAAGTGTTGATTAAGGATCATTCCACCATTGATAGCAATCACATGTCTTTACTAGATGAGTTTGATGAACTGAATAAAAAGCATTCTGATTTAATTGTTGAGCATAACTTGTTAAAAACAGCGCATGTTGAATTAGAACTTGCTTTTAAGAAAGTGAATGATTTGGCATCTGAGTTAGAAAGTACTGATAGTGCAAAAACGTTTGAAATTGGAAGTTTAAACAAACACATTGAGTTTTTGAAAGTGAAAATCAGTTCTTTTGAAAATAACAAAACACCGCCTACTTTTGAACAATTTTATGCACCGCCACCTTTTAAAAATTCTGTTGCAAGTTCTTCAAAGCATGTTTCATACACTACTAGGAAGAGGCACTATCACTCACGACGTTTAGTTAATCCTTTTCCTGGTGTTAGATGTTTTTCATGTGGCATGTTAGGACACATATCACACACTTGTACTGTTCACCGTAGTACACATTGGGTGTGGAGACCCAAACTGCCTGTTGCACAGCACAGCACACATGCATCGCATTCTTCTTTTCATAAGAAGGAACCCAAACCTGTTTGGGTTCCTAAGACTGACATTTGATGATTTTGTAGGTGTGCTCTCACACAAGACCTCGTGAGAGTATGTGGTACCTGGACAGCGGATGTTCTAGACATATGACTGGAGATGCAAATCAGTTCATTTCGCTGGAGGCCAGAGCTGGAGGCAAGGTTACACTTGGAGATAACACCACCAGGAAGGTGGTAGGCACAGGTATAATTGGTGATTCAAAGAACTTTATGATTGATAATGTTTTGCTTGTAGATGGACTGAAACACAACCTGCTGAGCATCAGTCAACTCTGCGACAAGGGATACAGCATCAAATTCCTGCCCACTGGCTGCATTTTAAGCTTAAATGATGAAGTTGTTTTGCAGGGGCA
The DNA here is from genome assembly GCA_019925795.1 of Dendrobium chrysotoxum. NCBI lineage: Eukaryota > Viridiplantae > Streptophyta > Magnoliopsida > Asparagales > Orchidaceae > Dendrobium > Dendrobium chrysotoxum. The sequence goes on from JAGFBR010000727.1 coordinate 101,981, forward strand.
AAGGATCAACAACGTCTACAAGCTGGATGTAAGTAGCATTAAATCTGATAATTCAATTTGCTTAAAAACTGCTGCTGATGAGTCTTGGTTATGGCATAGGAGATTGTGTCATGCCAGTATGAAAACCCTTAGGAGAGTCACCCAAAAGGACTTAGTTAGAGGTGTGCCCAAGCTTAAGTTCACTAAGGATCACCTGTGTGATGCCTGTCAGTTGGGGAAGCAAGTCCAGTCCTCTTTTCACTCTGTTAAGGACATTAGCACCTCTAGACCTTTAGAAGTTCTTCACATGGACCTCTTTGGACCCATTAGCACTGCCAGCTTAGGGGGGAGAGTCTATGGTTTTGTGATTGTTGATGATTATTCAAGGTTCACTTGGGTTAAGTTTTTGTCACACAAATCTGAGTCATTTGATGAGTTTAGATCTTTCTCTACTTGGATTCAGAAGAAGTTAGGATGTGAGATTATTACCATCCATAGTGATCACGGAGGGGAGTTTGAAAATGAAAGATTTGGAAGTTTTTTTTAGGAGACCCTTCTGAAGGTGTTAGGACTAGGCATGGACTTAGGAAGGAAGTAAACCATTCTGCCTTTATCTCAATGACTGAACCCACCAACATCAATCAAGCCCTGTCGGATGAATTTTGGATTTTAGCTATGCAGGAAGAATTGAATCAATTTGTAAGGAATGATGTTTGGGAGTTAGTAGAAAGACCTAAAAATCAAAGTATTGTGGGAACCAAGTGGGTCTTTAAGAATAAGATGAATGATTCTGGTGTGGTGGTGAGAAATAAGGCAAGATTGGTGGCTAAGGGGTATAATCAGATAGAAGGGATAGATTTTGAGGAAACTTTTGCCCCTGTAGCTAGATTGGAAGCCATTAGAGTGCTACTAGCCTTTGCCTGTTATAAGGGATTTAAGCTGTTTCAAATGGATGTCAAGAGTGCCTTTTTAAATGGGGTAATTAAAGAAGATGTTTTTGTAGAACAACCCCCAGGTTTTGAGAGTTCCCAATATCCAAGTCATGTCTATAAATTAAAAAAGGCCTTATATGGATTGAAACAGGCACCCAGAGCTTGGTATGAGAGGCTTAGCACATTCCTGTTAGAAAGAGAGTTTGTTAAGGGGAGCGTAGACACCACCCTTTTTCTGAGGAGATTAGGAGATGACTTACTCATTGTCCAGATCTATGTTGATGATATAATTTTTGGATCTTCTGATAAATACTTATGTGAAGAGTTTTCTAAAACAATGAGTAAAGAGTTTGAGATGAGTATGATGGGAGAATTGTCCTACTTTTTGGGGTTTAGCATAAGGCAAACAGATGATGGAACTTTTCTCAATCAATCAAAATACACTAAGGACATTTTGAAGAAATATGAAATGGACAAAGCCAAGCCAATCAATACTCCCATGCCCTCCTCAGTTCAGTTAGATAAGGATTCAAATGGAAAATCTGTTGATCAGAAGAAGTATAGAGGGATAATAGGTTCACTGCTTTACCTGACTGCTAGCCGACCCGATATCATGTTTAGTGTCTGTCTTTGTGCTAGGTTTCAGGCTGATCCTAAAGAGTCCCACCTGACTGCTGTTAAGAGAATTCTTAGATATCTTTTAGGGACCCCAAACCTAGGAATTTGGTACCCTAGGCACAGCACCTCTTTTGAGATCATTGGATATTCTGACTCTGACTTTGCGGGGTGTAGGGTGGATAGGAAGAGTACCTCTGGGACTTGTCAATTCATAGGACAGTCGTTAGTCTCCTGGTCCAGTAGAAAACAGAACTCAGTTGCACTTTCCACTGCTGAAGCTGAGTACATTGCCTTAGGAAGTTGTGTGGCCCAAGTTCTTTGGTTGAAGCAGCAAGTCTTGGATTTAGGAGTACCTATTGGCACAATTTCTGTTCTGTGTGATAATACTAGTGCCATCTGTATCTCTAAGAATCCAATCCAACATTCTAGGACCAAACACATTGACATTAGGCATCACTTCATTAGGGACCATGTTACAAAAGGGGACATTGAGCTACATCATGTAGCAACTGAAAATCAGCTGGCTGACATATTCACTAAACCACTGGCCTTTGACTCATTCAGCATTTTGAGAACCAGATTAGGAGTGATTGATATAAATGCTTGATTCTGATGACTGCTGATTTATGATTGTTATAATTGGTATTCTGATTTCTGTTAGTTAGTCTTTGTATTGTGATTTCTGATTTCTGTTAGTTAGGTTTGGTTTGATTATTTGCTTTCAATTGATTTTATTTCTTCTGCTGATTTCTGTGTTACCTTTTTTTGTTAGTTTGATTTGAGTATTTACTTTGCTATGATTTTCTACCTATTTTTTTTTTATGCTTTTCAAGATCTGATCACCGCTCACTACTTCTGGTGATCTGAATTTTGATTGAGAGTTTTTACCTTGTTTTGGTTTGGAAGCTGATAAGCAGTGATTGACTTCGCTGAATCTGTCAAAGGGAAGAAACATTGATAATTGTTTCTCTTCCTCTAACTCCTTTACTAGTGTATAGTTTCTTTTGAATAAAAATCCTTTTCAAAATTAAAATGTTAGTTTTTGAAATAGAGATTATTTTATCTTCCTACAGTAATCTGCCTCATATCAATAGTGTTTTTCAAAGTCTTGAGTCATTAGTTTGATTTTCTAAACCAAGTGATTGCATTTATCATATGTTGTATGGGTTTTGTTTTGTGAATCGTTCTTCCTTACTGCGGAGAGTCATCTCCTATGTCTGGAAGATAATCTCACAGCTGAGACTCTTTAATGATTATGAAAAGGAGAAAGCTTATAAAAGATGCGCAGTGCGCCAGTTAATTTGAAAAAGAGGCATAAAATGAGCCCAACACTGAAAAGATGCGAAATTTCCAAATTGGATACACAAAGTGTATCAAAAATCAAAAGATGCGCAAAGCGCCAACCAAGTTGCAAAAGAGGCACAAAATGAGCCCAACACAAGCTTTCTTTCCTTTCAGATTATTAAATGTCTTAGAAAAATCTGTGCGCCACTTAATATTTTCAAAAGCTTGAGTCTTGAAAATCCTGATTTCTGATTTTTTACTTTGTAACACTATTATATCAGATATTTTTCTGGAACGAGGTTTGAAAGGATTTCTTTTCAAATCTAATGTCTTTTATTCTGAATCGGATTTTTGTTTTGAAAGGGGTTTGCATCGATAAGGTGCCCGGGGTCGGCGCTACGAATGTTGATTATTTCCAACCTTTTCTGGATTTCAGCGCTGTCAATCGTCCTGTCATTGGTTTTCGAATCTAAAGTCAAGGAAAAATTCTGATTTTCTATGAGCAGTTTAATCAAAAAAAAAAAAAAAAAAAAAAAAAAAATGCTTCTATGTGTTTTTTACGTAAGTTTTATTCGTCTTTTTGTGATTTTGATTTCATGGTTGTGTTTTTTGGACCCTGATCGATCATCTTCATCCTCCACTCTTTTCTGCTTTTCTTCACATCGTCCTGGACGATACACCTATCGTCCTGGACGATCCTCTTCGTCCTGGACGATCCAAAAAATCGTCCTGGACGATTCATTCAAAATCATTCCCACTGCTCCTGCTGCTGAAACTACACCAATTATTGGTGATCGTCCGGGACGATATTTACATCGTCTTGGACGATATGAGCCATATCTTCCTGATACGATCAAACGGCTGACATTGCACCAATTATTGCCCATCGTCCTGGACGATCCACCTTATCGTCCTGGACGATCCACATGTCAGCCACTGGACGATTGGAATTCGGCCCGTCCGACGTATTTATTGCATATCGTCCGGGACGATCCACCTAATCGTCCGGGACGATACTTTTCGTCAACGGTCGTCCAGCCTGACTCCTCGGGACGATCGCCTGTGTCTAATCGTCCTGGACGATCTCTGATCGTCCTGGACGATCGGACCGCCTTTTTGACCAATCGTCCAGAACGTCATAAATGACCACATCGTCCCGGACGATCCCGCGATCGTACGGGACGATCCGTCCGTTTTCTATTTAAATAGCGGTTTTCTTCATGTTTTTCACACCGTTTTTTCTCCACTTTCCTTCTCCTTTCCTCCTCTCTGGTTTCCTAATGGCTGGTGGCAAAAGATCTCGTCAAAAGGGGGCCAGTTCGTCCCGGGGACATGTAGATCCTCACTTCCCGAATGCCGCCGATCAGGCGGCTTTCGAATGCTATCGTAATGTAGGTATCACGCACTCCAAGATTGTCAATCCACGCACCCTCACGTATCCCGTTTTAGACTTGTTCGCACACACCTCCCTCACCTTCATTTTGACCTTAGCCTTCCCCTTCAATCTGGAACTCCTTCGCATCTTCTTTGCCAACTTACGCATTTCCGCGGACTATTCCACTCTTCGCTCCTACGTAAATCAACGCCCCGTGGAACTCACCACCCACGATTTTCACAATATCCTCAACTTGTCTATCACTGGCGACAAGATCCACACGATCATCACCGATCCTGACTATGATTGGAGTGTCGCCAATCACTTCCTTCGCAATACCAACGCACCCTATCACGACAATGCTTGCACTTCCCTTGTCAAGGACGCCCGGACCATTCAGCACGTCCTTCGTTCCTCCGTCATTCCAAAGGCGGGGGATCGGATTCACATTACCCCGCTCCTGTCCTTGACCACCTACTACATCATGGCCCGTCGAGAATTTAATGCCTCTGATCTGATCATCCGATACATAGAACATCTCACCACCATTAGAGATCCGGGCCACAGGCGTCGCCCAAATCTAGCTTTAGGTCATCTCATTCACTATGCCTTAGAGACAAAATATGACCTTCAGTATCCTGTCCCTCCTGATGTCCCTCCTTCCTTCTTCACAAACAACTCATTCCACGTCCTACACAGCACCCGCCTACATCCGGAACCTGCCCCGGATGTTGAGGAAGAAGAGGAAGAGGCTGCTCCAGTTCCTGCTGCACCAGAGGCACCTGCACCCCTTCGCATTGCCTCTCCCCTTGACCACCTGGTGCAGCGCTTCGACCAGTGGGAGGCCCGTTTTGACTCCTACGTGGTTGCCCAGGAGCAGCAGCACAACGAGGACCTCCAACGCTTCGCGGACTATGCTGCACAGCAGCAGCAGCAGCACGACCAGGACATGGCCTGGTTAGGAGCTCACTTTCAGGCCATTCACCATTACTTCTACCCTCCACCGCCACCTCCTTCCGATCAGGATCCGCCTCAGTTTTAGTTTTCTGTCGTGTTGTTGTTCTGTATTTGTTTTATTTTATGTTTTATTTCCGTGTTTATGTTTCTCCCTCCTCCTTTTTGTGATGTCAAAAGGGGGAGTCAGTTGTAGTCGTGTCGTGTCTGTTTCTGTTTTCTATTTCATGTTTTCTGTATTGTTTGAGCTGTTAAATGAAAATTAAAAAAAAAATGTTTGTTTTGTTTGATCTGCTAGTTTTGTTTTCAGACTAATGTACAAATGTTTGCCATCATCAAAAAGGGGGAGATTGTTGCAAATCTGGTTTTGATGATGACAAACATGTTTCCAGTGTGTTTTTCTTGGCTAATCAGTTTCAGGCACAAAAGACCGCAAGCTACTCAAGCCAACTCAAGATCGGGTCCAAGTGTGTCAAATGTATGATTTTTCCTTTTATTGAGTCAATTGTAATGTAACTGATTCCCTAGCTAAGTAACCTTGCACACACACACTCAGGGAGAGAGATTGAGTGAATTAGAGTTTCTGTTGCAATTTTGTTCAGATCGTCCTGGACGATAGTATCATCGTCCTGGACGATCCAGTTAAAACAGAAACCCTAATTAGGGCGACTAAGTTAAGAAGGACTGATTGAGCCGATCGTCCTGGACGATCTATGGATCGTACGGGACGATATGCCCAAATCAGAAATTCTCAGCCGCCAGATTAAGTTAGGCAAGTTTTATTTTAAGTATTTTGGTCTGATCGTCCCGGACGATACGTGTATCGTCCTGGACGATTTACTACAATCATGCCTAAATTAGTCTGGTAATTAAGGAAAGCAATTAATGTTTAATTGATACGATCACATCGTCCTGGACGATCGCAGGATCGTCCCGGACGATCGTGATCGTCTTGTGCATTTCAGCTGTACGTCCAGAACTATGTACAGGACGATTTGGGGCCTTTTTGAACTAATCGTACCGGACGATTACTCTATCGTACGGGACGATCAAGTCATTTTTTGGTCGTCCAGCACAGATTTCTCTGGACGACCCGAACTGTCTTCTGGACGATTTCCTTCAATTTGAACTAATCGTCCCGGACGATCTCAGGATCGTACGGGACGATATGAACAACTTTTTCTACTGATCGTCCAGAAGAGCCAGATCGTCCAGACTGAAACAGCTGAATTTGAACTGATCGTACAGGACGATCTACCGATCGTCCTGGACGATCGTGGCCAACAAGTTGAGATTTAGGGCAAGTTTTAAGCCCTCCTTTAAAAGGACTTTTTCCTAGATTTGGAAAAATCTTTTGCTGCCTTCCTTCCCTGAGAAATCCTAGAGAGAGAGAGAGTTGGGAGAGAGAGAAGAGATCTTGTGAGGGGGAGTTAGTGAGGGATTCACTAAGGTTGCTCCAAGCACGGATCAGAGTCGTCTTCTCCGCTCGTCGTCTGTCGTCTAGTCGGTGTTCTTCGTGGGAGGATCGTTCGCAAGAAGATCCGGGTTCTCTGCCCGCTTCAGGAGGAAGCGAAAGGAGTTCGTGGGTTCTCTGCCCGCTTCAGGAGGAAGCGAAAGGAGTTCGTGGGTTCTCTGCCCGCTTCAGGAGGAAGCGAAAGGAGGTCGGGTTCTCTGCCTCACCGTGTGGTGAAAAGGAGGTGTTTTGTACAGGCTTCTCCGCCTTGCTGTGGGAGCAAAAGGAGAGTCACTTTCGTTTAGTGCAATACCCGGAGGGGAGGCTCCGGGGAGTGGACGTAGGTCAAGTTGACCGAACCACTATAAAATCTGGTTTGCTTTTCTGATTCAGTTTTGCATTTTACTTTTCAATATAAACTGCTTGGGTGATTATCGTTGGTTGATCTTTTCGTTATTGTTTACTTGTTTCCGCTGCTAAGTATCGAAAAGATTTTTGTTGTTATCGTGAAATTTTTAAATAACCAATTCACCCCCCCTCTTGGTTAGCCTCGGGACTAGTTCAGTAGGGCTTAACATCCCTTTCGAACTTTCAGTTAAAGATATTAATTGAAATGAATAATCATAATATGTACCGTATTTTTAAACCAAATAGGGAATTCTGTTTCCACTATCTTTTGTACTTCTACTTGTTATGTTGTGTTCAAACTATTAATAAAACTTTTGTAAATATATATTAAGATTTAGATTAAATTCATGTGTAATAAATTTATAAGCAAGCTTATTCATACTTACTCGAGATATGACTCAACTTCATCACAGTTCAGCAAGATATATAAAGTGGCAACTTGCATCTCCTTATCAGTCAAATAGCGCATTGTGCTAGCGCCTAAGGGTTCACCATTTTCTTTGAATACAGATAAGTTTGAGGATTGAGCCATTTTTTCAGGTGCAGTGCTCTGACTTGATTGTGAGGCTATTTCAAAGTAATACGAATAAAACTGGGTTATCTCGTACATTAAATATGGTTCGCATATTGAGCCTTCAGGATGTACTTTATTTTTAATAGTATTCTTAAGTTTATTTAAATATCTCTCAAAAGGATACATCCACCGATATTGAACAGTTCCACCAACTCTAGCTTCATATATTAAATATATGGGAAGATGCTCCATAGAGTCAAAGAAACCTGGAGGAAATATCTTCTCAAGTTTACAGAGAATAAAAGATATATGCTGCTCCATAAGAATCAGGTGCTCTGCATTTAGTTTTGAGGAGGATAAATCTTTGATGAAGATACTAAGCTCAACCAAAGGCTTTAAAATTTGATCCAACAAATAACTAAAGGCAGTTGGTAGCAGACATTGCATAAAGATATAATAGTCATGACTCTTCATACCAAATAATCTCCTAATTCTAATGTCAACACATCTGCTTAAATTTGAAGAATATCCATCAGGTACCTATAAACTCTTGACCCATTCACAAACAACTCTTCTCTGCTCTAAAGTCAAGGTAAAAGGAGCTTTTGGTTTTAAAATTTTTCCATTCCCACCATCCTTCAATTGTAATGCTTTCCTCCTATAAATCTCCTTTAAGTCCATCCTTGCTTTTATGTTATCTTTGGATTTATCTTTGATGTCTATGACTGTATTGAATATATTATCAAAGACATTATTCTCTATATGCATCACATCTAAGTTATGTCTGATCAAATTTGTCCTCCAATATGGTAATGACCAAAATATATTTTTCTTGGTCCAATTGTGGTTGACACCATACCCTGGTAATTTGTAATTAGCTAATGTTGGAGAATCCACTATTGTGGGCATGGAACTTACTCTTTCAAATATTTCTTCACTAGTTAAATTTGAAGGAGGTGGCGACATAACCATTTTATTTTTGATAAAACCATCCTTATTTCGCCTAAAAGGATGATCTGTAGGTAAAAACATGCGATGACAGTCGAACCAAGTGTTCTTCCCTCCGTGTTTTAAAGTAAATGACTTTGTATATTCCATACAATATGGACAAGCTAATATTCCAAAAGTGTTCCAACCTGAGAGCATACCATATACGGGAAAATCACCAATTGTCCAAAGTAATGCTGCTCGCATAATGAAGTTCTGTTTGGTGGAGATATCATATGTACTTATTCCCTCTTCCCATAATAAATTCAAATCATCTATTAACGGTTGAAGGAATACATCAATCTTTGCTTTTGGATTGTGTGGCCCTGGAATGATAAGCGTTAAAAACATATAAGGAGTTGTCATGCACAACTCTGAAGGAAGATTGTATGGAGTGAGTATCACAGGCCAACATGAGTAAGGTGAAGCAGACTAGCTAAATGGAGTGAAACCATCTGCACATAAACCTAATCTTACATTTCTTGATTCTGAGGCGAAGGTGGGATTTGTACGATCAAAGTGTTTCCAGGCATCTGCTTCTGACGGATATGTAATAAAACCTTTTTGTGAGATATGTTCTTTATGCCATCTCATATGTGCAATAGATCTCATGGATGCATATAACCGTTACAGTCTAGGAATTATGGGTAAGTAAAATAACCTACTAACTGGTACTTTCTTCATCTTTCTTTTCATGATAGATTTTGATTTAAATCTTGGTGTGTTGCAATAACGGCATGCAATTTCTTATTGATCATCTTTATAGAATAACATGCATCCATTGACACAACAATCTATCTTTGTGTATGTCAAACCAAGCTTGGAAACTAGCTTCTTAGTCTGATATAAATCTGTAGGAATTATATTATCTGCCGGATTGGTTTCTTTGAGCAGCCCAATGAATTGATTAAAACATTCACGTGGGATATTATATTCTGCCTTGATGCTTAACATCTTAACATCAATGGATAACTCTGAGTGAGTAGTGCAACCCTTCCATATTGGTTGTTGAGAAGCATGCAGTAGATCATAAAAAATTTAAGCTTCTTTATTAGGTGACTCAGGATTAGCTTTTGTATACTGTTCAAATTGTGCTCCACTTGCATCATGAATTAAGACCTCAAGATTAGGTATGATATGCTCTTCCTCACCTATAGTAGCACTTATCGATGGGCCTCTTCGAGAATCGAAATGTGGTTCATACTCACCATGAGAAGTCCAATACCAATATTCTGGCATGAAGCCTCAACGATATAGATCAACAGTAACATCATCTGGGCTTAGGTAGACCTGATTTTTATGTTTAGAACATGGGCAATGAATCATTCCATCTTTGATAAAGATGGGCAGTTGAAAAGCTGTCTGAATAAAAATATTCACCCCTTTGATGAACTCATCGGTTAATATCTTTCTTCCTTACGTCAATCGATTATACATCCAACTTCTTTGAGTTCTGATATCCATAATATAACCTACATATAATATGAATATATTAAATTTATTAAAGAAATATACAAAGACTCTTATCCTGCTCAGAAGGCAATCATTTTAATTAAGTGACCAAACCACGTACTCATCCACCTGAGCATCCTTATCTCTACAACACTTAACCTAATATTATGCTTCTCTTCTAATGGAAAATATTCTACACCATAAAGCATTGTAAATCCAACCACCATCTTATAGAATTCCCGCTTAAGGGGCTGTTTGGTATGCGGATTTCGGCCGGATTTGGGCGATATCCATCCAAATGGCCTAACATGCAAATCCAATTCTCACGGCAAATAAAATCCTCTCGAGATGGAAAATTCCCCCGATTCGCTCTAAATACCAGATTTTCAAAATTCCACTGACCATGGGAGTCCATCTCCCTGCTCTTAGGCAGTCCTACGAAAGCTACGTTGTAAATCTGAATTTTCTAATGGCCAATATTCTACACCATACTGCATGGGTTGGTTTGGTTGGCCAAATCCCTCTCCTTGCCCTAGACCCACTTAAGTAAACTCCCCAAATAGTTTTTGTTACAAATCTGATTTTGATGATGACAAACATGTTTCCAGTATATTTTGCTTGGCTAATCTGTTTCAGGCACAAAAGACCGCGAGCCACTCAGGCCAACTCAAGATCGGGTCCAAGTGTGTCAAATGTATGATTTTTCTTTTTACTGAGTCAATTGTAATGTAACTGATACCCTAACTAAGTAACCTTGCCCACACACACTCAGGGAGAGAGATTGAGTGAATTAGAGTTTCTGTTAAAAATTTTGTTCAGATCATCCTGGACGATCTCCACATCGTCTTGGACGATCCTGTTAAAACAGAAACCCTAATTAGGGCGACTAAGTTAAGAGGGTTAGATTAAGCAGATCGTCCTGGATGATCTCCGGATCGTACGGGATGATATGCCCAAATCAGAAATTCTCAGCCGCCAGATCAAGTTAGGCAAGTTCTTATTTTTAGATACTTAGTCTGATCGTCCCGGATGATACGTGTATCATCCCGGACGATACAGTATAATCATGCCTAATTTAATCTGGTAATTAAGGAAAGCAATTTATTTTTGGTTGATACGATCATATCGTCCTGGACGATCGCAGGATCATCCCGGACGATCGCAGGATCATCCCGGATGATCGCAGGATCGTCCCGGATGATCTTGATTGTCTAGTGCACTTAAGCTGTACGTCCAGAACTATGTACAGGATGATTTGGGGCCTTTTTGAACTAATCGTATAGGACGATGACCCCATCATCCTGGACGATCAAATCATTTTTTTATCGTCCAGCACAGATTTCTCTGGACGACCCGAACTGTCTTCTGGACGATTTCCCTCAATTTACACTAATCGTCCCGGACGATCACTGGATCGTACGGGACGATATGAACAATTTTTTCTACTGATCGTCCAGAAGAGCCAAATCATCAAGGCTGAAATAGCTGAATTTGAACTGATCGTACAGGACGATCTACCAATCATCCTAGACGATCTTGGCCGACCAGTTGAGATTTAGGGCAAATTTTAAGCCCTTCTTTAAAAGAACTTTTTCCAATTTTTGGAAAAATCTTTTGCTGCCTTCCTTCCCTGAGAAACCCTAGAGAGAGAGAGAGTTGGGAGAGAGAGAGAAGATCTTGTGAGGGGGAGTTAGTGAGGGATTCACTAATGTTGCTCCGAGCACGGATCAGAGTCGTCTTCTCCGCTCGTCGTCTTTCATCTAGTCGGTGTTCATCATGGGAGGATCGTTCGTAAGAAGATCCGGGGTTCTCTGCCCACTTCAGGTGGAAGCAAAAGGAGTTCGTAGGTTCTCTGCCTGCTTCAGGAGGAAGCGAAAGGAGTTCAAAGGTTCTCTGCCAACTTCAGGAGGAAGCGAAAGGAGGTCGGGTTCTCTGCCTCACCGTGTGGTGAAAAGGGGGTTTTTGTACAGGCTTCTCCGCCTTGCTGTGGGAGCAAAAGGAGAGACACTTTTGTTTAGTGCAATACCCAGAGGTGAGGCTCCGGGGAGTGGACGTAGGTCAAGCTGACCGAACCACTATAAAATCTGGTTTGCTTTTCTGATTCAATTCTGCACTTTAATTTTTCTCTGATATTAACTGCTTGGGTGAATATCTGTGGTTGATCTTTTTATCGTTGCTTTAATTCGTTTCCGCTGCACGTTATAAAAAGATTTTCATAGTTATCGTGAAATTTTTAAATAACCAATTCACCCCCCCTCTTGGTTAGCCTCGGGACTAGTTCACTAGGGCTTAACATCCCTATCGAACTTTCAAGTGGTATCAGAGAGGGATTCAAAATTTAGGTTTAAAAACTTTTGAATTTGATCCATGGCTAACTGTAATAATCGTAATACTGCTGAAGGATATTCTATTACAAGACCACCGTTGTTTGATAATATTCCATTTGATTTTTGGAAAACACGCATGTCTACTTTTCTACAGTCTATTGATTATCTTATGTGGATGTTAGTTAAGGACGGATACGAACCACCTTTTAGACTGATTAACAATGTGAAAACTGAACTGCCTTTTACTGATTGGACATTTGATGATCGTGATTTAGCACAGTTAAATGCAAAATGCTTGAACTATTTCTTTTGTGCTTTAAAATCTGAAGACTATATGCGTGTTTCTACTTGTACAACGGGAAAGAAAATCTGGGATAGATTATGCATAACATACGAAGGTACAACTGAAGTCAAATAGTCTAGGTTAAACATCTTGTTACATGATTATGAACTTTTTCGCATGAAACCTAGTGAGACTATTTCAGAAATGTACGCAAGATTCACTTAGATTATTACCTCTTTGCATATTCTAGGTAGAGAACTTACTAACTACGAAAGAGTGAACAAAATTCTAAGATGTTTGCCTGCTTCTTATGATGCTAAGATTACTGCTATTACTGAATCTAAAGATTTAAACATTTACTCTATTGACAGCTTACTTGGATCACTTATTGCTTACGAGCAAGGGGTGAAGCAAAGGCAACTTGATGCAGGTGAACGCAAGAAAGAGAAGACAGTGGCACTAAAGGCCAAGGATTCAGATGCTAGTACTTCTGGGTCTGATAGCGATGATGTTGCCTTAATCACAAGGCAATTTAAAAGCTTTCTAAGGAAGAAACATAAGAACTATCAGAAGTGGAACAAGGGTAAGTCTAATAAAAATTTTAAGAGTTCATCTTAATCTGTTTGTTTTGAATGCAGGAAGCCTGGACACATTAAGGCTGATTGTCCAACACTTAAAGCTCACCCAAGCAAGGAGAAGGGTGAGGAGAAACCAAAGTTCAGAAAGGACAAGAAGCGGATTCAAAAGGCGTATGTGAGCTTACCTACGATCAATTATTTGAAGTTTCTGAAAGAATTCATACATCGTATAGGAAGCTTAAGAAAACTCATGCTAGTTTGAAATTAGATTACTTAACTTTGCAAAAAGAGCATGATTTTGTAGTTAAAGATCATTCCACACTTGATTCAAATCACATGTCTTTGCTTGATGAATTCGATGAGTTGAATAAAAAATATTCTGATTTAGTTTCTGAGCATGATTCATTGAAAACTACGCATGTGGACTTAGAGAGAGCTTTTAAAGAATTAGATACAATGGCATGTGAAGTAGAAAGTAGCAAGGGAACCTTGAAATTTGAAATTGCAAGTTTAAAGAAAGAAAATGAGTTTTTGAAAGTAAAGATCAGTGCTTTTGAAAAGAACAAAACACCGCCTACTTTTGAACAGTTTTATGCACCGCCACCTTTTGAAAAATCTATTGCAAGTTCTTCAAAGCATATTTCATATACATCTAAGAAGAGGCATTATCATCCACGTAGATTAGTTAACCCTTTTCCTGGTGTTAGATGTTTTTCATGTGGCATGTTAGGACATATTTCTCACACCTGCACTATTTACCGTAGTACACATTGGGTGTGGAAACCCAAACTGCCTGTTTCACAGCACAGCATGCATGCATTGCATTCTTCTTTTTATAAGAATGAACCCAAACCTGTTTGGGTTCCTAAGACTGACGTTTGATACTTTTGTAGGAGTGCTCTCACACAAGACCTCGTGAGAGCATGTGGTACCTGGACAGCGGATGTTCTAGACATATGACTGGAGATGCAAATCAGTTCATTTCGCTGGAGGCCAGAGCTGGAGGCAAGATTACACTTGGAGATAACACCACCAGGAAGGTGGTAGGCACAGGTATAATTGGTGATTCAAAGAACTTTATGATTGATAATGTTTTGCTTGTAGATGGACTGAAACACAACCTGCTGAGCATCAGTCAACTCTGTGACAAGGGATACAGCATCAAATTCCTGCCCACTGGCTACATTTTAAGCTTAAATGATAAAGTTGTTTTGTAGGGGCAAAGGATCAACAACGTCTACAAGCTGGATGTAAGTAGCATTAAATCTGATAATTCAATTTGCTTAAAAACTGCTGCTGATGAGTCTTGGTTATGGCATAGGAGATTGTGTCATGCCAGTATGAAAACCCTTAGAAGAGTCACCCAAAAGGACTTAGTTAGAGGTGTGCCCAAGCTTAAGTTCACTAAGGATCACCTGTGTGATGCCTGTCAGTTGGGGAAGCAAGTCCAGTCCTCTTTTCACTCTGTTAAGGACATTAGCACCTCTAGACCTTTAGAAGTTCTTCACATGGACCTCTTTGGACCCATTAGCACTGCCAGCTTAGGGGGGAGAGTCTATGGTTCTGTGATTGTAGATGATTATTCGAGGTTCACTTGGGTTAAGTTTTTGTCACATAAATCTGATTAATTTGATGAGTTTAGATCCTTCTCTACTTGGATTCAGAAGAAGTTAGGATGTGAGATTATTACCATCCATAGTGATCACGGAGGGGAGTTTGAAAATGAAAGATTTGGAAGTTTTTATGAGGATCATCGGATTAGTCACAATTTTTCAGCTCCTAGGACCCCTCAGCAGAACGGGGTAGCTGAAGGGAAGAACAGGACCTTAGTGGAAGCCGCTAGAGCCATGCTTGCCGAGTATTCACTTCCAAAATACTTTTGGGCTGAAGCGGTGAACACTGCCTGTTATATGCTGAATAGGGTGAATATGAGAGTTAAACTGAACAAGACACCTTATGAGATCATTAAGGGTAGAACTCCAAATCTGTCCCACCTCCATATCTTTAGCTGTAAGGTTTTCATTCTGAACAATGGGAAGTCACCCTTAGGAAAATTTGACCCCAAATCTGATGAAGGAGTGTTCATAGGATATTCAAGTGTGGGAAAATCCTTTAGGGTGTTCAATAGGAGGACTTTGGTGGTGGAAGAAATAATCCATGTAGTGTTTAATGAATCTGATCCTAAGGAGTCGAGATCTGAAGTTGAAGATGAAGAGATTATTGAGGTTACCCAAGGAGTTGGAAATACAAATTTGGAGGAAATGGTAGAACCTCAAACAGATTTGCCTAGAGATTGGAGATATTCTTTGAGTCATCCTAAAGAACTGATCTTAGGAGACCCTTCTGAAGGTGTTAGGACTAGGCATGGACTTAGGAAGGAAGTAAACCATTCTGCCTTTATCTCAATGACTGAACCCACCAACATCAATCAAGCCCTATCGGATGAATTTTGGATTTTAGCTATGCAGGAAGAATTGAATCAATTTGTGAGGAATGATGTTTGGGAGTTAGTAGAAAGACCTAAAAATCAAAGTATTGTGGGAACCAAGTGGGTCTTTAAGAATAAGATGAATGATTCTGGTGTGGTGGTGAGAAATAAGGCAAGATTGGTGGCTAAGGGGTATAATCAGATAGAAGGGATTGATTTTGAGGAGACTTTTGCCCCTGTAGCTAGATTGGAAGCCATTAGAGTGCTACTAGCCTTGGCCTCTTATAAGGGATTTAAGCTATTTTAAATGGATGTTAAGAGTGCCTTTTTAAATGGGGTAATTAAAGAAGATGTTTTTGTAGAACAACCCCCAGGTTTTGAGAGTTCCCAATATCCAAGTCATGTCTATAAATTAAAAAAGGCCTTATATGGATTGAAACAGGCACCCAGAGCTTGGTATGAGAGGCTTAGCACATTCCTGTTAGAAAGAGAGTTTGTTAAGGGGAGCGTAGACACCACCCTTTTTCTGAGGAGATTAGGAGATGACTTACTCATTGTCCAGATCTATGTTGATGATATAATTTTTGGATCTTCTGATAAATATTTATGTGAAGAGTTTTCTAAAATGATGAGTAAGGAGTTTGAGATGAGTATGATGGGACAATTGTCCTACTTTTTGGGGTTTAGCATAAGGCAAACGGATGATGGAACCTTTCTCAATCAATCAAAATACACTAAGGACATTTTAAAGAAATATGAAATGAACAAAGCCAAGCCAATCAATACTCCCATGCCCTCCTCAGTTCAGTTAGATAAGGATTCAAATGGAAAATCTGTTGATCAGAAGAAGTATAGAGGGATAATAGGTTCACTGCTTTACCTGACTGCTAGCTGACCTGATATCATGTTTAGTATCTGTCTTTGTGCTAGGTTTCAGGTTGATCCTAAAGAGTCCCACCTGACTGCTGTTAAGAGAATTCTTAGATATCTTTTAGGAACCCCAAACCTAGGAATTTGGTACCCTAGGCACAGCACCTCTTTTGAGATCATTGGATATTCTGATTCTGACTTTGCGGGGTGTAGGGTGGATAGGAAGAGTACTTCTGGGACTTGTCAATTTATAGGACAGTCGTTAGCCTCCTGGTCCAGTAGAAAATAGAACTCAGTTGAACTTTCCACTGTTGAAGCTGAGTACATTACCTTAGGGAGTTGTGTGGCCCAAGTTCTTTGGTTGAAGCAGCAAGTCTTGGATTTAGGAGTACCTGTTGGCACAATTTCTATTCTGTGTGATAATACTAGTGCCATCTGTATCTAAGAATCCAATCCAACATTCTAGGACCAAACACATTGACATTAGGCATCACTTCACTAGGGACCATGTTACAAAAGGGGACATTGAGCTACACCACGTAGCAACTGAAAATCAGCTGGCTGACATATTCACTAAACCACTAGCCTTTGACTCATTCAGCATTTTGAGAACCAGATTAGGAGTGATTGATATAAATGCTTGATTCTGATGACTGCTGATTTATGATTGTTCTGATTGGTATTCTGATTTCTGTTAGTTAGTTTTGGTTTGATTATTTGCTTTCAGTTGATTTTATTTCTTCTGCTGATTTTTGTGTTAGCCTTACTAGTAGTTTGATTTGAGTAATTAGTTTGCTGTGATTTTCTACCTGTTTTTATTTATTTATTGGTTCATATCTTGCACTTACTATTTTATGCTTTTCAAGATCTGATCACCGCTCACTACTTCTGATGATCTGAATTTTTGACTGGGAGTTTTTACCTTGTTTTGGTTTGGAAGCTGGTAAGCAATGATTGACTTCGCTGAATCTATTGAAGGGAAGAAACATTGATAATTATTTCTCTTCCTCTAACTCCTTTACTGGTGTGTAGTTTCTTTTGAATAAAAATCCTCTTCAAAATTAAAATGTTAGTTTTTGAAATAGAGATTATTTTATCTTCCTACAGTAATCTGCCTCATATTAATAGTGTTTTTCAAAGTCTTGAGTCATTAGTTTGATTTTATAAACCAAGTGATTGCATTTATCATATGTTGTATGGCTTTTATTTTGTGAATCGTTCTTCCTTACTGCGGAGAGTCATCTCCTATGTCTGAAAGATAATCTCACAGCTGAGACTCTTTAATGATTATGAAAAGGAGAAAGCTTATTAAAGATGCGCAGTGCGCCAGATAATTTGAAAAAGAGGCATAAAATGAGCCCAAAACTGAAAAGATGCGAAATTGCCAAATTGGATACACAAAGTGTATCAAAAATTAAAAGATGCGCAAAGCGCCAACCAATTTGAAAAAGAGGCACAAAATGAGCCCAAAACAAGCTTTCTTCCCTTTCAGATTATTAAATGTCTTAGAAAAATCTGTGCGCCACTTAATATTTTCAAAAGCTTGAGTCTTGAAATTCCTGATTTCTGATTTTTTACTTTGTAACACTATTATATCAGATATTTTTCTGGAACGAGGCTTGAAAGGATTTCTTTTCAAATCTAATGTCTTTTATTCTGAGTCAGATTTTTGTTTTGAAAGAGGTTTGCATCGATAAGGTGTCCGGGGTCGGAGCTACGAATGTTGATGATTTTCCAACCTTTTCTGGATTTCAGCGATGCCAATCGTCCTGTCATTGGTTTTCGAATCTAAAGTCAAGAAAAAATTCTGATTTTCTAGAGCAGCTTAATAAAAAAAAATGCTTCTATGTGTTTTTGCGGTCAGTTTTATTCGTCTTTTTATTATTTTGATTTCATGATTGTGTTTTTAGGATCCTGATCGATCATCTTCATCCTCCATCCTTTTCTACTTTTCTTCACATCGTCCTGACGATACACCGATCGTCTTGGATGATGCTCTTCATCCTGGATGATCCAAAAATCGTCCTGGATGATTCATTCAAAATCATACCCACTGCTTCTGCTGCTGAAACTACCCCAATTATTGGTGATCGTCCTGGACGAACCTTACATCGTCTTGGACTAAATGATCCATATCTTCCTGATCTGATCAAACGGCTGACATTGCACCAATTATTGCCCATCATCCTGGACGATCCACCTCATCATCCCGGACGATCCCGCGATCGTACGGGTCGATCAGTCCGTTTTCTATTTAAACAGCAGTTTTCTTCATGTTTTTCACATCTTTTTTCCTCCACTTTCCTTCTCCTTTCCTCCTCTTTGGGTTCCTAATGGCTGGTGGCAAAAGATCTCGTCAAAAGGGGGCTAGTTCGTCCCGGGGACATGTCGATCCTCGCTTCCCGAATGCCGCCGATCAGGCGGCTTACGAATGTTATCGTAATGTGGGGATCACGCACTCCAAGATTGTCAATCCCCGCACTCTCACGTATCCCATCTTAGATTTGTTCGCACACACCTCCCTCACCTTCATTCTGACCTTAGCCTTTCCCTTCAATCTGGAACTCCTTCGAATCTTCTTTGCCAACTTGTGCATTTCTGCGGACTACTCCACTCTTCGATCCTACATAAATCAACGCCCCGTGGAACTCACGACTCACGATTTTCACAATATCCTCAACCTGTCTATCACTTGCAAAAAAATTCACACGCTTATCACCAATCCTGACTATGATTGGAGTGTCGCCAATCACTTCCTTCGCAATACCAACACACCCTATCACGATAATGCTTGCACTTCCCTTCTCAAGGACGCCCAGACCATTCAGCACGTCCTTCGTTTCTCCGTCATTCCAAAGGCGGGGGATCGGATTCACATTACCCCGCTCCTATCCTTGACCACCTACTACATCATGGCCCGTCGAGAATTTAATGCCTCTGATCTGATCATCCGATACATAGAACACCTCACCACCATTAGAGATCCGGGGCACAGGCGTCGCCCAAACCTAGCTTTAGGTCATCTTATTCACTATGCCTTAGAGACAAAATATGACCTTCAGTATCCTGTCCCTCCTGATGTCCCTCCTTCCTTCTTCACAAACAACTCATTCCACATCCTACACAGCACCCGGCTACATCCAGAGCCCGCCCCGGATGTTGAGGAAGAAGAGGAAGAGGCTGCTCCAGTTCCTGCTGCACTAGAGGCACCTGCAACCCTTCGTATTGCCTCTCCCTTTGACCACCTGGTGCAGCGCTTCGACCAGTGGGAGGCCCGTTTTGACTCCTACGTGGTTGCCCAGGAGCAGCAGCACAATGAGGACATCCAACGCTTCGCAGACTATGCTGCGCAGCAGCAACAGCAGCACGACCAGGACATGGCCTGGTTTGGAGCTCACTTTCAGGCCATTCACCATTACTTCTACCCTCCACCGCCACCTCCTTCTTCCGATCAGGATCCGCCTCAATTTTAGTCTTATGTCGTGTAGTTGTTCTATTTATGTTTTATTTTATGTTTTATTTCCGTGTTATGTTTTTCGCTCCTCCTTTTTGTGATGTCAAAAGGGAGAGTCAGTTGTAGTCATGTCTGTTTCTATTTTCTGAGTCATATTTCATGTATTGTTTTAGCTGTTAAATAAAAATTTAAAAAATGTTTGTTTGTTTGATCTCCTAGTTTACTTTTATTTTCAGACTACTTTACAAATGAAAATTTATAAAATGTTTGTTTATTTGATCTCCTAGTTTACTTTTATTTTCAGACTACTTTACAAATGTTTGCCAACATCAAAAAGGGGGAGATTGTTGCAAATCTGGTTTTGATGATGACAAACATGTTTCCAGTATGTTTTGCTTGGCTAATCTGTTTCAGGCACAAAAGACCGCGAGCCACTCAAGCCAACTCAAGATCGGGTCCAAGTGTGTCAAATGTATGATTTTTCTTTTTACTGAGTCAATTGTAATGTAATTGATTCCCTAGCTAAGTAACCTTGCACACACACACTCAGGGAGAGAGATTGAGTGAATTAGAGTTTCTGTTAAAAATTTTATTCAGATTGTCCTGGACGATCTCCACATCGTCCTGGACGATCCTGTTAAAACAGAAACCCTAATTAGGGCGACTAAGTTAAGAGGGTCAGATTAAGCAGATCGTCCTGGACGATCTCCGGATCGTACGGGATGATATGCCCAAATCAGAAATTCTCAGCCGCCAGATCAAGTTAGGCAAGTTCTTATTTTTAGATACTTGGTCTGATCGTCCCGGACGATACGTGTATCGTCCCGGACGATACAGTACAATCATGCCTAATTTAATCTGGTAATTAAGGAAAGCAATTTATTTTTGGTTGATACGATCATATCATCCTGGACGATCGCAGGATCGTCCCGGACGATCTTGATCGTCTAGTGCATTTAAGCTGTACGTCCAGAACTATGTACAGGATGATTTGGGGCCTTTTTGAACTAAGCGTACAGGACGATGACCCCATCATCCTGGACGATCAAGTCATTTTTTGGTCGTCCAGCACAGATTTCTCTGGACGACCCGAACTGTCTTCTGGATGATTTCCCTCAATTTGCACTAATCGTCCCGGACAATCGCAGGATCGTACGGGACGATATGAACAAATTTTTCTACTGATCGTCCAGAAGAGCCAAATTGTCCAGGCTGAAACAGCTAAATTTGAACTGATCGTACAGGACGATCTACCGATCGTCCTGGACGATCTTGGCCGACCAGTTGAGATTTAGGGCAAATTTTAAGCCCTCCTTTAAAAGAACTTTTTCCAATTTTTGGAAAAATCTTTTGCTGCCATCCTTCCCTGAGAAACCCTAGAGAGAGAGAGAGTTGGGAGAGAGAGAGAAGATCTTGTGAGGGGGAGTTAGTGAGGGATTCACTAAGGTTGCTCCGAGCATGGATCAGAGTCGTCTTCTCCGCTCGTCGTCTTTCATCTAGTCGGTGTTCGTCGTGGGAGGATCGTTCGCAAGAAGATCCGGGGTTCTCTGCCCGCTTCAGGTGGAAGCAAAAGGAGTTCGTAGGTTCTCTGCCTGCTTCAGAAGGAAGCGAAAGGAGTTCAAAGGTTCTCTGCCTGCTTCAGGAGGAAGCGAAAGGAGGTCGGGTTCTCTGCCCCACCGTGTGGTGAAAAGGAGGTTTTTGTACAGGCTTCTCCGCCTTGCTGTGGGAGCAAAAGGAGAGACACTTTTGTTTAGTGCAATACCCGGAGTGGAGGCTCCGGGGAGTGGACGTAGGTCAAGTTGACCTAACCACTATAAAATCTGGTTTGCTTTTCTGATTCAATTCTGCACTTAAATTTTTTTCTGATATTAACTGCTTGGGTGAATATCTGTGGTTGATCTTTTTATCGTTGTTTTAATTCGTTTCCGCTGCACCTTATAAAAAGATTTTCATAGTTATCGTGAAATTTTTAAATAACCAATTCACCCCCCCTCTTGGTTAGCCTCGGGACTAGTTCACTAGGGCTTAACATCCCTATCGAACTTTCAGTTTTCAGGATTTAACCCCCTTAGGATTTGGTAAATTATTTGGTAAATCCGGATTTAGAGAATTTACAAAATCCTACTTAAATGAAATCCTAGGTTCTTCCAAACAGCCCCTAAGCTTGAGGGGGACTTTTCTATCACACAACAAGCCTAATGCATTCCTCTACTTCAACAATCCAATTTGAATTCTACTAATAATATCACACAAGGGTACAATCTAGTAAGAACATCCATGACTAAAGAAAAGAGAGTGTTACCTCCACACCAAGGAACGTCGTCGAACGAGGGAAACCGTGTTCGATTCCGAAGGAACGTCATCGAAGGAGCGAAACCTAGGGGCAAAGGAACATCATCGGAGTGTCGACGGAGCATCGTCGGAGAAGGAGAGTCCGTCGGTGTCGAAGGAAAGGAATTCATCGTCGGAGCGGAATCGAACACAAAAAAGCCGAACGAGATGAGAATGAGGAATCAGGCGCGGGATGGCTCGAAATAGGGCCTTTACCAGCAGATTTTCTGGTAGATACTTCATCGGAAAGATTACCGGCGGAACATCCGCCGGTTATAGTTCATCGAGTTTAATTTAGCTTGCGGAAAATACGCCGGTAAGACCGCCGATAATTTCCAGCGGATATTGCATCGGAAAATGAAACTTTTTTGCCGCAATTATGGCTTATTATCCTCCAGTAAATAAGTGACAGATAATCTGCCAGAAATTCCGTCGCACAATTACTGGCGGCAAATCCGCCGGTAATTGTGTCGCTAGTTTCCGGCGGATACCATCTGCCGGAAATTCTGACGGTAACAGACAGTTTTCCTGTAGTGTACAAAAGGACCTTCCAAGTTGTTTTAAACATCCCAAATATCTTTTGATAGGCTAAAATAAGTTTTTGTAGAACTAAAACCAAATCTCATACTGAGAATGTGCTTGGATGAACTAGCTTATAGTATGTTTGAATCATCTTGGATTTATATAAATCGAGGTTCTGTTGAGATGATAGATGCTTTTCTATTAAACCTTTAAGTTCTTCTTATCTGGTGCCTTATAGTTGATAGTTATCTGTAATGAAGTCAATTATACTTGCAAAAGGAGAACATCCTCTACTCCAAATACTAAAGCAAATAGCATAGACTGAGTTGGAGTTCTATATGTGGTTCTATATACCCACAAAGCATCTCCTAACTTTTCATAGTATTATTATTTATTATCATCCAGTGTTTTCTTTAGAATTTGAACATCTATTTTATTGAAGACTTCAGCTAATAAATTTGCTCGAGGGTAATAAATTATTGAGCTTCTCTAATCAATGTTGTGACATTTTGTAAATTTATTTATCTTAATACTTTGAATGATTGACCATTATCGGATAGGATTCAATGAGGAATACTAAATCTATATAGGACAAGATCTTTGAAGAAATTTAGAACATGATGAGAGTTTACTTCTCCCAAAGTAATCGCTTCTGCCTATTTTAAGAAATAATATGTAGCTGCTAATATGCACCTATGACCTCTGGAGGAGGGCAGATCAATTGGACCAACAATATTCATACCCTAGCTATCTAAAGGCCATGAAACAAGTGTTGCATGTAATACATTTGGTGGTTTATGTAGAACCCCACCATGTACCTGGCATTGATGACAGTAACATGCAACTTTCATGTAGTCTTTAATCATTGATGGCTATAAATATCTGAGTCATTTAATTTTTATTTTTATCATTGGACATGATTGTTGTGCATCACATAATCTGGCATGAACTTCCTCTATAATTTTTATGCTTCTGAATTATTTAAACACCTTAACCATATCAAATTGAATGATTTTCTATCTAAGGTGTTATTAATTATTATATAAGACAATGATCTTCTCTAAATTTAATATGATGTTGATCTATCACGAGAGAGCTTATTTTCTTGCAATTATTTGATGAAAGGCATTCTCTAATTTGCCACTTCATTATCTATGGCTAAAATAAGTTTTACCTCAAAAGAAGAACGTTTGTTTACATAATCAAGGTCTATAGATGATAGAACCTTACAACCTTGTACTTCAATTAAAATTGAATCTCCTTAACTACAAGCCACAATTTTAGCTAACTTTGCTAATGTATCGGCTATGGAATTCTACGAGGAGTCTTATACTATTAAGTTCACGATTTGTTTAAGGATGCATCATTTAATTATGGTAAGGGAATAAATTTTTCTTTAGTCCTTGATAAAGGCCATCTATATGATTAATCACTTGCTAGGAATCCCCTAAGAGTTTGATTACTTAAATTTCATTCAAGATAGTCAACACTAAACCCGTTATCAATGCCTCATACTTAACTTTATTATTCATAAAAGGTTCTGATATGTGGTAAGAGTAATACTCCATGCCTTTTTCTAGTATGATAAAAACTATATCGATTCTGGCTTTCCCTAAAAAGGTATAATTGGATTTTTCTTGTTGACTAGAAGAAGCACCATCAAAAAAGATTTCCTAGGTGAACTTTTCATTTCATTATAGTTTCATGATTTCTTCATCTAGTTGTTCATCATTGATTAAATAATCATCTTGTATTGGATGAGCTGCTATGAAATCTAAAATAGAGTGCCCTTTAATAACACATAATATTATGATCATTATTTTAAATTATTACCGAATCATCGACCATCGAGCTAATTGCCCAAATATTATTTGAAGAGCCATTAGATTTTGTAGAGGATTTATTCTAGATATAAGACATACCTTTTGAGAAAGTATATAGTGCCTCAACTTCTAAGCAGTGAATATTAAAGCGATGCAGTATTTTTTTATTAGAGGATAATTTACTTCATTTGGAAGTAAACATCTAATGAAATAGTAAAGTGCATTCACTTTTCCTTTATCATTAATCTAAGCTTATAAGGTACCAAGAGATCTGCTTAAAATTGTTATATATAAAATTAGTGGCTTCCCTAGAATGGTAGTAACCAATACTGAAGGATTTATGAAATACTAATTTATAATATCAAAATCTTTATGACAATTTCCATTCCACTAAATTTGAACATCTTTCTTACATAGAGCTATAAATGGTTGACATCTACCTCACATATTTAATATGAATCTTCTAAGGTTATGCTAATATGCCTTGAAAAGATTTAATTGTGTGTGACTTTTGGGTGTTGGCATTATTATTATAGATTTGACTTTATTTGGATCTATTTCAATTCCATAATATCTAACGTAAAACCTAAAAATACCCTGAATTGACATCAAAAGCACACTTTAAATGTTTCATTTTTAAGTTATGTTATCATAATATTTGAAAAATAATTCTTATATCACATAGATGATCAACACGTTCAAGAATTTTAATGACTAGATCATCGACATAACACTCCACTAGATGGTGGTTTAGTTTATTAAAAATCTTCATGACTGCTCACTAATTTGTTGCTCTAACATTCTTTAACTGGAATGGCACAACTCTCTAATACTAGACAACTATTTGTGTTCCAAATATTGTATATTTTTCATCTCTAAGAGCCATCTTAATTTGAATATATCTAGACCAGCCATCCATAAAGGAAAATATTGCATGTGAAGAAGTAATATAAATCATGAGTTTTGGTATTGGAAGTGGAAACTCATCTTTAGGATAGGTTTAGTTTAAATCTCTAAAGTTAACACAAACTCAAACTTAAATGCCCTTTTTCTTGACTGGAATAAGGCCAGCTAACACGGTTGGATATTTTCTTCCCCAAAAACACCAGCTTTAATTAACTTTTTAACTTCATATATGACTTATTGTTTAACATCAAACTGCATTCATCGAGGTGCTTATTTGATTAGAAGCATTCCTGGTTGAAGTTCTAAGTTATGAATTGTTATATTTAGAGATAATCTTGGCATTTCCTCATAACTCCAAGCTAAAAAGTCCTTGAATCCTTCAGTAATTCTATCAATTTATTTGCCTCAATCTCACTTAACAAAGAACTTATGAAAATTGGATGAGGACTTTCTTGAATACCTAGATTTATTTCCTTCAAATGTTAATGATAAATTTAATCTCCTCTTCAGGTTTTGGAGGTATATTAGAAATGGAGAAATAGATGGGAATATTATTAACTGAATTCAAGTTGGATGGTTGAATTGGAGGAATGCGGCTTGTTGTTTGATAGAAAGGTCCCCCTCAAACTTAAGGAAAAATTCTATAAGATGGTGGTGAGACCTGCAATGCTTTATGGTGTCAAATGTTGGACAATAAAAGAGAAGCATAATATTAAGTTAAGTGTTGCAGAGATGAGGATGCTCAGGTGGATGAGTGGATTTACCCTTAGAGATAGGATATGAAATGAGCATATATGTGAAAAGGTTGGAATAGCGCTAGTGGAAGATAAGATTAGTAAGAGTCACCTTAGATGGCTTAGTCACATAAAACGACTACAATCTGATGACCTGGTTGTGAAAGTAGAGGTAATAGATTTGACTTATGTTAAATAAGGTAGAGGTAGACCTAAAAAGACATGGTTAGAAAGTATTAGAAATGATCATTCTTTATTAGATTTTAAATGAGAATTTGATTTTTAGCAAGACACAATAGAGAAAAAGGATTCATGTAGCCAACCCCACATAGTGGGATAAAGGATTGATGATGTTGTTGATGTTGTTGTTCAAGTTCTTTAAATGCAACCCTAACTTGAGAGCCATCCAGATCATCAAAAGTTTCTAAACAGGGTTCATTAAAGATTTTAACATTTGCTGAAAAGAGACTATTGGACTCTTTATTATTTGATATAACTACGAAATATTCATCATTATCTAATAATAATAGAGTAGCAAATTTAATGCCTAATCTTGACATATACTTGTGGTTTCTTTTATCCCTTAAATGTTCAAATTGCTGAGCTTCAACTCTAGTCCAATTTGATGGCATTACACCATACTTAGTGAATATGCTTACACAATTAGAGTACAAGCCAAAATGGAGTTCTAGAATTTCATCCATAAATGGATCATTACAGGTTACATTATTTTTAGTGTTTTACTAGTAAAAGGTACAAATATATTGGCTTTGGTAAATTGGTTTAAAGGGAGAGAAGCTTTCACCTCTAACTTTTTTAATTCATTTGAGAAAGTGGAGCAAGGGTAGTATTTTTACATACTTTTTTTAACTTGTCCATTGTAAATAGATTTGAATCAGCTTCCTAGTGACTTAGACCCTGTCCTTGTCACTATTACCTTCTATATAAATCATAAACTTTTTCTTTTTTGCATTATTCCTATATTCTACTACCTGTGGCTTTTTATTAATCACATAGGATTCATCCTCCAAACTATATTCCAAATCAATATGTATTGTAGGAACCTTTGTTTGCACATATTATTTTTTATTCTATTTCACCATTTATTATCTCCATCCATGACCTCTTCTTCAAAATTGTTAAGCTCTTCTATAACCTTTTTGTGAGGAAGGGTTTGGTGACCAACAAACATTGTGATCAAGATTAGGAAGCATTTCATTTTTACTTTTATTTAACTTATTAATTCATTTCCTTCTTTTTTTTTCTTCCACAAGTTTGAGATTTTTAGATAAAACAGTCTTCTTTTTAGGCAGAGAATATGAAGCATCTTTATATATACCAACTTCATGAATTGAGCAAGCCTGCAAGTCACCTTTAATACAGTGCTCCTCTCCCTCATAAGAGTATTTGATACAGTGATGAAGGGTGGAAGAAACCATTTTATATTCATGTAGTCAAGTTCTACCCAAAAAAAGTGTTAAAAGAATTTATGGAATCTATTATATGAAATTTGGCTTCGATCGTTAGGTTTCGTACTTTTAATAGCAAAGTGATTGAACCTAAAGCTCTCTCATCTTACTCATTGAACCTGCATAACATCATTTTATCAAAACTAAGTTTGTGAGTGTTGAAAGTTCATGAAGGTTGTTAAACTTTAAGGAACTTGCTCGACGCTCACCAAGAGGGGGGTGAATTGGTAATTTTTAAAAAATTTCTTAACTCTAAAATAATGATGACAATATTTTTAAAAATGTTTTCAGAAATTAAAAATACCAAATTCTAATTAATTGCAGAAGTGATCAAGTTTATCAAAAATATTGATTTAGCTACGATGATATTTTGATTTATGAAATGAAGCAATAATCACCGATTTTCCCAAGTATTTATAATAGAAATAAAATGCTGAAAAAATAAAAAATGTAAAAAAGAAAAACACAGAAGAGATTTTTATAATGGTTCGGTTAACCTTGACCTAGGTCCACTCCCTGGAGTCCTCCGCTCCAAGATTTGCACTAACACTAAGTGACTCTCCTTTTACTCTCACAGTAAGGCAGAGAAGCCCATACAAACTCACTTTCACCAAACCTGATAGTGTAGAGTGTCAGACGCTATGTCACCCTCCCGATGATAGTAGAGGACCTTGACTCATTTTTCTCCCTTCTAAAGAAGGAAGAGAACCTCAGCTCCTTTGTCTACCTCCTGGAGAAGGCAGAGTACCTGGAGGACTTAACCTAAATGCTTCTCTCTCTAAGGAGCTTTCAAAACTCACTAAGGCCACAGGAGGAGTAAGGGTGTAGCTATCCCAAAGTAATTGTGAGATCCCCTCACACTCCTTCTCCCTCACGCTCAACCTCACCTTCTCCTTCCTTTCTAACCCTGGATTTCTCAAAAGCTCGTCTCTACGAGTTCCTTCAATAGTCACACATTCCCCTCACCATTACAAAGATAGTCTCCAAAACTTTCTTAAGTATAGAGCTTCAAGAAACCCTAAAAAATTAAGTTAGCGGTCACTATTCATATAGTACGATTTGAGTTCGTATAGTACGATAAGTTTAAAACTAGTCCCATCCAATATGATGTAAATAGTCATTCAAATGAATTATTTAATTAATTCAAACACATCATACAGTATAATCAAGAGATTATTTGGTATGATCTGTTTGATTTCCTCTATTCATACAGGATGATTCCTGGGATAACTGGAAATCATCTTTGTCAATCGTCCCATACTGGTCTCATCATACAGTATGATTAGCTGATTTTAGTTAGGTCATCCAATATGATATGAATATTGTACTGTATGATTAGTTCAAAAACCCTGATTTTATTTGGTACATCTTTAGGATGACCAAATTTTATCTTTGTCAATCATTTTGTATGATCAATATCATACAGTATGATCAACTATCGCTAATTAAAATATAGTTTGATTAACTAATTATGGTAATTAATTTAAGTAAGATTTCAAATTATTATATAATATGAATCGATCGTACAGTACGATTTGTTTAAAAGTTAATTTTTAAATATCTTACTTAATTTATTTGGCGTCTAGGGTTTTCAAATCGTAACGAATCATATAGGAAGATCCAGATCATATAGTATGATTAGTTCATAGAACCTAATTATTCTATTAGTTGTTAAGCCCATTCTTTCTATACTGATCATACAGTATAATTATTATAAAAATTTTAACTTTTAAAATTTATCTCACTCCCACTTTGTGTGTGTGCACGGTCACCCAGTTGCATACACTCTTATTTGGCCAAACTCAAGAAATAGAAAATAAAGAAAAAAAGAATTATAGACTTTGTTTACTTGACATTCCTATTCTACCCATTCTTCAGCTTTCAATAGCCTTGAGCATTGTATGTCTTAACTATAATGTTAGTGCTCACAGACAGAAGAAATATTTAAAATATTAAATGAGAAAATTAACAATTCAATCAATAATATTTTCCATCATCAAAATCACAAACTAGGGATCCTGGATTACAATAATCTTTCCCTTTTTGATGATGTTAAATAGTGTTGGTTGACAGGCAAGATAAAAATGCTTTTCTCCAAAGCTCCCACTCACTAGGTGGTAGTTTTACAAATTTTGGGGAAGCAAATTTTTCTTTTTATTATAATAATTTTTTTATTATTTTTATGAAAGATAATAGGAAAAAAAATAGAAAATAATCTAACAAAAATACAGGATTTTATTAAGCTGAAATAAACAACCAAAAAATATATTCTCTCCCCCTTTTGACTTCACCAGAAAGGGGAGGAATAATAAATAAAGTGAACATTTCAAGAAATAAAAGTGGTAAAAACATAATAAACAAAACACTAAAGGTAAGGCAGATCTTGATCAAGTGGTGGTGGTGGTGGTTGAAAGTATTGATGGATGGAGGTAAATTGATTGTCAATTGAGAAAAAACTTTTGCCAAATCATCTCATGTCTTCATTGTGCTATTATTGTTGTTGAATGTGATAATTGAGCCTAGTTTCTAACTGCTTGAGCCGCTAAATTATGTCATCGTGAGGGTATGTAGGGTAGGAAGGTGTAGGTGGTGGGATTGGTGGAGGTACAAGTCCACCTATAGGAGTAGCTTCCCCTACTTCAGCAAACTCTAGGTCATCCTACTCGTGCCCCTGATGGAAAACAAGATGGAATGAGGCATTTGTATAAAAAATGAGAACAGTATCAGGTTGAGTAGAATAATTAGTTTGGTATTTTTTATCTAAGATATATCCTATGATGTGTCATAGTATGACATTTTGCTTTCTTCAGGTATGTGGATGTCAAATATGAGTCATATTTTGGATATAATCAAGAATCATTTAGGTTTCATCAAACTGGGTATTCGACATTATTAGGTAGGTGACTACAAAAAGAAGTAAGATTATTTTAACCAGATCCCCAGCTTTGTGTATAATTGAGGTTCCAAGAACATGCTAGATAACCAGGGCATTCTGATTTAAGGTGTGGACTAATGGTTAAATTTGGTTTATGGCCACAATCCTAATAATCATGTATACAGAACTCCAGTTAAAGTCAGTTATAGAGATAATGGATTGTGGATGAGGTTCTTTGGTAGAAAGATCGATATGTTCCTCTAAATTTTCCTTAGTGATTTCTACGGGTTGTCGGCAAACATATGAAGCCAAGGTAGAGGTTTCAAAATTTAGCCAAAGGTTGGTTTATAATTTATAAAGTAGTTCGGAGTTGAAGGGAAAAGCAAGTGTGAGTAAAAATTGAAGAGTAGTGGAGGCAAAGAGGTTCATCACCTTGAAGTTAAGAGCTGGTTGATTCAACATTCTAGATGGAGTGATTTTAGCCTCGTTGTGCCTGTAGTAGGCATCTTCATCCATTGTAAATAGAAAATGATTATCAAAGTGATGAGAGGAGGAAGAGCTTCCCTGGACAATTGGGGCTCAGATGGTATGAGATTGAGGGAGTTGAGTGAATAAAAAATGTAAATATCCATCCAATTTATGGATTTTGGGCTAGATCATATAGTATGATCTAAGTTTATACAATATGATCAGAGAAGTTAATTTATCTGGATGACTTATTGGAAAAGTGATCAAATCATATAATACGATCGATATTATACTAGATGATCGTAAGCATTTACGTTCATCATGAGGTGTCGTTGGTATGATGTTTGATGAAAAGTATCATATAATACAAATAGATATACGTACAGTATGAAACACAATTACTATCATATTGATCGAATTAAATTCATACCAATGTAGTTTGACACGTGTATCATATAGTATGAAGAAAGGTATCGTACCATATGATTGGCAATAATTTCAAACCAAACGAATTGAATTCCTCTATGGTTTATTAGACATGGATCATATACTATGAGTAGAGCTTTGTACAATATGATGTATATATCATAGATCTAATCTAGACCATAGATTAAACTAAGGGTTGTGATTTATGCATCTGTGTATATCATACGGTATGGACGTGGATCGTACAGTACAATAAGAATAGAATTTGAAAGATTTTGTGAGTCAGTGAGGTGTGTATGTGTGATGATCAGGGAACATCTTAAACTAAATTTTTTTTCAAATGATAAACAACAAATAATAACATATAAACATGCACAAGGACAAACACGTACAGTTTAACACATGTTAGAGAAAGATTTCAAAAAAAAAATTTATTTATCTTGAATTAAGTATAAATATCAATAATACCTAGTTTTACTCTCAAGGCGCTAATGGTGTCATAGACTAGGGGTTTTATGAAGATGCTTGCTAATTGACCTCCTGTAGCTATGTGATGTAATTTTATATCTTCCTTTGCAACATTATCTCTTATAAAGTGGTGTCTAATGTCTATATGCTTTGTACATTAGTGTTGAATTAAATTTTTGGATATGTAATTAACACTAGTGTTGTCACACATAATTAGAATGGTTCCTACAGGTAGTCCAAGATCTAAGAGTTATTGCTTTAGTATAATACTTAAGCAACACAGCTCCCTACTGCTATATATTCTGCCTCTCATGTGGAAAGTGAAAGTTCGATTGGGATGTTAAGCCCTTGTGAACTAGTCCCAAGGCTAACCAAAAAGGGGCTGAATAGGATATTTAAAAACTTCTTTAGATAAAAAGAAAAATCTTTTTATATCTAACAGTAGAAAAGAATTAAATTAATAATAAAAAGATCAATCAGATATTTCACCCAAGCAGTAAATCACGGTAAAATAAAATGCGAAAAATAATTAGAAAGAACACACCAGATTTATAGTTGTTCGGTCTAACCTAACCTATGTCCACTCCTCGGAGGCACCCTCTGAGTATTACACTACACCTTTAGTGACTCTCCTTTAGCCCTAACAGCTAGGCGAAGAAGCCCATACAAAATCACTTCCACCTTCCCCAGTGCAGTGGAGTAGCCAGGTCTTTTGACACCAAAGAGATCTTCTTCTTCCCAAAACTTCCCTCTAGATGTCCCTTGAATCCGATGGTACTTAGGTGCAAGCTTGCCGGAGCAACCGTGTTTACCCCCTTACACTCCCTCAAAAATCCGCCTTCCAAGGCCCTTCTCCCTCTCAAACTCCACCCTTTACTCTCTCCCTTTCAAGCTCTCTCTTTAAGTTTTCTCGAAAAGAAATGAAGCCTCAATGGCTGCCAAAGAAACCTATCAAGTGCCTTGAGAAAGCTTAAAAAGAGAGCTCAAAAAATCCTTCCAAATTAGTTCTAGCACCTAAGATCTTCTAGGACGAACGCAGGATCGTACAGGAAGATGTGCTCAAAAAGACGGCTTCAAAAAACCCTAAAAACTCAATTCTTCTGCCAAAGATCATCCAGGATGATCGCAAGATTATCCAGGATGATGTGCAGAATTTGACCTTAAAGTTCTAGACAATCCCAGGATAGTCCAGGATGATCAGTACAAATTTTGCACAAATCGTATGGTACAATATGTAGATCATCCAGGACAATCAGAATATCAAAATATGCATATTGGATTGAATAATCAAAGGATTAATTTAGGCAACATTTTCATAGATCATCCAGTACAATATAAATCATCCTGGATGATTAGACCAAAATTTGAATCTTAAATCCTTGCCTAAATTATCATGGTGGCTAGGGTTTTGAGATCATAATGGATTGTCCAGGATGATTAGTTCAATAAATAAATGGTCCAGGATGATCCTGTGATCATCCAATATGATTTATTCAAAAGTTGAACTTCTGGTTTTGACTAGATCTCACTCCCCCTAAGTATGTGTGTACATGGTCACAAGCAAGCATAGACCCTTACAGGACTTGACTCAAGAAAACAAAAAGTACATCAAGAGATATTACAAATATCATCACATCATAACCTATTCTACCCATTTTTTAGCCTTGAAACTTTGTTGGAAGGTGCATGCTATTCCTAAAAAGTTAGTATACACATAAATAAATATACATTAAAAATACTTGGAGATGTGAGCCATAATGTTTGTTATCATCAAAAAAAGAACTCATGAGCCCGAGTCGTAACAGAAAGGGCTACTAAGTTTTATTTTTTTACTAGACTAGGAGATTAAAGATTGTCTTATGAAATGGAAGGTTCTAAAAGTGCTTTTTTTATCTACCCTACATCCTGCAAAATCAAAATCTAAATATCATATGATTTCAAAAGAAGTGTTGTGTCTAGGATACCAGATCCCTAAGTTCGGAGTGCCTAATAGGTATCTAAATATTCTCATACCAGCAGTCATGTGGTATTCTTTTGGATCTGCCTAAAATCTTAGATAGAGACACACACTAAATATTATGGCCGGTCTACTAGCAGATAAAAAAAGAAGTGATCCAATCACCCCCTATACTTTTTCTGATCTACTAATTTTCCATTTGGGTTCTTATCTAATTGAATAGTAGAGCTCGTGGGAGTGTTTATATCCTTAGCATTATCCATTTCATACTTTTTAAGAATATCTTTGATGTATATATGTTGGCTAAGGAAGGTTCCATCATCCATCTGCTTCACACTAAATCTAAGAAAGTATCTTAGCTCTCCCAGCATACTCATCTCAAATTTACTACTCATTATTTTTAAAAATTCATCACATAGGTTTTTATTTGAGGATCCAAATAAGATGTCATCAATATAAATTTGGACAATGAGTAATTCTGCTCCTTTCTTTAGGAAATGGGTGGTGTGTACATTACCCTTAACAAAGCCTTTATCTAGAGGGAATGTACTTAGCCTTTCATACTAGGCTCTAGGTGCTTACTTCAACCCATACAAGGCCTTTCTTAGTTTGAATATATAATTTGGGAATTATGAATTTTTAAAACCTGGGGGTTGATCAACATAGACATCCTCTTGAATCCCCGCATTTAGAAATGCACTCTTAACATCCATTTAATATAATTTAAAACCCTTAAAGCAAGCAAAGGCTAACAATATCCTAATGACATCATTTTGGCTTTGGTCTATGGCTTAAGGCTTTGTATATCTCTCGATTTACCTAACATTATTATTTAAGTTGATTCTCAGTATTGGTTTTAGTTATTAAATGCTATCCAGGACTCAGTGAGCAGCTCTTCTATATTTTACCTAGCAAGGGATATTAAGAATTTGTTGATTTTCATGAACTTTTCTATCTCCCTGGTTTATAAGACAGGCAATGCATGTGCTAATTGGCTTGCCAATTAGGTGAAAGATCTATAATGTATGTCTAATTTTATAGCTACTAACCATCTTGATTTTTTACGGCGTCTTTTGAGGTTTGATTAAATTGGTATGCCTTATATTAGAACCTAATTTGTGTTGTTGGCTTGGGACTTGTTCTCTGGATTTCTCTTGGGTCACTTCTTGTTATTTTTTCTCTTTTGTTGCTCTGCTCTTATTTAGGTTGTTGCCTTGCTACTTGTTTTGATGTTGAGTCTATCTATTACCTAGACCCTTGTTGCTCTGGTCTGTTTGAGTCTCTAGCTGTGTGGATGTTTTGTCTTGCTGTTGCCATTTTATTTTTGGTTGGTCCTATTTGCTGCTGTTTGGGGGGCCTTGTCTTTCTGGCTGTCTGGGGGCTTTTCTTTCATTTCTTTCTTCTATTGGAGGTCTATTGGGAGTGTTGCTTATTTGTTTCCTTTTTTAGCTGTAACCTGGGTGTGTGGATGGTGGATGTCTCTTGGAATTATCTGGTTGGTTCTGCTGCTTTATGCTTGGTGTCTTAGGTTTGGTCTTTCCTTTTAGTTTATTGCTTGTGTTGGAGTGCTATGGTTTCTTTTTAGCCATACTTTTTCTTGGTCTTTTGATTCTTTTAGTTGTTATGTTTATTGAGCTTTTCTTAGACTTGGTTACTGGGTGTGTCTTAGTGGTTTTGGATTGTTTCTATTGTTGGGCATTGTGGTTCTCTTTTCCATAGTTCTCCCATTACTAAGTATGGTGCTCCTTTAAGAATGGATGTTTGGCTGGGTTTTTTGTTAATGGTGATTTATGATTGCCTCTGGTATCTTGTGGGCTATGTTTGGTTGCCCTATAGCCTGGCTTGCCAGCTAACTTCTCTCCTCTATTTTTTTTGCTTTGCCTCATCTTCCAGCTTGCTAGGTAGTTATCCTGGTTCTTCCTGTTACAGTTTATTATGGAATCCATGCAGCTCTTTTCAGATTACAGGAGCCAGGTTAACTTTATTAATTGATGGTTTGGCTATTTATCCTATCTTAGAGGTGAACAAGTGTGGTATTCCTTTTGTAATTTTATTGATGTAGCTGCCTTGAATCATAAGGTTTATGTTGGTTGCTCGGGTAGTTCTGTTGACAAGGTTTGGTCTCTTATTATCTTTCCATTTTGGCCTCTTTTATCTATATAATGATTTCCTATTGGAACTATTACCTTGCTAGATTTTGCTCTTTCTTGTATTTTCCCTTTTGTGGTTTTCAACCTTTTTTGCAGATCATTCATAGTGCAAGTGTTCATGGTAGTGACATTCTGGATAGGAAGCTAGACCTCATTGCTATTTGCTGCTCTTTTTCTCCTTTTTAAGTGCTTGTTCTTGTGCACCATAGAATGTACCTAGGTTGTTTTGTATTTTTGCTTAGAAGGGACCTCGAGCTCTTAGGTTTTTTTGTTCTAATTTTATAGCTCTTTTGAGCATTAGTGAGCTTGAGGTCCCTTTAAGGACTTTGTAATTTTTTTCTTAATTAATGCATAGGCCCCTCTGTGGGTTTCCCCTAAAAAGAAAATCCTAATGGTTTCTAGTCTAGCTACAAGGGAAAAGGTTTCCACAAAATATATTCCTTCAATTTGGTTATACCCTTTAGTTACTAATCTAGCCTTATTCCTCACTACTATTCTAGAGTTATTCATCCTTTTTTTGAAGACCCACTTTGTTCTAACGGTACTCTGATCCTTAGGACTCTTGACTAGTTCCCATACATCATTTCTCACAAATTTGTTTAACTCTTCTTGCATTGTTAGGATCTAAAATTCATTAGCTATGGCTTGATCTATATTGGTGGGTTCTATCATAGAGGTAAAAGCTTAATGACTAACTTCCTTCATAAGTCCATGCCTAGTTCTAACACCTTCAGCTGAGTCTCCTAAAATAAGTTCTTTAGGATGACTAGAAGAATATTTCCATTCTCTAGGTAATTTATTATGAGTTTCTACTCTATCTCCTATAGTAATGGCTTCTACCCCTTGAATGACCTCCACTTCTTCTTCTTTAGGTTTAGATTTAGAGGTCCTATTTGATTCATCAAATACCATATAGGTAGACTCTTCACTACTATGGTCGTCTTGTTGAAGATTCTATATGCCTTACCTACATATAAGTAACCTAAGAAGACACCTTTATCAGACTAGGGATCAAATTTTCCTAAGGGTGATTTTCTATTGATTAAGAAGAAGCATCTATGGCCAAAGATATGCAAGTGAGAAAGGTTGGGTGTCTTACCCTTAAGTAGTTCATAGAGTTTCTTATTAAGCATGGATCTAACATTCACCCTATTTAAAATATAACAAGCAGTATTCACTTCGTCTACCCAAAAAATCTATGAAGTGAATACTCAGCTAGCATTGCCCTAGCAGCTTGCACCAAGGTTCTATTTTTCCTTTTAGTTATTCCATTCTGTTAGGTGGACCTAGGGGCAGAGAAGTCTTATTCTATTCCTATCTCTTAGCTAAAGAATTCAAACTTATCATTTTTAAACTCTCCACAATGATCACTATGAATTGTTGAGACTTCACATCCTAATTTCCTCTGAATTTTGGTGGAGAATATTTTAAATTCCTCAAATGACTCACTCTTATGTGCTATGTATCTTTTTTTTTTAAGGAATGCAAATAGCATTAAAAGTAGGAAAGAAAAACTATTACAAACTAGAAAGGAAATAAACCTATGAGTTTCCAATCCAAACAAAGGAATAGGAACCTTATTGAACATCAACAAAACCTTTAAAAAAAATTATTTATCAAAATGAAACTATCATAATGGAAAGGGGATCCACTACTTCTTACTTTAAACAACTTGGGGTGATGGGGACACTAAATATTAAATAACCTAAAAGGTTGGTTAGTATCCTAGAATTCCCAAATAGGTAAAAAGTGAAAACTAGTAAGAATCCCAAATTTCATTACTGTAATTCCATAATGCAAATAAAAATCTACACATAAAATTTAAAAAAAAAACTACACTTTTTTGTCAGAAAATCTTTAAAATCATCAACAACTTTAGCAATCTCGCTTAAGGAAATGTCCTTAACTACCGCTGTATAAGTATATTTCCCATCTATCTTCAGATCAGAGATGGATTCCTTTAAAAGATATATTTTTATTCTAGGATCAGCAGTAGCCGATTGTTCCACAACATGTAATGCAGCCATATACTTATACAAAAAATGATTACCCATATTATCCTTAGTATTACAAGAAGGATGCTGAACTATCACTTCAAAAATTTGTTTAAGATCATCTTGAACCATGGAGAGCTGAATAACCAAAGCTTTTCCCTGAGCTTTAGTTTCAAGTAAACCAATAATGCAGACTTCATTATCCATAACAATTTCCCTGATATAAAGAGAACCTTCCCTCTTATTAACTCCTCTACCAGTCCAAAACACAAAGAATGACATTAAGAAATAATCAAGAATGAATCACCACCACCTCTCTTCGAATTAAAATCTACTTTCCTTTCCTAGGAAAATACTCAATAGGTCCTAAGAATCTAAGTTGTTTAGTGCTTTTCTTCTTCACACTAAACGAACTTATATCCTTATTACTATTAACAAGACAAGATGAATTTGAACTTATCTTAGGATCATCATGATTGGGAGGAGACTTAGTCCCATATTATTCCATGTTTTACGAAGATCACTCATCACAAATCTCTTCAAATCTCTGCTTATCATCAGTATTCCTTTCAGCTTCAAAAGTAACTTGAAGCATTATTCCAGCCTTTCCTTCAGCACAAATTTGAGCCACAGAGTTTGCATCATCTCACAAAATAGTCTTCATGGAATCTTCAATAATACACCAAATTGCATCACCAACATCTTCAGATTCCGCTATACTCCCCTGCTCTTTTGTTGAATTTTTAGATAGAATTTCCTCAGTTACAGGCATTTCTTTTAACTTTATAGGCTCAGGAATACTCCCAACAGATACCAATTCAGTAACAACTAGATACATTTCATTATGAAAATTGTCATGAGATAATAAATCAAACTTATTGGAAGAAGGTAGGTTCACATCAGCTTACTGATCTTCAGAAGAATTACTCCCCAGCTTCACCGAATTTGGCTGAACCCCTTATTTTTGATTCATAAAATTAGAATTCAGGCCATCTTTCAAATGTATTGAGAATTTTCTTCTATTTTTTCTAAGCTTCACATACATCCAAGGGACCATAAAAAGTTTTTGTATCCATATTAGAAACTTTTTCAACTATTGCCTTGGTCCTTATTGTAGCAAATTCTGAATCATTTTTCTGACAGCCATTACTCTTTCCTTCCTTATGGACATTAGAATGAACTTCTATATTAACATCAATACACCTATCAACTTTATAGCCTACCTTAACACATTTGAAACAAAATAAAGAATTTTTTTCATACTCTACTTTTTGAAGGATTTCCCATATAAACCTTCAATCCGAACTCCGTGAGATAACTTAGAATCCAGATTAATACAAACACATGCTCTAGAAATTTCTCATCTTCCCCATTTAAACATGTTTCCATCTAAAAATATAGGAACACCTAGCTTTGAAACAATCTTAATAACATTAGTCTCATCCCAACAATGTAAAGGAAAATGTGGAAATCGAATCCAAATATGTGAGGATAACCCTTTCAATGAGATTGGGGGAAATTGAGGCGTCCATTTATCCATCGCTATTATATGTCCTCCCACATACCACGGTCCTCCACTCAGCACTTCCTCCATAGCTTGTGATGATTGGAAAGAACACAATATCCAATCTAGGCCCAATGGAGTAAGATGAAAGCTCCCAAATTTATTACATTAATGCCTCAAATCAATGCTACAAAGAGAAAAAGGAACATATTTCCCAAACACTTTCACTACAAGAGACTTCTGCAGTAATTGAAGATTTTTGCATTCCTTATCAATATTAACCTTAATAACATTAGCATCTTCTGACTCCCGAACATTTGAGTACATAAAATTCACTTTGATATTCTGAGTCTTAACCCATGCATTCACTAAGCCATTCTTGTTGATTGCAGATTTATCAGAATTTGGTAAAATATTCATACTCTTCCCAGTATGAGTTTTAACGTTATAAGCCAAACATTTATCAAGAACCATACTATCAATAACTAAATTCAAACCATCCTATTTTTCAACAATATTAGAAGGATTCAAAAATTGATTATTCTTCAAATTAAACTCTATAGATGATGAAGCTTCCAAATCGTTTTCTTGAGCGTCCATTTTAAATACAAAATCTTTCAATGGAGATGAAAGAAACACCTTAGGAGATAAATTCTTCTTCTTATCACTCAGGACCTGAGCAAACATAATTCCTTTCCCTTACCTACTGCAGGAACCAAATCATGAACTGGTGGAATATGCCCTTCATTGATAGTCAAAGGACATTGTTTAAACGTTGAGTTATAGAAATCATCCCAATTAGTGTTATGTCTACCTTTGGATCCATAATGAAGGATTACATCATTCGGATTCCTAGCAGATAGGGGATTGGAGGTATTCTGATCATCAGAGATGGATGACTGGTGACCCTCCGCCAGTATAACAGAACAAAATGGGAAATCAGGACCTGAAAAAATTTTAAAAAAAGAAACTTTCTCTCACTAAAATTTGGGACCCTCTATTACATTTTGCTAGGAATCTAACCCATGTAAATCTATAGAATTCATCAACTATTACAAATCCAAATGTCTTTCCTCCTAGGTTGGCCGTGCTAACTGGTCCAAATAGGCCCATATAAAGGATTTTTAGTTGCCTAAGGATGTTAATGTCTTTGATTGAATAAAATCAAGATCTAACTTATTTTCCTAGTTGTTATGCATCATATAGGTTTTTTTTTTTTTTGGGGGGGGGGGGGGGGGGAGGGAACCCATGGTGGGGCCTACGCGTTAATAGTAAAAATGGATTATAAAGTCATTAAAGGGCACCACCAGCTTACTACTGCTCGAAAGAGCTACAAAACAAGTCAAAATAAAACCTAAAAGCTGATGGTCCCCTCTACTAAAAAATATAAAATCACCTAACAACATTCTAGGGCGGCAGGGAATCCACACCAAAAAAAGAAAGATCAAAAAATACCCATTCAGCATAATCTTCCTGTAAAAAATAGTGTGCCTGCCTCTAACTAGGTTTTTTTGGGTGATATTCCTAAGTGTCTTCATGCTTGCATGACATAGTCTCCTATGCCATTACCAAGATTCATCAATTATAGTTTTTAAGCATAACGAATTTAAATATTCAATATAGTTTAAGTTTAACATATAAACATTATTCTTTAATTTTCCTTCTAACACAAGTTTTCCATCTAAACTAATCATGTATTTATAAAAAAGAAATTTTATATCGAAACCTTTATCGCACAGTTGAGTAAAACTTAATAAACTTGAAAGTTCATTAAGGATGTCAAGCCCTTGTGAACTAGCTCGAGACTAACCAAGAGGGGGGGGGGGGGTGAATTGGTTATTTTAAAAAATTCTTGAGAAAAATAGATTTTGAAAACCTTTTTGGATGTTTTAAAATAATTATAAAGGCACGTTCATGTGGAGATGTTTAATCAAATATAATAACAACTTTATCACAAAATCATTCACAGAAAAGTACAGTGCAGAAATTAAAAATAAAATAGTAAAAGAATGAACACACCAGATTTTATAGTGGTTCGGTCAACTTGACCTACATCCACTCCCTAAGCCTCCCCTCCAGGTATTGCACTAAAACTCAGTGACTCTCCTTCTACTCTCACAGCAAGGCGGAGAAGCCTTTATAAAACTCCTTTTCACCAACCCGATGAGGCAGAGAACCCAGACTCCTTTTGCTTCCTTCCTGAAGTAGGCAGAAAACCTTACCTCCTTTGCTTCCTCCTAAAGCG
Source organism: Dendrobium chrysotoxum (assembly GCA_019925795.1). Lineage (NCBI taxonomy): Eukaryota > Viridiplantae > Streptophyta > Magnoliopsida > Asparagales > Orchidaceae > Dendrobium > Dendrobium chrysotoxum. The sequence goes on from JAGFBR010000727.1 coordinate 143,749, forward strand.
GGCAGAGTACCTTACCTCCTTTCACTTCCTCCTGAAGCAGGCAGAGAACCTTGATCTTCTTGCTGACGATCCTTCCCACAAAGACACTAAGGGATAAGGGATGATGACTGGAGACTACGACTCGAATCCTTACTTGGAGTAACCTTTTTAAACACCTCACAAACCCCCTCTCATAAGATCCTCTCTCTCTCTCCCAAGCTCTCCCTCTCCCTCTCAAGAATCTCTCAGGAAAGGACAACGGCAAAAGATTTTTTTAATAGCAAGAAATAGACCCTAAATAGAAGGGATCAAAAATTGCCCTAAATTTTAACTTTCCATTAAAGATCATCCAAGATGATCCTTCGATCATCCTGAATGATCAGTATAAATACCCACCTTCTAGCATAGACGATCTTGTTCTTCTATATGATTAGAAGACATGATTTATTTGGATCTTCTGGGATGGCTCTGTGATCATCCTAGATGATTAGTTTAAACTAGGAATATCATCCAGTAGATAGTTCGAGATGTCTAGGAGAAAAGCCTGGATGATGAAAATGAAGTGACTTGATTATCCCAGATGATATGTATATCATCCTATATGATTAGTTCAAAAATGCCTAATATAGTCCAGCACATAATTTGGGTCGTCTAGGATAAGTATACTAGATAATTTCAAAATGACCTAATTATCTAGGATGATATCTCTATCATCCTGTATGATTAGTTCAAAAATATCAATATCATTTGGTAGACAGTTCGGGTTGTCCAGGTGAGACACACTGGATGATGAGGATTTCTAATTGATCATCCAGGATGATGTGATCGATCAATCAATCCTTAGTTACTTTCCTTAATCACCTGACTAATTTAGGCATGATTGTAATGAATGGTCCAGAATGATATACGTATCATCTAGGATGATTAGACCAAAATACTAAAAATTAAAACTTTCCTAACTTAGTTTAGTGGCTGTGATTTTTTATTTGAGCATATCATCCTATATGATAGAATTATCATCTAGGACGATCTATTTAATCTGACTGACTTAACATGACTGCCCTAATTAGGATTTCTATTTTTAATGGATCATCCAGGATGATATTAATATCATCTAGGACAATATGAATAAAATTAGAATAGAAACTCTAACTCACTAAAAATCTCCCCCTGAGTGTGTGTATGCAAGGTTACTTAGCTTGGGGATCCATTACATTACATTTGACTCAAGAAAAGTAAAAAATTATATCGATCTTGAAATAAAAACAGACTGACTCAATCTTGAGCTGGCTTGAATTATAATTGATCTTGTGAATCTAAAAGGCTAAGCACTCAAACAGAAATAGAAATATTTATTATGATCAAAATCATAATCCTTAATACCAGATTTATAATAATCTTCCCCTTTTTTATGATGGCAAACATTTGTTAGATAATTTCCAATTCAATGAGTAAAGCACAGAGCAAAAAGAACTAAGAAATACAGATTTAATTAGTCAGGCAAACAGTATAAGAACACTGGACACTGATAACTCAAATAGTACGATAATTAGAACACAAACTACTCCCCCTTTTTACATCACAAAAAGGGGAAAATAGCACAGAAAAATATAAAAAGATAGTATAAAAATATCACTACAAAAAAAGGAAAAACAATCAAGCTAGAAATAAGAGGGACCCTGATCAGGTGGAGAAGGAGGTGGCGGTGGCTGAAATAGACTATTAAGGGTGGCAAACTACTCTCAAAACAAGGCCATGTCCTGATCATGTTGTTGCTGCTGCTGGATGACATAGGCATTAAATCGATTCACATCCTTCGCGTGCTGCTGCTCCCGGGCAACCACGTAGGAGTCAAAGCGGGTCTCTCAATGGTTAAACCTGTGCACCAGGTGATCTAACAGGGATTCCATATAGAGAGGATCATGTGTAGTAGGTTTAGGAGCAGCTTCTTCCTCTTCTCCCACAACATCTATGCTGGGCTCCAGATGAAGATGAGTGCTATGAAGAATATGGAAAGAATTGTTGAAGTAGAAGAAAGGTGAGACATTTGCTAGAACTAGATATTAAAGATTGTATTTTGTTTCAAGAGCTTAGATAATGATGTGACCTAAGGCTTGGTTGGGACGTCTCCTGTAGCCTGGATCCGTAATGCTAGTTAGGTGTTTAATGTTGCAAAATAGGAGATCAGTAGCATTGAAGTCATGATGGGCCATGATACAATAGGTAGTCATTAATAGTAAGGGGGTAATGTGGATGCGGTCCCCAGCCTTTGGAATGATAGAAGATCGAAGGACATGCTGGATAGTCGTAGCATCCTTGACTAAGGAATTGTAAGCATTGTCGTGTTTCTAAGGAAGTGATTGGTGACACTCCAATTAAAGTCAGGGTCAAATGACAAAAGATGATGCTTATTATCAGTGATGGACTGTCGGAGAATATCATGAAAGTCCTGAGTGGTTAATTCTACGGGGCGTCTATTAACATAGGAGCGTAGGGAGGTATAGGCAAAGTCAATGCAAAGGTTTTCAAAAAACACACGAAGAAGTTCAGTGCTAAATGGAAAAGCCAGTGTTAGAATGAAGGTGAGGGAGGTGTGAGCAAAGAGATCCTGTACCAGATAGGTGAGGATGCGTGGATTCACAATTCTGGACTATGTATCCCCACATCGAGATAGCATTGGAATGCAGCCTGATCGGCTGCATCAGTAAAGTGGGGGACGACATTCCCCCTTGAAGAACTTGCTCCATCATGCATAGATCTTTTGCCACCAGCCACGAGAAGAAGATTGTATGAGTGTAGAAGGAGAGTGTGGTTAAATAATGGATGAAATCAGTTGTTTAAATAGAAATCAACCATATCATCCAGGACAATGGCAGGATCGTCCAGGATGATAGGTAGCAATAATTGCATCAAGGATGATTGGTTAAAAAGGGATCGAATCGTCCAGGATGAATAGACATTGGTGATCATCCCGATTAGTCATGCTGGATGACTTTTGACTAAAGGGATCATCGAGGACGATTAGGTGGATCACTTAGGATAATATACAATAAATGAATAGAACAGGATGAATTCAAATCATTTAACTTCTACGACGTGGATCATCTAGGATGATGAGGTGTATCATCCAGGACGATCACTAATAATTGGTTCAGATCAACCGTTGGTTCATGATAGGGATGATTTAATTATATCATCCAGGATGATGTGTGGATCAACCAGGACGATGTGACCAAAAATGAAAAAAAAATTGATGGATGGAGAGGAATGATCAGGGGACCCAAAAATTAAAAAAATAACTCAAACTCAAACCAAAAGAAAAAATAAAAATGAGGAAACAACACCAAAAATATTTTTTTAATCGATTTACTCCAGTAAATCAGAATTTCTCCATATTTTTCAATTTAAAAACTAATAAGAAGAAAATTGACAACGCTGAAATCTATAAAAGTTGAAAACTCAATTTTTGTAACTCCTAGCTCAGACACCATACCGGTTAAAATTCCCTTCAAACAAAAATTTAATTCAGAAGAAAAGAAATTAGATAAGAAAAGTAACCATTCCAAGCTTCGTTCCAGAAAAATATCTGATAAAATAGTATTGTAAATTAAAGAATCAGCAATCACAATTTTTAATCTCAAGTGTTTGAATATGTTAAGGATACATGAATTCTTCTAAGATTTTTTAAGGATTTGAAAGAGGAGGAAGCTTATTTTTTTATAGGCTCATTTTATGTCTCTTTTTCAATTATTTGGCAGACTTTATACATCTTTTGATTTTGATTCACTTTATGTATCTTTTAAATTTTGTTGGTGAACATTGCGCATCTTTTCAGTTGGGCTCATTTTGTTCCGCTTTTATTATTAGTTGATTGGCGCACTTTACGCATCTTTTGTAAGCTTTCTTTCTTTCAAAACCTCTAAAAGACTCTCAATTATGAGATTATCTTCCAAATATAAGAGAAAAAAATTCACTCTCTTAGATACGAAAAAGTAAACCACAAAACAAAACTATTCTTATATGATAAATACAATCACTTGATTAAGAAAATATGAAAGTGATTCAATGATTTGGAACACTACTCATATGAGATAGATTACTATAAAATGATAAAATAGATCACTATTTCATCTGATTAATAGATTTTCAATTGAATTCTTATTTAACTGAACACTAGAACTCATGGGAGTGTTGATTGGCTTGGCTTTGTCCATTTCATATTTCTTCCAGATGTCCTTAGAATATTTTGATTGATTAAGAAAGGTTCCATCATCCATTTGCTTATGCTAAACCCTAAAAAGTAGGACAGTTCTCCCATCATACTCATCTCAAACTCTTTTGTCATTCTCATAAAAAAATCATCACATAAATGTTTATCAGAAGATCCAAAAAGTATATCATTAAAATAGATCTGGACAATGAGTAAATCATCTCCTACTTTACTCTGAAAAAGGGTGGTGTCTACGCTCCCCTTAACAAACTCTCTTTCTAGTAGGAATGTGCTAAACCTCTCATACCAAGCTCTGGGTGCCTGTTTCAATCCATATAAGTCCTTTTTTAATTTGTAAACATGATTTGGATATTTGGAACTCTCAAAATATGGGGGTTGCTCTACAAAGACATCTTTTTTTATTATCCCATTTAAAAAGGCACTCTTAATATCCATTTGAAAAAGTTTAAATCCTTTATAATAGGTAAAGGCTAGTAGCACTCTAATGGCTTCCAATCTAGCTACAGGGGCAATGGTCTCCTCAAAATTAATCCCTTCTATTTAGTTGTACCCCTTAGCCACCAATCTTGCCTTATTCCTAACCACCACACCAAAATCATTCTTTTTATTCTTAAAGACCCATTTGGTTCCCACTACACTTTGACTCTTAGGCCTTTCTACTAACTCCTAAACATCATTCCTCAAAAATTGGTTAAGTTCTTCTTGTATATCTAAGATCCAAAATTCATCAAAAAGGGCTTGATTGATATTGGTGAGTTCATTCATTGAGATAAAGGCAGAATGGTTTACTTCCTTTCAAAGTCTATGCCTAGTTCTAACACCTTTAGAAGGGTCTTCTAAGACCAGTTCATTAGGATGACTCGAAGAATATCTCTAATCTTTAGGCAAAGTGTTTTGAAGTTCTACTCTTTCCTCTAGATTTGCATTTTCTACTCCTTGGGTAATCTCTACCACTACATCAGTGTTTTGAGGCTCTCCCCTTTTCATTAGATTTATAGTTTCTACTCCTTGGGTACTCTCTCCTAATTCATCTTCTTCATCAGCTCCAAATTTCTTAGGAACAGATTCATCAAACACTACATGAGTAGTCTCCTCCACCACCAATTTCCTTAGTGAACTTAAGCTAGGGGACACCTCTAACTAAGTCCTTTTGGGTTACTCTTCTAAGGGTTTTCATGCTTGCATGACATAACCTCCTGTGCCACAGTCAAGACTCATCAGCAGTAGTTTTTAAGCAAAATAATGCAACATACTCAATGTTATTTAAATCAAGCATATAAATATTCTTTATCCTCTTGCCCTGCAAAATAGTGTTATTATTTAAGTTGTTAATGCAAGTGTTTGCCAGAAACTTTATGCTGAACCCTCTATCACAGAGTTGACTGATGCTGAGCAAGTTATATTTTAATCCATCTACAAGCAACATATTTTTGATTAAAAGGTTTTTGAAGTTTCTGATTATACCTGCACCCACCACTTTCTTGGTGGTGTTGTCTCCAAGAGTGAGCTTGCCTCTAGCCCCGGCCTCAAGCAAAATAAATTGATTTGCATCCCCAATCATATTCGTTAAGCATCCACTGTCTAGGTACCACATGCTTTCACGAGGTCATGTGTGAGAGCATCCCTACAAAATCATCAAACGTCATATTTTGGAACCCAAACACATTTGGGCTCCTTCTTATGGAAAGAAAAGTGCAATACATGTGTGTTATGCTATGAATCATGCAATTTGGGCCTCTACACCTAATGTGTACTATGGTGAACAGTGTAGTGTGGGAGTTATGTCCTAACATGCCATAAGAGAAATATCTAACTCCAGGAAAAGGGTTAACTAATTTACGTGGGTGATAATGCCTCTTCGTAGGTTTGGATGATGTATGCTTTGATGATTTTAAATGAAATTCTTCAAGTGATGGAGGTTTATAAAATTGTGCAAATGTAGAAGGTGTTTCATTATTCTCAAATGCACTAATTTCTACACTTAGAAATTCATTTTCTTTTTTAAGACTTGCAATTTCTAGTTTTAATGCATGCTCACTATTATCTAAATCTCATGCCATGGTGTCTATTTCTTTAAATACTTTTTCTAAATCAGCATGTGATGTTTTCAAGGAATCATGCTCAATAATCAATTTAGAAAGCTTTTTATTTAACTCATCAAATTCATCAAGTAATGACAAGTGATTTCCATTAAGTGTAGAATGATCCTTAAGCAAAACTTTATGTTCTTTTTGCAAGTTTAAGAATTCCAATTTTAGACTAGCATAAGTTTTCTTAAGTTTTCTATATGATGAATGGATTTTCTCAGAAACATCAAGTAATTGATCGTAGGTTAGTTCACATACCTCTTCTTGGTCAGACTGACCATGACGTTCATCCGCCATCAGACACAAGTTTGTAGTCTCTTCTTCAGCTTCAGTCTCAGAGGAGTTAGATGCAGAATCTACCTAGATAGCCTTCTGGTTTCATTTCTTATCCTTCCTAAATATGGATTTCTCCTCACCCTTCTCCTTACTTGGGCGATCCTTAAGTGTAGGACAATCAGCTTTTATATGTCCTAGCTTCCTATATTACAAACAAACTAAATCAGAAGAACCTTTAAATTTTTTGCTATTCTTACCTTTGTTCCATTTATGATAGTTCTTTTATTTCTTCCTTAGAAAGATTTTGAATTGCCTAGTGATTAAGGCAATATCATCACTTTGAGAACCAGAAGAATCAGTCTTCGTATCATTGGCCTTCAGCGCCACAGTTTTCTCTTTCTTTTTCTCACCTACATCAAGTTATCTTTGGTTCACTCCTTGCTCATAAGCAATGAGTGATCCAAGTAAGCTATCAATAGAATAAGTGTTCAAATCCTTAGATTCAGTGATTGCAGTTATCTTGGCATCATAGGAAGAAGGCAAACATCTCAAAATTTTATTAACTTTCTCATAGTTAGTGAGTTCTCTTTCTAAAGCATGTAGGGAGGTAACAATTTGTGTAAACCTAGTATACATTTCAGATATTGACTCACTAGATTTCATGCGAAAGAGTTCATAGTCATAAAGTAAGATGTTCAACCTAGACTTCTTAAGTTCAGTTGTGCCTTCGTACGTAAAACAAAATTTATCCCATATTTTATTGCCAGTGGTACAAGTTGAGACACACATGTAGTCTTCTGATTTTAGTGCATAAAAGAAATAATTTAAATATTTTGCATTAAGTTGTGCCAAATCCCTATCATCAAATGTCCATTCAGTAAAAGGAAGTTCAGTTTTAACACCATTAACAAGTCCAAAAGGAGCATCATAACCACCTTTAACAAGCATCCACATGCAATAATCAATTGATTGTAAAAAGGTAGACATGCGAATTTTCTAGAAATTAAAAGGTATATTATCAAACAAAGGTGGTTGAGTAATGGAATACCCTTCCATGGTTTTTCTATTACCAAAGTTATCCATGGATCAAATTCAAAAGTTTTTCAAAACTTGGTTTTATGAATCCTGCTCTGATACCACTTGAAAGTTAATTAGGGATGTTAAGCCCATATGAACTAGCCCGAGGTTAATCCAGAGGGAGGTGAATTGGGTATTTTAAAAATTCATGAGCAAAATAGATTTTGAAAACTTTTTTTGGGTTTTTTTAAATAATTATAAAAGCACGTTGATGTGGAGGTGTTTATTCAAATAGAACAACAATTTTATCACATAATCATCCACATAAATGTAAAGTGCAAAAATTAAAAAATAGAACAATAAAAGAATGAACACACCAAATTTTATAGTGGTTTTATCAACACGACCTACATCCACTCCTCGGAGCCTCCCCTCCAGGTATTGCACTAAAACTCAGTGACTCTCATTGTGCTCTTACAGCAAGGTAGAGGAGCCTTTACAAAACTCCTTTTTATCGACCCATTGAGGCAGAGAACCCAGACTCCTTTTGCTTCCTCCTGAAGCAGGTAGAGAACCTTACCTCATTTCGCTTCCTTCTAAAGTAGGCAGAGAACCTTACCTCCTTTTGCTTTCTCCTGAAGCAGGCAAAGAACCTTGATCTTCTTGCTGACAATCCTTTCTATAGAGACACTAAGGGATAAGGGATGATGGTTGGAGATGACGACTCAAATCCTTACTTAGAGTAACCTTTGTGAACACCTCAAAAAGTCTGCCTCACAAGATCCTCTCTCTCTCTCTCTCCCAAGCTCTCCCTCTCCATCTCAAGAGACTCTCAGGAAAGGATAGCAGTAAAAGATCTCAACAGTAGCAAGAAAGAGATCATAAATAGAAGGGCTCAAAAATTGCCCAAAATTTCAACTTTCCATCAAAGATCATCCAAAACGATCATGAGAACATCCTATATGATTAGTGTAAAAAAGCCCTTGTTGGCTTGGATAATCTAGTTCTTTTAGACGATTAGACGGCATGGTTTGTTCTTATTGTCCAGGATGATTCTATGATTGACCTGGATAATTAATTTAAATCAGGAATATCATCCAGCAGATAGTTCAGGAGGTCCATGAGAAAAGTCTGAATGATCTAAAGAAAATGACTTAATTATCCAGGATGATATGTATATTGTCCTGTACGATTAGTACAAAAATGCCCAATATCATCTGTCAAATAATTCGGGTCATCCAGGATAATTATGTTAGATGATTTTAAAATGAGTTGATTATCCAGGATGACATGTCCATCATCCTGTATGATTACTTCAAAAATGGCAATATCATCCGGTAGACAATTTGGGTCAAAAAGTTGAGGTAGACTGGACGATAAGAATTTCAAATTGATCATCCAGGATGATTGTGCGATCATCCAGGATGATACACATATCGTCTAGGATGATTAGACCAAAATACTAAAAATAAAAACTTGCCTAACTTAGTCTGGTGGCTGAGAATTTCTGATTTAAGCATATTATCCAATACGATGGGAGTATAGTCCAGGATTATCTACTTAAATCAAGCTTGCTTAACATGGCTGGCCTAATTAGGGTATCTATTTTCAATGGATCATCGAAGATGATATGAACAAAATCAGAACAAAAACTCTAACTCAATAAAAATCCCCCCCTGAGTGTGTGTGTGCAAGGTTACTTAGATTGGGGATCCATTACATTATATTTGACTCAAAAAAGGTAAAAAATTATATTGATCTTGAAATAAAGATAGACTAACTTGATCTTGAGCTAGCTTGAATTACAATTAATCTTATGAACCTGAAATGTTAGACACTCAAATAGAAATAAAAATATTTGTTATCATCAAAATCATAATCCTTGAATCCAGATTTCCAATAGCAGGTGGGTAGATCAGCCGGCAGTCTGATAGATAGGCAGGCCAGGTAGTCTGGGCAGCTGGGCTATGCGCTTGGGCAGGTGGCCAGCTTAGGCGGGTGATCAGCGGGCAGTCGAGCATCTCGACAGGAAGGCAGTGGGTAGGGCAGGAAGGAGTCTGGGAGGGCAGATAGGGAGCTTGGCCTACTGAGCATCTTGAGCGGGCGATCAGCATGCAGCTTGGTGGGTAGTCAGGCAGCCAAAATTTTTTACCATCAAAAAAGGCCGCTGGAAAAATTTTTTCTCCACGTGTTTAACCGGCAAAATTTTTTTCTGCCAAAAACCATCGATAAATTCTAAAGCCGCCGAAAAATGATCAATTTCCACCAAAAAATGCTACCAAAAATAGGTAATTTTGTTGTAGTGTTTATTTTTGAGAATTTTTCACAAAGAATTTTATTTATAGATCCAAACAGTATATCATCAACATAAATCTGAATAATGAGTAGATCTTCACATTCTTTGTTTAGGAATAGGGTATTGTCTACACTACCCTTAACAAAATTTTTATCTAGGAGGAAAGTGCTCAGCCTTTAATGCCAAGCTCTAGGTGCTTCTATCAATCCATATAGTTCCTTCTTTAGTTTGAATACATGATTGGGATATTTAGAGTTCTCAAAACCTGGGCGTTGCTAAATATATACATCTTATTTAATTACCCAATTTAGGAAGGTGCTTTTAACATCCATCAATCCTCTAAAGCTAGCTAAGACTAGTAGCACTCTAATTGCTCTATTGTAGCTACAGGGGAAAAGGACTCCTCAAAATAAATTTCTTCAATTTGATTATAATCATTAGCTACAAATCTTGCCTTATTTCTAATCACTATACCAAATTCAAACATATTACTCTTAAAAACCCATTTAGTCCCAATTACACTTTGGTCTTTAGGTCTGCTAACCAACTCCCAAACATCATTCCTAATAAATTTATTTAACTCTTCTTGCATAGCTAGAATATATAATTTATCAAATAATACATGATCTATGTTTGAGGGTTCTACCATAGAGATAAAAGCACAGTGGCTAACTTATTTTATAATTCCATACCTAGTTCTTACTCTTACTTATGGGTATCCTAGTATGTGGTCCTTAGGATGACTAAAAGAGTATCTCTAATCACTAGGCAATAGGTCCTGAGGCTCTACTTTACTTTTTAGGTCAATTGATTCTACTCCTTCGGTGACCTCAGCCACGTTTTCTTTTTCTGGCCTAAAGTCAACCACTTTATCTGATTCATCAAACACTCTATGGGTGGTCTACTCAGTAACTAATGTCCTCTTATTGAAAACTCTATAGTCTTTACTGATAGTTAAATCTCCAAGGAGAACTCTTTCATCGATTTAGGGTCAATTTTTCTTAATGGAGATTTGCCATTTTTTACGTTGAACACCTTACATCCAAAGACATGAGGGTCACAGAGATTAGGTGTCCATCCTTTGAGTAACTCATAGTTTATTTTATTGAGTTTGGATCTAATATTAACCTTATTAAGAACATAGCAAGTAGTATTTACTACTTTTGCCCAAAAAATACTTAGGAAGTGAATACTCAGCTAGCATGGCTCTAGCAGCTTCTACCAATATCCTATTTTACCTTTCAGTAACCCCATTCTATTGAGGGGTTCTAGGAGTTAAAAATTTATGTTTTATTCCTGTCGCTCGACAAAATATTTCAAGCTCATTATTTTAAAATTCTTCACCATGATCACTATGAATGGTCAGTATCTCACATCCTAATTTCTTCAATATCTAGATGGAGAAGATTCTAAATTCCTCAAATGATTCACTCTTTTGTGTTAGGAATCTAACTCAGGTGAATCTAGAATAGTCATTAATAATCATAAAACAAAGTGATTTCCCTCCTAGGCTGGCTATACTAATTTGTCTAAATTAATCCATATGAAGAATTTCTAGTGGCCTAGAGACTTATGTCATAGCTAGGTTTCATCAGTGACTATTTTCAAACATAAGGAATTAGTAGACTACATAAAATTCAAATCAAGCATGTAAAAATTATTAGTCCTTTTTCCTTTCTAAAACAATATTTCCTTTTAAACTAATCATGTAACTAGTATATAAGAATTAAATATTAAAGCCTTTGTCATATAGTTGATTAATGCTAATCAAGTTAAGTTTAAGACCATCTACTAGCAAAACATTTTTATAATAAATTCCTGGAATTACCTATCATTCTTATACCTACCACTTTCTTACTGGTATTGTCTCTAATTATTACTTTGCCTCTTACCCTGGCCTCTAATGTGATGAATTGCTTAATGTCTCCAGTCATGTGCCTTGAGTATTCGCTGTCCAGGTACCACTTGCCCTCACTAGGCTTTTTGTGAGAGCACTCCTAAAAAGTCAATTAAATATTAGATTTGGGAGCCTAAGTAAGTTTGGGTTTCACCTTATGCTTTGATGAATGACTTGCATGTATACTATGCTGTGGTGCAAGTGATTTTGGTCTCCACACTAGATGTGGTCTACAGTTAATTATGCATGTGCGGGCCATGTAACTTAGTATCCCACAAAAATGACACCTAAAACCTGGGAAAGGGTTTGCTCATCTATATAGGTTATGTTGCCTCTTCCTAGAAGTATATGATGCATGTAGTGATGTAGGATTATGCCATTGTGTTAATATATGTGGTGTTCTATTTTGTTGCAACGTATGAAGTTTCTCTTTTAGGAATTCATTTGCACTTCCAAAGCATTCTATTTCTAATTTTAATGCATGCTCATTACTAAATAATTCACTTGCAAACCCTTCTAATTTTTTGAATGAATCTTCTAATCTAAGATAATTGGAGTTCAAGGATTTTTATGCATTGGTTAGATCGATATGCTTCTTGTTTAATGTATTAAAAGTCATTAAGTAAAGACATGTGATCACTATCTAAAGTAGAATGCTCAACTATCATACTATCATACTCTTTTCTTTATTAGAAAAGTCAGTGCTTAAGTTAGCATTCATTTTATGAAGCTTACTATATGAATCATGAATTTTTTTAGATATAATAAAAGGCTCATCATAAGATAATTGACATATCTCATCTTGATCTAGCTGATCAAAATTATCATTAGCCATAAGACACATATTTGTTACCTCCTCCTCTGCTTTATGTTCAGATAATTTTAAGGCAGAGTCAGCCCATAATGCTTTCTGTGTCTACTACTTTCCCTTTTTGAACTTTCCCTTCTCTTTACCCTTCTCCTTGATTAGGTGAGTCTTTATATTGGGGCAGTCACTTCATAGGTGGCCTGGTTTCCTGCATTCAAAATAGATTGTGTAATATGATGCTTTAAATTTTTTAGTATTCTTACCATTGTTCCATTATTGATGATGACACTTTTGCTTCCTTTTTAGGAAACTTTTAAATTTATGGATCATCAACATAATATTATCCTCCTCCTCAGCTGCAGAGCTATCACTTTTTAAGTCATTCACTTTTAAGGCCACCACTTTTTCCTTTCTCTTGTCTCCTATATCCTACAATCTCTGACTCATACCTTACTCATAGGCAATAAGTTAGCCTAGCAAGTTATCTATAGAATAAAAATTAAGATCTTTTGATTCACAAATTACAATAACCTTAGCATCATAATTACTAGGTAAACATCATAGAATTTTGTTCACTTTCTAAAAATTTGAAAGCTCTATACCTAAAGCATGTAAAGAAGTCACGATATGTGTAAACCTAGTCTACATATCTAAAATGGTTTCATTAGGTTTCATGCAAAATTGTTAATAATCAAGCTACATAATATTTAATCTTGATTGTTTGAGCTCATTGGTTCCATCTTATGTAATTCATAATTTATCCCAAATATCCTTCCCAGTGGTATAGGTAGAGGCTCTCATGTAATCTTCAGACTTAAGAGCATAGAAAAAATATTTTAAACACTTTGCATTCAATTGAGTTAAGTCTCTATCCTTACTGCTCCATTCAATAAATATTACCTCAGTTTTGATTCCATAAAAAATTAGAGGGTGCAATATACCCTTCTTGTACTAAGAATCACATGCAAAAATTAATAGATTATGAGAAAGTAGACATGCAAATTTTCCAGAAGTCAACTGGTATGTTATCAAATAATGGTGCACATGTTATGGAATAGCCTTTTGCGATTTTTCTACTTTTTAAATATGCCATGGATCACTTTTCTCAACCACTCTGATACCAATTAAAAGTATGATGTAGGATGTTAAGCCTAACTGTATTGTCCCTAGGCACACTAAGAAGTGGGGGATGAGTATGTAGTTTTAAAAATCCTTCTGGAAAACATAAATTACTTTTCATTTTTTTATTTTAAACAACTTAAAGGATTCATGTCATAATTATTTGACAAATTTTATGTTGGTTGTCAACTACCTAATGTAACCCTCCACTTTTCTCATCCAGGACTTGGGACCTGGCAATGACAGTGGTATATTCAAATAATTAAAGATATGTATGTAGGAGCTATTACTTGTATTCAAACACAAGGTGGTTGACCATGTATTTTCCTATTTCGGTTGGATTACATCAAGGATCAACCTTAAGCCCATATTTTTTTGCTTTCGTTATGGATGTTCTCACTAGACATTTGCAAGAGGATGTACCTTGGTGTATGCTTTTTGTTGATGATATTCTTCATATTTTAAGACTAGAGAGGGAGTTGAAGGTAAACTTGAATTATGGAGGCCAACCTTAGAGTCTAAAGGTTTTCACATGAGTAGATCTAAAATGGAATATATGGAGTGTACTTTTAGTAGTAATAGACCTAGTGAGTGGATTGTTACTTTGGGCGATCAAGTTATTAATAAGAGTACACATTTTATATATCTTGGATCTATTGTTCAGAGTTATGGGCAAATAGATGGGGATATTATCTGTACAATTCAAGTTGGTTGGTTGAAGTGGAGGAATGCATCGGGCTTGTTGTGTGATAGAAAAGTCCCCCTCAAACTTAAGGGAAAATTCTATAAGATAGTGGTGAGACCTGCAATGCTTTATGGTGCTGAATGTTGGCCATTAAAAAAGAAGCATAAGATTATGTTAAGTGTTGCAGATATGAGGATACTTGGGTGGATGAGTGGCTTTACCCTTAGAGATAGGATACAAAATGAGCATGTACGTAAAAAGGTTGGAGTAGCTCTAGTGGAAGATAAGATTAGAGAGAGTTGCCTTAGATGGTTTGGTCACATAAAACGGCAGCCTTCCGATGACCTAGTTAGGAAAGTAGAGGCATTAGATTTGACTTATGTTAAGAAAGGTAGAGGTAGACTTAAAAAGACATGGGTAGAAAATATTAGAAATGATCTTTCTTTATTATATTAAAATGAGAATTTGACTTTTAACTGGACACAATGGAGAAAAAGGATTCATGTAGCCGACCCCACATAGTGGGACAAAGGCTTGATGTTGACTTGTATTCAAACACAAGGTGGTTTTACCAAGTATTTTCCTATTTCAGTTGGATTACATCAAGGATCATCCTTAAGCGCATATTTTTTTGCTTTAGTCATGGATGTTCTCACTAGACATTTGTAAGAGGATGTACCTTGGTGTATGCTTTTTGCTGATGATATTCTTCATATTTTAAGATTAGAGAGGGAGTTGAAGGTAAACTTGAATTATGGAGGTCAACCTTAGAGTCTAAAGGTTTTTGCATGAGTAGATCTAAAATGGAATATATGGGGTGTAATTTTAGTAGTAATAGACCTAGTGAGGGAATGGTTACTTTGGGAGATCAACTCATTAATTAGAGTATACATTTTAGATATCTTGGATCTATTGTTCTGAGTGATGAGCAAATAGATGGGGATATTATCTGTAGAATTCGAGTTGGATGGTTGAAGTGGAGGAGTGCATCGAGCTTGTTGTGTGATAGAAAAGTCCCTCTCAAACTTAAGGGAAAATTCTATAAGATAGTGGTGAGACCTACAATGCTTTATGGTGTCGAATTTTGGCCATTAAAAGAGAAGCATAATACTAAGTTAAGTGTTGTAGAGATGAGGATACTCAGGTGGATGAGTGGTTTTACCCTTAGAGATAGGATACGAAATTAGCATATATGTGAAAAGGTTGGAGTAGCTCCAGTGGAAGATAAGATTAGAGATAGTCGCCTTAGATGGTTTGGTCACATAAAACGATGGCCTTACGATGACCTAGTTATGAAAGTAGAGGCATTAGATTTGACTTATGTTAAGAAAGGAAGAGGTAGACCTAAAAATACATGGGCAGAAAATATTCAAAATGATCTTTTTTTATTATATTAAAATGAGAATTTGACTTTTAACTGAACACAATGGAAAAAAGGATTCATGTAGCCTACGCCACATAGTGGTACAAAGGCTTGATTTTGATGCTGATTTTTAACAACTTAAAAATAACAAACTTATCACCCAATTCAGAAGCAAATTGACTTATCAAAGGTTACAAAGATAACGATGATAGTCTAATCAACATAATAAAATAACTATCATAGATTTCTACCATCACAAAAATTAAATTTAGAAAAGTAAAGTGCGAAAAATAAGAAATGAGATTAAGCTAACAAGAATTTTATAGTGGTTCGGTCAAATAATGACCTACGCTAACTCCCCAGAATCCTCTCTGAGTATTGCACTAAAATTTTTGTGTCTCTCCTTTAGTCCCCACACCTAGGCCGAGAAGCCCTTAGAATATTTTCACCAACCCGATGTGGAAAAGAACCTTGACCTCCTTTTTCACCCTCCTAGTGATGGCAGAAAAACATGACCTCCTTTTTCAACCTCCTGGTGATGACACGGAACCACGACCTCCTTTCTCACCCTCCTAGTGATGGAAAAGAAGCACGACCTCCTTTTTTACCCTCCTGGTGATGGAAGAGAACTATAACCTCTTTTTTATCCTCCTGGTGATGGTCGATCTTTGAGCTTAAAAACTTCTTTCCAGAGCCACCCAAGAAACCTAAACAAACATTTGGAGGAAATAAGCCAAGACATTTACTTGGAGCAACCATGTGAATCCCTCACACTGCTTCCCTATCACACATAAGTTTTCCCTTTCTTCTTCCTAATGCTCTTATAAATCCCTTCTCTAAGATCCCTCTCCAAAACACGCAGTAGCTAAAGACTTGAAACAAGTCTATTAATAGAGATTAAATACAAGGCTTCACAAAAAGCCCTAGAATTCAATTCTGGTGATTCTAAGCATACAGTATGATCCAAAATCATACAGTGCAGTTAGTTTAAATAATCTTATTTATACTCTATGAAGAGTAAGGCACTATACCATCAGTTCAATAAATTATGCAGATCATCCAGTATGATTTAAGAATCATCTAGTATAATTATTCAAATGACTTGGATTATCATCCTATACGATTGGCGATGATAAAATATTATCCCATGCAAAGTTTGAGTCATACAATACAATTGGGTCCATTCATCTTGTACGATCTAACTTGATCAATTAATCCAAAATCATTCCTTAATTATAGAATTAATTTAGTTAAAATTTAATTATATCATACAGTACGATAGTTATCGTATAGTATGATTAGTTTAAATATTGAATTTTAAAATATTGCCTAAATTATGATTGGAGGCTGGGATTCTGATTTTAACTGATAATCCCGTATGATCTAGATCATATAATATGATTAGTTCAAATGGCTTTAATTACTATAATTAGCCATTTTAATGATTTCTAAATAGTTGATCATACAATACGATTAGTTCAAATAATTATACTCTTAATATTCTAACTATTTCACTCCCTTGAGTGTGTGTGTACACGATCACAAAGTTTAGCATCCACCAAAATACATAATTTGACTCAAGAAATGTTGAAATAAGAAAAAAGAAAAATTATAGACTCTTTAGGAACCTTAGCCTAATTCTACCCAGTCTTGAGCTAATCAAATTGAATGGTATACAATGGACGTAAAATGTTAGTGCACAAGAAAACATATATGCAATAATAACATGAGCAGGAGATAGCATAGTAAAGAATCCAATAATGTTTATTATCATTAAAATTATAAGACTCAGGTCCAAATTTGCAACTACAATCACCTGACTGGTAGCCATCAATCTACAACCTCGTACACTTCAGTTAATCATCATCAAGAAATCTATGAACCAACACTTAATCAAGATTTAATGATCCTTGTATAACCAATCATATTGATTAATCATCACTTTTATAGTTAACATACGCTAAATTATAATCACATAGATAATTACAGCCCTATATTGTAATAAGGTTGCTCAGTGTACTAACACTTTGACCTAAGTCATGACTCAAATCACTAGGAACATCATATAGTAAATCACCCGTCATTAGAACTTTCAATAATCAACTCACCCATTAGACCTACTTAGACTAGTTCAAGGTAGCCTAATTCATTATACACATCAATTACCTCCAATCAAGCTGTAAATAATTAATGATTTTTGCCAAACTCCTATGATCATCACTCCTTGTGAATTAGACATGACTGGTCAACCTGCTCTAGTTAATAGTTGACTTAGTCAATTGAATCCATGCTTAGTTAAACCAATTTAATTTTGGTCACTTCAATACATACAATCAAAGCAAGCTTACTAGCCTCTCACAATCACAACCTTGTTTGGTTAAAACCACTACAAACATTCTATGAGTCAAACCATAATTGTTTGACTTGGTCAAACCACCATGCGTCATCAAACTCTACCATATATTGACTCACTTACTCAAACATCAAACTTACTCCCTAAAGCCCTTGGATAATGATCCCAACAGCACCCATACACTCTTTAAACTCCACCTCATTAAGCTTGGACCAGTTGACTGTTCAAACAGTCAACTTAAATCCAAGAAGTAGGCTTGAATTCTCAAACCTTCTATCTTATGCATTTCCCTTCATACAGCCCATTCAAATCAACTCTAGAAACTTCATAGACAATAACCTGACCCAACCCAGCTTTTAGATTAGCCCAAGCCACTTAGGTGGTCCCCCATGTGAGAATGTCCCAAGGTTATTTCACTCTGAGAAGTTTATTCCTCTGGCTCCCTAATAGGCTAGGACACTTATCCATCATCTAGGCAGGCTCCCTGATCGATCATAGCCATCCAAGTTCCCTTCAATAGTTAAAATAGGAAAAAATGAGCAAAATACTCATAGAGACTTCATTCCCTACCATGTCACTCTCTAGCCACTCTAGCCTTTTCTTATTTTGTATTCCCATAGGTTTTTCTAAATCCTCTGGCCATTTCCTTGGCATTTGGAGCTCACATGCAGTATTATTGAGAAAGGACCAAACCACTCTCCATCCCAATCAGTCAAACATCTCATCCAAGCTTTATCAGAGCTCAAAGTCTTCTATAACGTTATACAGGATCTCTCAATGAGAAGAACAAGCCCTCAAGCATCATCTGACACTATCAATAGATAACTAAAACCTTAACCCTAGGTGCTTGTCTAGTTTCCCAAATAGCATGTTAAGCATTACATAAATGGTCCAAAAATACCACCCCACTCCTGCTTTAAACCTATTCTTCCTTGCCTAAAGTTTAAAACCATTCAATCAATGATATATCGAGTTCAAAATTGTTATAGAGTTTAGGGTTTGTGGCTACTCACATGAGGTAGGTGAAATCTCCACTGCCTTCTTCTTCTACTAATTTAGACGACTAAGATTTTGCCATCTTCTAATCCTATTCGATCAGAATGAACGATGGGGTACACCGAAGCTTATCTAACAAGATCTTGACCATTGAACCCAAACTACATGGGATCAAAGGTCGAGATATATGCCCTATGTGTTTAAATGAAACAGCATGGCCAATGAATGGCTACTGCCATCGATCGATGATTAGAAAACGTGTGTGCCACTACTAATGATTTTCAGTCTTCATATTTTGGATTAATTATTTTAATTAAATCTAAAAGTACACAAGAATTTCAAAAATGTTTAGAAAATTCATTCCTTAACAATTTTTATTGTTCCTGGACTCTATGGATTCAGAATAAATAGCTCCATTTTCTAAAAATAATTTTAACCTTATTTGATGAGTATTTCTGGAGTTATTTAAATTATAAGTATATCCTATTTTCTTGTATAAAATGAAAAATACTTATCAGATTGAGGTAAAATTTGGCAGAGGTGAATTAGGGTATATCTTTGAGACTCTGTGATTTTTCTTGGGCCATTTGATGTAATCATAGCTCATACATAAATTTATTAAAACCTAGGTCATGATTTAGCCTAGATTTTTTAAAATTCATAGCTAATTCAATTCTTACCTAATCATTGCATGCTTGGGCTCTATGGAATCTGTATGATAGGCTCTTTCATTTAAAAATAAATTAAAGTTATCATCAGTCATAATTTTGGAGTAAATGGCTATTACTTTTTTATGAATTACTCTACATTATTCTGAAAATATACATGATAAAGAGCTCAAATTTGGAAGGGT
Organism: Dendrobium chrysotoxum; assembly: GCA_019925795.1. Classification (NCBI taxonomy): domain Eukaryota; kingdom Viridiplantae; phylum Streptophyta; class Magnoliopsida; order Asparagales; family Orchidaceae; genus Dendrobium; species Dendrobium chrysotoxum. The sequence goes on from JAGFBR010000727.1 coordinate 163,709, forward strand.
AATATTTGAGGATGTCTTCTATATCCTCTAATGTTCGTGATCTAGTTTGATGCACATGCTTGAATTTTTAAAGTTTTTAAGTCATTATGTGACCTATAACTTTGATAATTCACTATAAATATTCTTTAGTGCATTAGGATACCAAATTGTTGTGGTTTGTTAATCACACAAATATTCAAACCCATTTAAACATTAGTGACACCTATGAAAAATAACTAAAGTTTGTGTCTAGTGAACTTAGAAAAATTTTAGAAATACATACAAAAATCTAATAGGGATGAAACTTTAGACTAGTGAACTTAGACACAATATACACCCTAGAAATTAAACTCACCTTCATTTGACAATAATTCAACATGGAATAAAAATCATCAAAAATAGCCTTTCTTTAAGGGTTGATTAAAATAACTCAAAAATATTCTTGAAAATACAAAATCACCTTCAATCAACTCTAAATCAATCCTATAATCACTAAAAAAATAAATTTACATCCAAATTGTAATAAATTCTAATTAATATTTAATTAAATCTTAATAAAGTATAACTTAAATAAATTTATATAAAATAAAATATAAATAATATTAATCTAAAATTTTAGAAATTGATGCATATGTCATCCTTAACTGATGTTATCAATTTCATAAAGTTTGGAGTTAATTTAATATAAAAAATAAATAAACGCTAATGCTTAATTCATTTAAATAATTCATTAAAGACTTTATTTGAAATATAATTAAATAAATCTAATAAATATAAAAAAATATACATAACAAAATAAAATAAAATTTAGAGATTATAAATTTAATTTAAATAAATTTTTGAATTAAATTTAATAATAATTAATTAATTATCAATTAAAATTCATTAAAAATTAATAGTTTATAAAAAATTTCTAATAATTTAATGAAAATTAGGAAAATTCAACAAATATATAAAACATTAAAAATAAAAATAATTTGTTCATTACTTTGGTTAAACTAATTTTAATAAAATAAATATGATAATTAATCTTAATTAAATGATAAAGACCTTTAAATCTTAATGCTTACTTTCTTTTGGAGGGCATTTTAGCATTATTTTTCAAGGTCCTTAATATATTCTAAATCACCCTATAATCCCTTTATGTGGTGCATGATTCCTTTCAAGAGGGCACACACATATTTCCTTAAGGGATTTTAATAAATTTTAAATAACCAATTAAAGGTTCATGCACCATGCTAGCCTCCGCTTGTGAAAGGTATGATTGTGTAAAATTCTTAACCCTTAATCAAACCTTAATAAATTATTAACCTTATACATCATACTTCATTACACTTGGAGGGCATGTGTATTGATTTTCAAGATTGCTCTTCTATTTCTTAATAAATCACTAACAAATCTTAAAGGCTTCATGTGATCATCTATCCTATATGGGGGATGATTGCATTATATTTATAAGCCTTAGGATCTGTAGGTTAGAATCCCTCGCACTTGGGATTATTAACTTACAAATTCTTTACAACTAAATAACCAACTTCAATCATTAAAACTTAAATAATAAAATCTAAATCCGCACAAGGTAAACTTCAGTTAAAATTCCCTTTTGGCCTTAATGAACAAAGACTTTAAACTAATGTAACCTAAACTTTAATGCCACATAGCCTCCTTCACACACTAAAATGGTTTGATGGGACAAGTAACTCTAGCCTAGGATAAGCCGGTGGGGTGGATTGCTTGTGAGGAGCTTTTCTTGCAGTGCAATCTACATATGTTTATTTATATTTCGGCAATCTTAATGTCTTGCATTTTAATTTTTTTTGGTGCACTTAGGCTCTTTAAGGACTACATAAGAAGCATTAGGATAACTATCATGTACTCTATTTTTTTTATGCTAATGCTTTTTCTTCTCATTTACATTCCTATAAGAGTCAAAGTAGAATACACCTAGGAGATATTATATACATATATAAGTCTCTATAAATTGTAGATTGTATATTATCTAGTTGTACATCATCCTGAATTGTAAAAGAGTCAAATAAACCTGCTAATATATGTAAGAGGGGTTCCAAAAGATGATTTCATCTCCTTTGGAGGATAATCCCTTTTGAAATTCTATAGAATACTTGGAGCTCAATGATCTTTAGCAAATATGTTTGATTCTATACATATGCTAAGCTTAAAAACCAAGCTTTGTTGGAGTGTAGCCTTGCCACCTTACTTTCCTATTAGTTTGAGTTTGTTGTTGTAAACATTCAAATTAATAAATGAATAAAATTTATTTTATAAACCCAATCTTCTTTTTTATATATTATTTCATACATCACATTTGTAAGGGTGGTTGCGTACATTAGCGGATAGCAATTTCCCTAAATTTTTCTCGGTGTGTATATTCTGAACATTGTAGGAACCTACAAACTACTTCTAAGATGATGTGGTATTGAGTACTGTTGAGTCAAACCCCTTTACCTATTCATGCATACGTACATGCATCTTTTTATTTCTACTACGCACACTAGAGCCTAGGACTTTTATGCCCACTGTGGGTGACATAACAGGGTCCTCGGAGGATACTACACTTTTCTTGTTGGTATAGGGCTATTATGTTATCAAAATTTCTAAAAAATTTTGGTAGTTAGAAAATTTTTTTAGGTACATTTAATAAGTTAAAATTTAGAGTTTTTTTAGCGAGTCATCTTGTTAGTGTCATTTGAATGTAAAATTAAATTACTCATCTTGGGTCATTGATTCAGAGTCTGATTCATCCTTGGATCTCTTAAGATAGAGATGACCTAATCATGTACTACATCTTGGGAGATTTCTTGTGTATTAAGTTGTTAGTTGGAAGTGCATTCCAAGAAAGTGTAAGCCAAGAGGTATTTTCACACCTCAAATTCCTTTTTAGAGAAAGAATAAAGAATGCAAGATATTTTATAAAATTTAAATATATTTTTGATGGAGTGAATGATATTTTTCAAAATATATAAGGTAACTGGCCTATATTTTAAAACCAAATAAGTCTAATCTCCAGTTTAATTGAAAGTTTTCTCTTTAAAGATGTAATGGATTATAGAGCCTTGAAAATACAGGAACCCAAGATCCCAGTATAAAATAAATCCTTCTTTAGTCTATTAAGATAGGGGAAAATTCTTTTGGATGTTAATTAAAGCAAATCCTAGGTTAATTTTATATTAGAATGGATAGGTGAATGTGAATCTTATCCTTCAAAATATTTTTTACATTCCTTATATGAATATTTTAATACAAAAAATAAATTATTTATTTTATAATGATATGGTGTTAGTTAATCTTTTGAAATGATTAAATTTTGCAAATTTGTCTAAATAAACATTAAATATCAAATAAGTAGTACTTCAATTTAATTTGTCCACATAATTTACTGGCAACTCTGTGGGGGATTGGGTTTACTTTCCATCTTTAGTGGAGATTAGACTCTAAGATCATAACATATTTATTACAAAAGCAAGTTGCCTATTTTTAATCATTATGATTAAAATTTTATCTTAATCAATCATCTCTTCAATCATTAATTTCAACGTACATCCTAAATCAATACTTCTTCTTATTCTACAGTTAAGAATCATGTCTTTCATTATGTTTGGGTCCTCATTGAGGTTCATTTCACCTTCCATCATCAATCATCTAGAACTTACCTTAAAGATCAAACAGATTCAATTCAGTGTGATCTTGTGATTCAGCATCCAGTTTGAGTTTAATAAGTTTAGTAACTGATACAAACTTATGGTTAAATTTTAGAGAAAATGCTTGGTAAATTGATCTTCAACTTTAACATCTCCCTTGCCCAGTGCACTAAGGACTCTCAGATTAAATTTGGAACTAAATTCAATAACATACAATTTACATTCACATAGAGGATGAGAATCATACCCTCATAATAAGAGAAGAGTGCATTTTCTAGAATCAGGTCTGAGTTGATCGTCCGATGTTACAAACTATCATCGAGAACTAATGAACATTTCACACCATAATCAAATGCATCATCAACCCATGAGACGAGCCAACAAACTACTATCAAATCATTGGAATATTGAGCTTTAGCCCTTTAAGGATATAATCCCATATCTCCTCCATCCTTAAATCAATCTAGAAATCTTCTAGTGAGAACTTCTGGTCATTCCTAAGGTCAAAATCTGTCAACGGCTGATTGGCATCATTTATGAGGTAGCAAATCATCTTCTTGCTTTGATAGAACGAAGCTAAACTTCACAAATTAGCTAACCTTGTTATCTAATGGGGAGAGAGTTGGGTGGCCTAAAATGGTTGCTACTCCAACTACATTAAAGACTCATAAAAATATTGGAAAGATCAAGGAAAGGGAATTTTATAACTGAATTATCATCTATTAGAGAGTATACTCTAGTAGATTTGAGTCATGTGGAAGGAAAATCAATCAAAGAGATGGTGGATCTTCTAAAACAACAACCATCAGATCAGTGAACAAGAAGCTATAAAAGATGCAGAAATGAATGAAGAGATGTTTAGTAGTGTAAATATGGTAGATATTCATCTCTACAAAGAGAGAAATAAAAGGGTGAAGGAGAAGCATGAGCTGCTGATGTTGAAGATGAAGATGATACAGCAGATTCAACTCAACAACTCTTACTACAACGAAGAAAAAAAGATGAGTAGTTTTGAGAATGGTGAAGAAGTTAGAGGAGATGATGGTTATGATTTCCATCATGCAAGGTAAAGTGCCTCTTGTCTCGGATACTCAAGTCAAATCTCCTCCTGATGAATCAATACAACATAATACTAAGAATAAAGAGATTAGAATTGAAGAACCTTATAAACTACTGAACAAGCCAGTGAATGTAAAACCAACATCAGTATAATTTGTAGACATAAAGTAAATGGTATAGTAACAAGTCAAAGAAGTGCTAGCTAAATCATAGGGTACTTCATATGTTCTGAAGGGTAGACCATATCAGGAAGAATATAACTTGGTCCCTTATCGAAAAAGATGTTTACCTCCTTCATCCAAAACTTTTTATTATATGGAAAATCTTAAATATCACCTTGCACATTTTAGAGCTAGTTGATGTAACACTATAGGCAGTGATGCACTATTGTTTAGGCAGTTTGTCAATCCAGCATTACAATTAATGTGTATGCTAAACTGGCCAGTTGGTTGGTCCATACATTCAGTGACTTAGAAGGGTTATTTCTTAAAACGTTCATCAGTGCAAAATATTATATTACTATAGGTGATCTTATAGTAGAGAAGAAAAAATTTGTTGAATGTTTGGCAGGCTATATCCTAAGATAAAGGAAGCTTAACATGAGGTGTAAGCTACAACTATAAAAATAGTATACTATAGAGATTCTATTGAATAATATTCATGATCTTATCACCTTTTGCTGAAAGGTTTTAAAATTAAAACCTTCAAGAAGATGTTGAGTAAAGCCTCTAATCTCCAAGAGGAAGCCTCTCAGCTACCATTCCTGAAAAGTCTGTTCTCCTCAGGCATGATGAAATTGAAGACTTAGAAAGTTCTAAAAAGGAAATCAAGGTTGGTGTATGTAGTTGATAAGAGGAAATAACCGATACATATTCAGGTAGAGAATAAAAATGAACTCCTCAGTACCAGCAGTACAGTAGACCACATAATGAGCAATAGTTAAGACCTCAATCCAATCTCACCTAAGAAGAGAGAAGAGAGAAGTTTAAAGCATTTAAAAATAAAACCTATCAATTTAAAAGAGAGGCTATTAAAAGAATTTTTAAAAGTCTGTTAAAGAAACTAGAGTTCTAACTCCTAGATTCTAGGAAATCGAAAGAAGCGGATAAATGCGGACAACATAATTATTGCCCATATCAAAAAATGTTTAGTCCTGAATTGGAAGATTGCATAATTTTCAAAGAATAGCTTGTGAGGAGTATTAGAGATGGGTCAGTTTTGATACCCCATGAATATTTAGTTAATTAAATCAAGGATCGGCTAAATATAAAATTTTTTATCCTTATGTACCTTCACCCATTATAGAATCTAATAATAATAGGGATGTAGCATTATCCCCTTCATCTAAAAGAATTTTAAACAAGATATAGCGTTCATCTTTTTAGGAATCTCTCGGAGTATAGAGTCATATCCAGGTTGATCAAGTAGCTCCCATAGAGAACAGAATAAAGTTCATATGGAAGAGCCTAAGAAAGTATGAGTCAACCAATCTCCTACAGTCACAAAGAAGGAAGAATAGAATAAAGTTAATGTTTCATCTAATAAGATAGTTATTTCTGCAAATGGAGAGTCTAAAACACTTAAGCCATTAACATTGTATGGCTTTTATTTTGTCCCTCTTGGGACTAAAAAAGAAATAAAAAAAGATTCCACATATATCTTATTTATTTCTACAGATGAATATCAAGATCAAAATTTAAATAATGAAGAAAATAATTCTCATAAAATATTTATAAATGAATTAGAATAACATTGTTAATATTTTTCTTATAGTGACTCCCCTATTCTCAATGTCGAAGGTATCCTATTAACACCGAATTAGAAATGTCTGATTCAGATAATCAATCACTAGAAAATGCCCCAATATTAGATGAGTAAAATGTGAAGCAACCTGACACTTCTTCTCCCAAAGAAGTGGTTGAAGTTAACCTTTATTGTGGTAAAGTTTTGCCTCCATGAACTCCAGACACAAATAAAGGGAAACAAGTTATAAATAATTCAGAGACTTTAAATCAACCTCAACAAATTCAAGATTTAGATACAACAAATCTAGAAGCTCTAAAGGTTGATTACAATGCCCTACCACATCTTAGAAAGCTGCCTACAAAACTAAATATTTACGATGCTCTAGTTCATTCCAAAGAAATGAGGGAGGCTTTAATCAAAGCCTTACTTGACCCATAGATCTCTATGGCTCAACTAGCATCAACGCAATTACAATAAGTACTTCAAAAAAGTTTCAGGGGTCATATTTTCATATAAAGATTTGCTACTGGGAACTAGAAGCATAATCATCTGTTGTACATTTTTATGAATGTCGACAATTTCAAATTGTCTTGTGTTCTTGTTGATCTTGGAGCATCAGTCAACATAATGACTCTTAGAACTCTCACATATTTAGAAGAAGATACTCATAAACTCAGCTCTCATAAGTTGATATTGTGAGGATTCAATGATAAAGGTGCTTGTGTTCAATAACCCTCTTATTAGAAATAGAAACCTTGAAAATTGAAGCCAAATTCCATTAATAGATTTCAAATCATCTTTTAATGCTTTCTTTTTTTTTTTTTGAAGGAATGCAACTTGCATTAAATAAGGAAAAAAATAATTACAATAAAAAAAACTTAAAAAACTAACAAAGTTACATTTCCTAACAAAAAGAAGGTAGCCGTTATTGAAAAGCAAATAGAAGCTAAGAAAACAATATTTGCAAAAATAAAAAAAATCATAATAGAGATAAGATCCACTACCTCTCATTTTGAACCAGATGGGGTGAAGGGGACACCAAAAATTAGACAACCCAAAAGGTTGGTTAGTATCCCAGAGTTCCCAAATAGGTAAAAACTGAAAAATAGTAAGAATCTTAAACTCCATTACTCTAATTTCACTATGTAAATAGAAAAAAATACAAATAACATTAAATCATAGCTTCCTTATAGCTATCACTTCAATCTTTGGACCAGCATCTTTGAAGCTTTCCAACAAAGTACCCTTCATGAACAAGAAATTACATAGCCGATGTAATTCAACAACCATCTATAAACACCAAACCTTTTCATCCTTAGTAGAATCTGAACATGAATAAACCACAACTATGAAGCCTTCTTCTTCCATGATTACGATACCAAGAAGCCTCTATAATGGATTCACTACCATTCTAGTCAACACAATAAGACATTTTAGATAATAGAAGGGGAAAGATCCCTGTTACTGCTATGCATTCCCAAGCCAACATTTTTTCTTCTAGGGAGATCTTCCATCGGACCAAATGATTGTAGTTCTTTAAACAGTGTTAGTTTACATCTTGAAGAATTTTAAATCTCATGACCATTCTTCAAGGTATCCTCCTCTTGTAAAACCATAACATCATTAGACTTTGCATTTAGAATTTGGATTTCATCTCCTTTCAACCTGATATCATCTCCAGTGCAGAAATACTCACAGAAGATGAACTCAAAGCAGCAACATATCCATTTCTAATAAACTTTTTTGATCCATGCCATCTTCATCAAACACTTCAGCACCAATATTCAAATTGTCTTCCTTATCATTAACATCAATAGAAGGTACCGCTGTAATTACCAAATAAGCTTCAACTTCGGCCATCTCGACGTTTAGATCTATATCTACATTAGCTTCACCAAATTTGTAGGCAGCATACTCATGAGATAATAAATAAATTGAACTTATTATCATTTAGCAAATTTGATACAAAAATATCAGACACAGAACCAACCTTGTCAATAATAACTTTTGATTTATTGCCATGAATAGCACCAGTACCATTATCAATAACCTTTCCATTAACAACAACATGCATTTCCACAACAATTTTTGAACCAGATTCAAAAGGATTTTTAGCCAAACCGCCATCTAGATCCTTATGTACATCAGTTCCAAATAAATCCTTAACAACATTATCTTGAGAATTGCTCTTGGTAGTCAAAAATTTCCTCCTCTTATTATTTCTGAATTTAACATGCACCCAAGGACCATAGGATAAATCCTTATTTAATTTAAAAGGGCCATTATCAACTGCTTTATTTAGGATTTCCCTTACTAAACCCAACATAGTCAAATGATCCTTTCCAGATTTTACTCCATCTAGGCCATTAGGACAAAAAGAATTTTTGTGTCCTATCTTGCCACACATGTAACATAAGATAGAGATATTTTCATATTCATTTTTTTGGAAAAATTTTCCACTCATCCCTTCTATCCATATTCCAAAGGGTAACTTAGTATTTAATTTTATTTGAACACAAGCTTTAGCAAATTCCCTTCTAGCCCATTTAAACATGTTGTCGTCTAATAATAATGTGGTTCCTATCCTTGAAACAATCATAGTAACATTAACTTCGTCCAACATTGAAGTGGTAAATGAGGCAATCGAATCCAAATAGGTGAAGATATTCATTCCATAGAAAGAGTAGAAAAATCTGGTGTCCATTTATTTATACCAATTATGAATCCACCCACATACCATGGTCCTCCATTTAAAACTTCCTCCATAGCATTAGATGATTGAAAGGAACACAAAATCCCATCTAATCCAAACTAGGATAGATGAAAACAATCAAATTTATCCAAATGATGCCTAAATTAAATACTTCAAATGAAAAAAGGCATGTTTTTACCAAGAATTTTAATAACCAGAGAATTCCTCAAAACTTGAACGTTTGCACATTCTTTCTCCACATTGCGTTTAATCGCATTCACATCCTCAATTATTTTAGAATGTTCTTCCATAAAATTTATTTTAATATGTGGAGGTTTTATCTGCACATTCCCATTTTTTAAACCAACTTTATCAGAAACAGGTGCCTCATTACAATAAACCAAGGCATTATTGGAATTATCCTCTAGCAAAGTAGATGATGACCCTTTCTCACAACTAGCTAAAATAGAGGATTTGCTAACACCATTGTTTTCCTTATCAAACAAATGATTAAAAAAATAGTGAACTTTCAAATTAGAACCTGTAGAAGCTGAGGCGTTAAAATTGCTTGCTTTAGGCAAAAAATCTGAAATGCTCTTCCTCAAAGAATCTAACATACGACATCCCAAGGATGAAGGCTCTACCTTGCGATCTACACAAACTAAGGATACAACTTCTTTACCTTTTCTTCCAATAGGAACATGTTCATGTCTAGAAGAAATGCAACCTTCTTTATGATTGGAGGTATGTTCTTAAAATAAGAACAACGAGAAAAATCATAGTCGAAAGAAATTCTACCTTTCACATCCAAAGGAAAGACACCTTCTTTCGTACGCATGGAAAATATAGGGGTTGAGGTATTCTGATCATCAGAAGATGACTGGTGACCCTCTACCACCCTAAATGGCCAAACCAGAAATTCAACAATGAAGGAATTTGAAATTTCCCTCAGTAAAAATTTGGATGTTCTCTCACCAAGGTCGATGTATTACAGCTCATTCTTTTAATGCTCTCTTAGATAGACCCTACCTCCATGAATATAGAATGGTGACTTCCACACTTCACCAATGCATCAAATACTCTCATGAGGGAGTAGAGCATTTTATCAAAGGTGACTTGCATCTATTTTTTTTTTCATAAAGTTAGTATATACGAAGATGCTTCATACAATCTGCCTAAGAAGCAAACAATTTTCTCTAAAAATCTTAAAATGGCTCTGAAGTATAAGCAGAAGAAATAAAAGAAAAGAAAGAAAAAGGGAAAAAAGAGGAAGAAAAGGAAAAAGAATAGCAGTCTGATCTCAAACATGGAATTTCATGGTCACCTGCCCCTCCCTCACAAAGAGGTGGTAGAATGGCACAGCAATCTAGAGGAAGAGGTTAAGGATTACAAAAATAAATAAAATAGGAAAATAAAAATTATAATATGTAAATAAGGGAGCCTACAATAGATATTTATTTGGAATCCTACTCGGTGGATGAATCTTATATAATTTAAAAAACTCATAGGTGTTAGAATATAGGAAATTTATTAACTAGCCAAAGTTTGAGATTTATATAGAAACTGAAAGCAACGAGGATAGGGTCCAAGTTGCTAGGGAAGATAATTTGGATTTATCTACCATGGAGATTTTAAAAAGGTATGTGAAAAATATAACCTTAACCCCACTATCTCAATGTGATGTAAAATGTTAGAGGTGAAAGCCTCTTTTTCTTTAAACCCTAACACTAAAGTCAATGTCTTTGTACCTTCCATTAGTAAACCCCCTGAAACGGATGTAACCCTCAATAATCTAACTATGGATAAGATAATAGAGCTGCCTTTTGACTTATATTTGAACTATATTTTCTAAGCATGGTTTTAACACCTTCAAATTGGACTAGAGGAGAAGCCCTATAATTTGAACACCTATGTACTACAAAATATCATAAATACATATCAAGATCAGGTGTTATCTTTACTATACCTCATTCATTTGAGGATGAAGTATATTGCTTAGTTATATAAAAAAATCTAGAGTTTGATGGTTTCTATTTAATGAATGTTAAATCTTTTAAAAAAACTATATTTAGAGTTTGATGGTCTCTATTCAATGAACGTTAAATCTTTTAAAAAAACTCTACTTAGAAAGATCAGATAATCTAGATGACTCTCAAGTTGGGAATGTATTTCCAAAACTTGAAGAGGAAATTAAATTTATAATAGATGTTCTAAAGGAAATAAATATGGACACCAAAGAAGACCCTCGTCCAATTTTTATAAGCTAATTGTTAAATGATTATGAGGCAAATCAAATGACCAAGTTATTATCAGAATTCAAAAACTATTTTTTATGGTGTTACGATGTGATGCTTGGTTTATCTGCAGACGTAGTAGTTCACAAGTTAGTGATTCAACCAGAAATGGTTCCAGTAAACCAAGTGCCATCAACATCTAGCAGCAAGTCATGATTGAGGTCAAGAAGCTAATCGATGTAGGCTTTATTAAGTAAGAAAAATATCTAACCTAGTCAGATAGCATCATCCCAATCAAGAAGAAGAATGGTTAGATATGCATCTATATCAATTTTTAAAATTTAAACAAGACATATTCTAAAGAAGCGTTTTCACTTCCTATACCAGAACTCATGATAGATATTACTTCCTTACATGTGATATTTTTCTTTATGGATTATTCATCGGGATACAATCAGATCAAGATGGATCCTAGGGATGAAGAACATACAACATTCAAAATACTAATAGGGATCTACTATTGCAAAGTTATGGAATTTGGATTAAAGCATGCTAGAGCAACATATCAACGAGTAATAATTAGTACTTTTTATAAACTCATCCACAACTCGATAGAGAGTTATGTTGATGATCTAGTCATTAAAAGTCTCAAAAGAGAGATCATTTTTATGATCTAAGAATTATTTTCCAAAGATTGTGGTAATATAACTTAAAAATGAATCGATGTGCTTAGCATCACTTATGGTAAAATTTGATGTTTAATGGTTCGTCACTGCATAACTGAAATTGAACTGAATAAAACCAAAGCAATAATAAAAATGCCACCACCTTAATGTCTTACCAAATTGAGATTGTTCCAAGGTCAATTAGCATTCCTAAAGGTTTATATCAAACCTTTCAGGCAGGTATCAACCATTTGCAGTATTATGCTAGAAAGATGCTCCATTTATGTGGGATTAGAGTTTCTAGAAAGCATTTAATAATATAAAATAGTATTTAACAAACCTCCAATATTAGCTGCTCCCATATTAAGGAAGCAGCTCATCCTATATACAACAGTTTTAAGTGAATCTCTTGGCACCTTGTTAGCTCAGGCTAATAATAACGGAATGAATAGCTCACTTTATTATCTGAGTAGTTGTTTACATCTTATAACTAAATTATCCTCTGATCAAGAAGCATTATTTAGCCTTGATGTTTCTCGCTCATAAGTTGAGGCATTATATGCTTTCTCAGTAAGTAAATTTGATATCCATAATAAAACTGCTATAATATTTCATGTCTCGGCCGACATTATCAAGAAGATTAGCCTGATGATTGATGATTCTATCAAAATTTGAAATTATATTCTTCCCTTTACGAGCAATGAAAGGATAAGCTATAGCAGACTTCTTAATAGGTCAACCAATGTAGGATGATTATCCCATAAATGATAAACTACCAAATAAATAGATTATGGAATTAGAATTAAATGAAAGCCTACTTGGGAGTTTTATTTGGATAGTGTTGTCTCCAATCAATAAGGAGCATCATATGATATTTTCTTAGGATAAGATGAAATTCGTATAGTATTCATCACATCAGATAAAGGTGTGATGTATTATTCTTACAATATATCAAAACCCTTTATGATTAATGAAGCTGAGTATGTAGCACTAATAACTTGCAAACAACTGACAATCTAAAATGGAATCAAAGTGATTAAAATCTTTGGAGATTTACATCTTGTGATCAACCAGGCAACCAATTTTATAAAGTGTAAAAAGAAACTTTGATTCCTTATCGTCAATATATAATGCATTTGTTTGAACAGATTCTCAATGTTATGTTATACAAGATTCCTCATGGAACGGATTCAATAGAAGATGCTCTTGCTAATTTAGCCAAAGCAGTAGCATATCCTGAAGAAGATTCAATCTGATAAAAGTTCAAGGATGACAAGTTTTATCTCCTATAGACTTCGAATATATAAATAAAAAATCATCAAATGAGGGTAGTATTTTTTTAGCAGTAGATGACAAATTGATGGATTAGAGAAAACATTTCATCGAATATTTGTGAGAAAATAAGCTCCCTCATGAAAATTCAGAGATGGATCAAATTAAAAGAGGATCGTTATCTTATGCTCTTATTAATGATACCTTATACAAAAGATCATTTAATCATATGTGGTTGTGATGTCCAAATAAATCAAAAGCTTTGAAGATCATAGAAGTACATGCTGGATTATGTGGTGCACACCAATCTAGGCCAAAGATGAAGATGACACTCAAATGAATGAGATATTACTGGCCTTTCATGATTGATGACTGCATGAATATTGCATGTTATTTTCATCAGTGTCAAGTGTATAGTGTAGTTTTACATCAGACACCAAACATCTTTCATCTAACCGTTACTTCATGGCCTTTCGAAATTTGGGCTACATGTATCATCAGTCTGATAGATCCTTCATACTCCAGAGGTCATAGGTTAATATTAGCAACTATAGATTATGTCACAATTGGGAAAAAGTAGTTCCTTCGAGAGAAGTTAAAACACATTACATTTAAAATTTCTTCAAACAAGATATTATTTATAGATTTGTTGTTACTCATCAGAATATCTTAGATAATGGTCCTTCATTAAGAAGTACTAAGATAAATAATTTTTCTATATATTAAAACATCGATTGGAGATACTCTCTTATCTATTATCCTCATGCAAATAGCTTGGCAAAAGCTTTCAATAAAACTCTAGTTCAGATATTAAAAAAACCTTAGACGATAATAAGCGTTAATGGCATGAGAAGATGGCGTTGACCTTATTTTTGTCATGAGGCTAACAAAACTCCATCAATCAAATCCAAAATCAAATTCAAATCCAAAATTTTAAGCCAAAATTCAAGATTAAAGGCTCATGTTCTGTGATCCTTTTCGGGTGATTTTTTAATCCTCTCAAAATCAAATCAAGTAACCCCCAATTCATGATCCATCAATTGTTTATTGATTAGGCATGACCCTAGGGTTTGCAATAAAACTCCCAAAACTCAATTGAAATCCAAATTTGAGGTCATTTCAAGACCTCTAACCCCCAAAACTCAATTAAAATTCAAAGGCTATAAAACTTTCAAATATTTATAGCTTGTGTCACTTGACCATATATCTTGTAGAATTCAACCTTCGGGCCATCCCCAAAACCTTTGAATATGTCCATAATCCTTTTTATGACATATCAAACACAAAACTACACTTTTGTGGATCTTGGTTGACCCAGAGTTGACCAAGGGCCCCAAATAACAAAATTTTCCCTTATGGGCAAAATTGAAGTTTTCTCTAAACTTCAACATTGCTCAACCAAATTAAGCCATGGACCCTCTTTTTTTTTTATTAGAACCCACCAACAGCCCTACCTATTAATAAGAAAAAAACAATGTCCTTAAGGGGACCTCCAGCTCTCTACTACTCAAAAGAGCTACCAAGAAAAGACAAAAAAGAACCTATGAGCCAAAGTTCCCCACTAAACACAATTATAAGAAATCCTAATAACATTCTAGGTTTGCCAGACGCCAAAACCCAAAATGAAACTAAAAATGTATAACCATTCAGCTCAGTGTTGCCACCCAAAAAAGAGACCTGCATAAAAGGATGAGAATTCTCCACAACTCTTCTTAGCTCAATCATGAAGCTCAAAAACTCAGCTTACACGGCAAAAGAGAATTCACAAATAACCTAAAATAAGAAACTACAGAGCAGCTAGACCAAAGAGTTACAATCAATGTAATAACAGTCCTAAGAGAACATATACAGATATAGTAGATAATAAAAAAATAGAAGAGTAAATAATGTCAATATCCCAATAATGAATATCTACCAAAAAATTATGAACCCACTAAATACACCAATAATTCTACATTGAATTGCTACTCCAAACCACATATCTAATAAAAGTACCCATAAGTATAATACAAGACCAAATCAAAAATATAGTAATAATAATTATTCCAGCAAGATTTACCATGAAATTCTCAACTAACAAAAGGATAATCATCACTAATGAGAAACACCAGCTCATACTTGAGCCAATAGTAAGAACATATTAAATCAAAAAACCAATACCTGATCCAGGAACATAAATAGAGCATACATCAGTAATATGTAGATGAATCAAGAAACCAAGTATAAATACCATAATAGAACAATAAAAATCAAGAAAAACACTCCAAAAAAAATTACTCAAACCACAGAAAGAGTGAGAATGCTCAGCAGAGCAACTGAGGGCCACAAATTGAGTTAGTACACCCAGGCATGGAAGGCCATCCGCGCTCAGTAAGTTAAAATAAAAATAACCATCATGAAGGAAACCCCAATGCCACTCAATTCTAAACCCATACCCACTCCGGCACATTAAGTAGAGAAAACAAAATATGTGGAACTTAAAGTAAAATTACATGTAATATGGCAGACAACCTGATTGACACAACCACTGCAAAATCAGCCCCTATAAATAGAGGTAGTAAAATACTCCCCGAACTCAGAATTGAAGACAGGGCAAGTACACAACAATTCATAAATGGAAAAAAATTGATATAGTTCAGCCAGGAATGGGCCACCGATGGTAAAAAAGAAAAAGCCATAGTAGACATTATGATGACCACCCCAAAGCCACTCAACTATATACCCAAATGCGAGGGTAAAAGAAGAGAAGACTAGATAATAGGGAAACCCAACCATAATGAGATCAGCACAGCACATCCAGCCTAACCAACCAAACCAAAAAAACATGCCTATAAAACCACTTCCTAATAAACAACAAAACCAGCCTAAAGACCATAAAGCCAAATTTAGAACACACTCCACTAGAACCCCTCCCCTCCCCCTGGGTTAAGAAGAGCAACAAATGGGGTTATAATCAGATTCGTAAGGAGACCAATCATAGCTCATACACATCACAATAAAACTCCAAGCAACCGTGAACATAAGAATAGGATGAGAAAGAGAGAAATAAAATAACTCACATAATTGCTCCATAAAAAACCACAAACCAACATAATAAAAAACACAATGGAAGCACCAGGCCAGCAAGAACAAAGAGAGAGCAAAACTGAAAGAGCCAACGAACTTACAAAATATAAATTCTGACATAAGGTAAACCCATTTTGTCCATCCTATTCATGCCTTTCAGTAACTTCAATAAATTTCTATCTATGAAATTAGTGAGATAATCCAAATTGCTACCCAGCTTAGCTAACCAATCTGCACAAGCATTTCCTTCCCTATGGATATGAGAGATAGTAATATTAACAAAGATAAGGGGCAGATTAATTTCTCTAACAAGACAGAAAAGATCAGGACTACAGACACTATCCCTAGGCTTCATAAGGTAATGAATACTCGAAGTGGAATCCACCTCAATGCAAATATTAATTATACCAAGAGAAATACATATTTTCAAATCGTTTAAAATAGCAGAAAGCCCAGCAATGACCACATAGCACTTATCTACTGGGCCGACAAAAGCCATGATCATGTTCCCCTGATCATCTCTTATAATACCACCACACACAAAAATAGAGTTATTCACCAAACCATCAACAATAAGTTTAATAGTATTAGGGGGGGGGGGGGGGGGGGGGGGGGGTGACCCAAAAAAAAAATTTAGGATCATCTAAAGAGTTGGTAAATTGAAGCAAAATACCAAAATTCTAAGCCACAAAATAATAATTTCTAAACATTTTGGAGGATAAGAGATTTGCAGAAAAAAGTTTAAACACTTTTTCTTTAATATTCTGAATAATATGATGATAATGCATGCGAGTTTTATTAAAGAAAGAGTTATTTCTAGCAATACAAAGATGCCACATAATCAGCAGGGGAATAACATTTATAATATGCCCTTTCGAATTATTGAACCAAGACTTAAGCAATGTGTTGATAAACATTTGAGGTCTAAATTGATTCAATCTCAAAATATCATCAAAGTAAAACTAAAGTTTTAACAGTAATAGGACCAAAACTAAACACATAATGCATATTCTCTATATGATAGCAGCATTGGCACTTAGAAGTTAAAATAAAACCTCTTTTCCTCAAATTCTCATCAGTGGGAATATAATTATACATTAGTCTCCAAATAAAAATAGAAATAGTCTTAGGGATACTTTTATGCCAAACCATAGTAAACACTTTTGTAACATAGTTCCTATTTATTATCTCATTCCAAGCATGCTTTAAAATAAACATACCATTATGAGATATGCCACATAATAACAAATCATCAGTCAACATTAATAGGCAGATTTAATATTTTTGAAGAAATAGACTTAGGAAGAGTGTTAGTAAGTTTATTGTAATTCCAATTGTTATTAGAGATAAAAGAATCTACTTTAGTAGCGGTAGTGGAGTAAGAATTAATATAAGAATCAATGGGCTGACCTCCCATCCAATTATCTTGCCAAAAGAAAAGGGAAGCACTACCAAGGCCCCATTTAACATGAGGTTCAGCTGTCCACTTGATACTGCACAGCCTTTTCCAAACCCTGGAATCACCATTATTATAAAAGCACATAGTAGGGTGCTTGCCAACACAATATTTAGCATTCATAAACTTAGCCCAAAGACTAAGTTTAGAACAAAAATTGATCAATAGTTTAAAAGAAAATGAGAAAGATAAGCCATGCATATTTTTATAACCAAATACCCCTTCGTCAAGGACCCCACAATAGTTAGTCAAGGAGGACCAAATAACTTTATGCTTCATACTACAACCTCTCCAAAAAAACTTATTAAAGGCAGTAGGTTGTAATGTTTGGAAGATATAAATTGGTAAGGAACACAAAACACTTTTGATAAGGATTAATCTACCCCCAAAACTAAGAAAGTTGGAGTCCCAAGAAGTAAGCCTTTTTTGCATAGAAGTTAGAAGAACATCAAAAAGAAATGATTTCTTCCTTCCATTATAAAGAGGAACACCTAAATACTTTAGAGGTAAAGAGCCTTTTAAAAAACCAGTACTATTTTTAATGGAAAGCTTGCTTTCATGAGAAACCTTATTAGAATAATAATGTAGCTCTTGCTTCTGTTAATAAAAAGACCACTACAAATCTCAAAAGTAGTTAAAAACCTCATGAGTCTATTAACCCAATTAAGAGAGCCATTACAAAAGAATAATAACATCATCAGCAAAGCATAAATGGGAAACAAGAAAACCACCCAACATTCTGTAAAAGCTATTAGGATATTTTTCATAAAGATTGGTAATGACTCTAGACTAGTACTCCATGGCAATAATAATGAGAACATGAGAGATAGATCACCTTGTCTCTACCCATGTAAAGATTTAAAAAAACCATTACTCTTCCTATTAATAATAATAGAAAAAAGGATTCTTCAATGCATTGTTTAATATGTTTATTGAAAGCAAAATTAAAGCCAAACAAATGTAAAATGTGGTAGAGAAAATCCCAATTAATATTATCATAAGTTTTTGCTATATCCAATTTAAAGATAATGTTCCCCCCAGGCACCCTAGCATTCAAATCATGAATGATTTCTTAAGCAAGTAAAATGTTATCCGAAATATATCTACCTTTAACAAAACCCATTTGATTAGGAGCAATGATTCTAGGAAGTAAGGGGGAGAGGTCATTCATGATCATTTTAGAAATCAATTTACTAAAAATAGTATAGAGACTAATCGGCCTAAAATCATTCTAATTACTAGCCCCATTTTTCTTGGGAATAAGCACGATGGAGGTAGAACAAAAAAACATAGGCATACTATTACTAGCAAAAAAATCCAAAACCGCATTGAAAAGATCTGGGCTTACAATGTCCCAAGCTTTTTGAAAAAATTTAGTCATGTACCCATCCAGTCCTGCAACAAACTCAGCATTCATCTCAAAAATAGTCTTCTTAGTTTCCTCTAAAGTAGGATATCTATTAAGATCCATGTTATCATCATGATTAATGACATGAGTAATAATATTAGGATTATCAATATGAACAAGAGAGAAATTTTGATTAAACAAACTTTTAAAGTACACTACACCATTATTAGCAATCTCTTCAGGATCTTCAATAAAAGAACCATCAATACAAGCAATTTTATGAATCAAATTTCTAGCTCTATTTCTCTTAACTAAAGCATGAAAATACTTAGTGTTATTGTCCCCTTAAATAAGATGCTGATAAGATATTTTTTGTTTCCGATAAGCTTCTACTTTAGTTGTAAATTAAAAAGAGAAATTTTGGCATATTGAAGAAGAGTCAAGTTTTCATCAGAAGGATGTTATTGATAAGTATTCTCGTAAGACTTAACTTTCTCCTCAGCATTAACAATGTTAGAGAAAACATTTTTAAAAAAATTATGATTCCACCAAGTAATTTTATACTTGAATCTTTTCAACTTAAGCCACAATCTATTAATACCAAAAATAGAATTATCTCGGTGCAGGGGAGCTTGCAAATTTTCCTGTATCATATTAATGAAAGAATTATCGAGAAGCCACATGTTTTGAAATTTGAAGTTATAAATAGAGTTGTCATGTCTCAAATTAATGGTAATAAGCATAGGACAATGATCAGAAAGAGTTCTACTAAGGTGTTCAACATGAGTGAAAGTAAAGGAATTAATCCAACTGTCATTAAAGAGCACACGATCCAAACGCTGCCAGAGATTACCACAATTCTAGGTGAAAGTGCTACATGTATAGCCAATATCAATGTGGTTACAAACTAATATCGTGTTATTAAAATCCTCCATAGATTAAAAAATCGGGTTGGACCCTGCAAGCCTTTCAGTAGGGTTTGAAATAGTATTAAAATCACCACCCACCAACCAGGGAGAATTCACAACACTATGAAATTAAATAAGCTGATCCCATAAGGTCCTTCTGATAATCTGAGAAGAGGCCGCATAAACAAAGGAAGCAAAGCATTGATAATGCATAAAATTAATACTACAATGAATCACTTTACTAAAATCACCAATAATATCAATAATTATATGATCCTTCAAAATAACCCATATCTTGTTAGAACTATTAGCCACAGCATGATTAAAATCCAGAATTCTAGTAGTGTTATCCAACTTAATATGGGATATAAGAGGCTCAATCAAAATAAGAAAAGAGATATTATGAATATGACATAAATTGTTAACTCTAATTCTAGTAGTGGAAAACCAATGCCCCTAACATTCCAAATAAAATACTTAAACATTAGAGTGAAGATGAGAAGTTTGAGATCTTGTGCTTCTCGGGGATTGAATATATTTTTCTTATTCTTTGTAGATTGCACATCAGTATAGCCACTATCCTCATCATCCACACCTTTATTAACACTATCTAAATGTTCATTAGCATTAATAAAAACAATAGAAACATTAATTTGAGGTAGTGTTTAAGAATCCTTACAGTCCTTTCCCACATTAGTAGCATGATTAAATGTGTCATCTTCATTCCTCATGAGCAAGTTCTCCTTCTTCCAAGTTTTTCTCCCTAATCTCTTATCAATTAGTAATAGTATTAGTACTAGCATTATTAACATTGCCATTATTATTAAAAACTAAATCATATTCAAATAGATTCTTATTAGTAGAACACGGTAATTGCAAACAAGATAAATTGTTATTGTGCTCAGCAACCATAACATCAACTTGCTCATCAATATTGATCAGATCAAAAGTTTCCTGGCATTACTGAATTAAACCAATTGTGTTAGGAACTTCTTTCACTTGATGAGCCATTCCTCCCACATCACAAATCTCATTCCCCATATTTCTTTCCAATGGCAAATGGTGATCTTATTCCACGCTATCCTCTAAAGAACGAATAGGAGAATCCACTTTTCCTTTAGCCTTTTTAGTAGACACTTTTTACACATGAAGGTTGGGATACAAATGAAAACATTCCATATTACTATGACCATGCATTCTAAAATTATTACAAAAATTCAAAAAGTTTTCAAATTCAACTTTTTGAAGATAACCACAATGCTTAGGCCCAAGCTAAACATCTTTGTGATGCTTCTTGGAGACATCCATTTAAACTAGAATATGTGCAATAGATGGCTTTGAAATAGAATCCATATATTGATAAGTTGAAGAGGTCTACTGAAAATCATTCCAAAAGAAAATAAGATTTGGTTGTTATATAAATGCAATCGCAAGTTTGGAAAATACACCTACATGGGGGCTATAGGTGACTCTTCCGTGACATCAAATGAAGGAGTCCATTTTAGTAAATACATTTGGCACCCTCAAAATAAATAAGATCTATGGGAAAATATACAACTATAATCCAAATCATTAAAAAATTGAATGGCTATATTCCTTGGATCCAAAAGGCCAATGGAAAAGTTACCAGATAATTTTAAGTTAACAAAAAATTTGTGAATAACGTCAAGATAAGGTTGAAGAAGCATAAACTTTCTAACCAAAGTGAACTTGAAAGGTGCAACAAGTTAAGAAATCATATATTCATCAAAAACTAAAGTCGAGAGTCACTTGAAGGTCGTATGAACCAAATCCAACTTTGACGATGAAACAGATGAGTTACCCGCAACCACTTCTTTAAAAGTGCAGGAAGAAGCTTTAGAAGGATCAACTGGCATGCCAGAAGTCCAAGGGTTTGATGTTGATGGAGTCTCCATCGAACAAAAATAAGAAAAAGAAAATGAGCTGGATGAAATGACAAAGCAGCAAAATGGAGAAAGCATGATTATCAAAATTTAAAGAACAATTGCAACAATCCTCCACAGAATGCAGAGGAAGGAGGCGATAGTGGAAGCCCTAAATCACCAAAAAATTACCAAAGCAAAGATAACTATTGATCAATTGAAGTAACCTTAGGTCCTTCAACATTTTGGGTTAATTATGAAGCTTATGGGGAATTGTCTATTCATTGCTCTATTTTGTTGCTCGTTAGCACCCTCGAAGCCAAAGATCCCCCAATTTCTAGCATTCCCATCTAATAAAGAATTAGTTGCACAAAATTGCCATCCACAGTGAGAGAATGCAGTCCATTCATCATAGCCCCCAGCCGAAAAGCACAGAATCTGAAAGAGAAGCATCTTGCATCTAACTGGCGACAAAAAAGAGCAAGGAATAGATAATTCCCTTGAAGTATCTAACAATAAAACCAAAGATTGCCTGATAAAACCCAAAAAATTTAGATCATAGAGGCTACAACATTGCTCTAAAATCCTCCCCATTCTTCCACCTAGATAACTTAATAGCAACTGCCTTTTTGATAGTAACCTGAATAGTGGTCAGGCTCTTAAGCCATGAGACCTCTTATATTGTATCCTAGACATCATTAGGAGTGCATTGAATTCAAACCCAATTTTTGATTTGACCAGGTTGATCAAGGTGACTATGGTTAACCAAAATGCCCCTTAAGGGCCCAAACATGTATTTTATGCAAAGGGACCTTACCATGGTATGGGACCACCTCCATTGCATCCAAAATGTCATTTTGAATTTATTGGGCTCAACCCCAACCCTTGGTTTGAGCAGGTTGACCAAGTCAACCATAGTTGACCAAATCATTCATACAGCCAACCACGGTCAAATTCAATACTACAAGCAATTGTAAACCAAATTGACCATTCAAAATCATTCATTTGAATAATCCAAGCATATCTAATATTTCGCTAAGTCATGTCACTATTGATTTAACTTGGTCAAACTTCCACACATGGTCAAAACCTCAAACATACACTCATTACCCATGCAAACTATAATGCCATAGCCTTAAACACTTGGCCATTCACCCAAATAGCCAAATGTACTTCCTTGGATGCCACCTTAGCCCCATTGACTTGTTTGACTAGTTAAATGGTAGAACAAGCTTCCAAATGAGTTAGAGTGGTTAAGGCACCGAGGAAAAACTTTTTATTCACCAAATGTTGCTCCAATCTACTGTAAATCTACTCAAATCTAGCCTAAAGCCGACCTAAACCATCCCCTAAACCAAGACAAGGCCTTGGTTTGGCAAAATAGGGAAAAGGCAAGTGGTCCCCCATCATATAAGCCACTATGAGTCTCACTCATCCTCCTATCCTCTCCTCGGTTCCCATAAAGCCTGGGATGTGTGGCAAGCATCCAAGGGTTCTCTCAAAGCAATTCCAACCTCTATTCACAAAGCAAGAAGTTAGGGGGGGGGGGAACCAAAACCTATAGCTCATTCCAACAAGTTCATTCTCTCAGTAGGCTCCACTCCAAAAACTCATCTCCTAGTCCCTCCAGAAACTCTCCTACACTCTACCGTCATTATCAGACCATTTTTATCTTTAAAGCCTCATTTTAGTGAAGAGAGAGAATGGTAGAGAGAGATAGGGGTTTGCAACATAACTTTCACTCTAGCCATAACCAACTTGGGTAATCTTCTATAAAGTTAGAGAAGACATCACCATGAGAAAAAGGAGTCCAAGATCATCAAAATCCATCAATTGAATTCTGATATATTTCAACCTTTACCTAGGATTTCAATTTGAAACCACTCAAAATCTATAATGCATGGATCCTCTAAACTCCAGGTATTGGAAGATTATATTTTCATGAGTTTGTATTTCAAATTTCTTAGAATTTAGATGAGTATTTTACAAGTTATGGGTGTTTTAATTTTCTAATTCCATTTGAACTAGATTAGCTCTAGATCAATCAGAGCCATCCAATCATGCATTCAGCATAATTGAATAGCCAAGTAGCAGCCACACAAGCCTATCCCAAATCACACGTCTTAGGATTGATTCAAACCCTTCTCGATTTCAACCATGTGCGTTGATGTGGCTCATCCAAAGTCGTTTGATTAAACTGTGGTGGATCGGACGGCCAATCCAATCATCTGACATGGTTCAGTTGTGCACCATTGCGCACCACATGTCAGACACGCGTGAAGTGGCAAAGGTGCAATCATTGCCTCCGTGATTTAATTAAAAAAATTAAAAAAAGGCATTTTCAAGCCTAGAACTTCTAAAATTCATAATAATTCCATCTTTTCACCGAATTTGATGATTTTGGTGTCATTGGAAAGGTCTTGAGACCTAGTTTTCTTTAAAATAAGTTTTGTCAGATTTTGATTAGTGAATTATGAGAAATTATTTAATTATTTCAAATCTAATTTTAGTAATTTTCTCATGATCTATTGGCCAAACTGGACCCAATTTTTGGTGAAATTTTTTTGAGCATCTTAGGCATCCCTTATATTTTTTAAAGGTTTAAATGCTCTAAGGATTGTTGTGATGTGAATTTTCAAAGTGATGGGTTCATTTTGGACCCAAATTTTAAAAATTTATAACTCCCCAAATTTATAAGATTTAGTTGTATTTTTTTTTTGTGGTGTGATTGCATGTGTGTGAGGGTTAGAAGAACCAAAAATTGGACCCATAGGAACACTATTGACACCTAGGAAAAATAATTAAGGTCTTTATTTAGAGAACTTAGAAAAATCCTAAAAAATTCTACACATACCCAATATGAGTGAAACTCTGTAATAATGTACTTATTGACTTTATAAACCATAGGTTTTAATTTCACTGAATTTGGACTTCATTGGGTCAGAAAATTAACTACATAAAAAATCAGCCCCCTTAAGGGGCCCGAAACATCCAAAAAATATAACAAATCTAAATTAAATCAAAAAATTATAAATAATATCTCAATTGTTCATAATGAAATCCTCTACATAGTAAAATTAAAATCCCTTTCACTACATTTCAAAATTGATCTTAATGTGATAATTAGGGAAAATTAATAATTAATTAAGATAAATAATTAAAAGTTATAAAACACCTAATAAATCCCAAACTCTTGAAAACATTCCTATAAGTCATTCCTGACATTTGCGAGAAATTTCAAGCAGTTTGGAATCAGTTTGGTGCAAACATAAGAAAAACTCCCTAATTAACAAATAAAATAATTCAATTAATCGTCAAAACTTCAAAAATTCATAACTAATTTAAGATAACCAAATTGAGCAAAATAAAGGCATTGGACTCCTTTAAGGGTCTAATAATTGTTTAAAATATTAAAATTTTAGAAAACACTAAAAATTAAAATGTCAACTCTTTGGTCAATTAGTTCAAAACTACATCAAAATTTTGAAAAATTAAAACTAATTGTAGTAAAATCCAAATCCAGTAAACTTAGTGTCATTTTACTCATCTTAGGATCTAGTATTTTTAAAAAAAATTAAAATTAAAGAGCTTAATCTAGATCAAAAAGTCAAAAAAAGGGACCCCTCATTTAATGAATTAAAATAATTCACAAAATTCAAAAATTAAACAAATGACTAAAATTATAGCAGAACATCAATCCAATAAATATAATCAGATAACCAGCCCCAAAATACACAAGAAACACTCTATTGATAAAGTTTTTAGAATGAACTACCTTGAGTTGTAGGGCTATGTATCCTTAGGAGACCTTGGTTCCCGTGTACATTATGATAATGCCATGAACAAATTCAATGGAGCACAAAACCATAATATTAACTAATCATTAATTAATTAACCAAAATTAAAGCCTTTTATTTCCCAATGGAGTACAAAACCATAATAATAACTAATCATTAGTTAATTAACCAAGAATAAATCCTTAATATAATTACATCAACCAGGATTTTAGGATAGACTATCTCAAGCTATGGGGCTAGGTGTCCTAAGGAGATCATGGTTCTTATGCCCGTTGTGACAACTCCATCAACTGGTTTATAGAAAATAAAAGAAAATTATTACCTAATGAATCAAATCAGCAACTAATTAATTAAAAATCATCAACCCTTAATTTAAACCAACTAAAATAATTAATAAATATTGGTTACTACTGGTTAACCTAGGCCCACGAGACTATTAAATTTGTCTTAAGGAAGTTTAAATAAACCTCACAGCCCTAGTGTAAACAAAGGTAGTAATCACATAATAAATAAAATCCACCATAAAATAAATATTAAAAAATTAATACTTAAACTCAAATTTAAATCCTTTCATTCTACAACAAACTAAGAATCACTAGAAAACTCAAACAATAACCCCACCTAGGACAAATCCAAGCAAAACATTCTGATACACACATTGTAGATGGTTTTTTAGGGCAACCAATCTTGGCTTTAGGCTAGGCCGATGTTCTTTCTTTTTATACTATTTGCGTGACAAGATTTTCTATGAATTTCACTTCATATCAGTTGATATGGTTTGATGTGATCTGTGTTGTGGATTATGATGTGAAGCTACGCTTTTACCATACTACATGTGATATGGTGTAATGGGGTCTAGATTTTCCTATGTTAGGATGATCTAGATGCTAATAAAGTTTTCTACAAGTGGCCATGTTCATGCAAGGCTAAAATAAAGGGGTCTAATTAAATTTAAAGAAATTTTATGCAAGTGGTTTAAATGCCTAGCTCCCTAGAAATTTAAAAGAGCATGGCCAAGTGTGATTGTGCTCAAATATGAGCAAATTATTTACACACATGTTTGGAATTTATGAATAATTTTATATATACTTTTTGAGATAATGCATAGGTTATATTCGAGTCCATTTTCCATTATATATGTATTATAAATTCCAAAAATGTTGTGAAAGTTATCTGAAAAGGGATATTTAAAATCCAATCTAAAACCCAAAGAGGGAGGAAACATCCTTAGGGTGAGTTCCTTTCATTTGGGGATTCATATTAGGATGATTTGAGATCTGAGGAGAAAGGAAACAGCCCTTCGAGGAGTTCTTTTTACTTAGATATTCATACCAAAAGAAACAAGAAGAAGAAATGAAGACTCAAAACAACCCCTATTAAATATACTTGAGTCAGTCCATAGGATTAAAATTTGGGATATTTCAGGTGGTGCCCCGACCACTTTTAATTTATGTAGACCCTGAGTTATAATTAAGTGGCACTTGCCACATGGCCCTTCTTACATTCATTTGATCTATTTTAGTTGTTTGATACGATTGGCTTATTTATTTTTCATGCATTAGAATTTTTGTTAATCTTTATAATTTTCTTACTCAGCATGTTGCTATTATTTTAACTTGGATGTGATTAGGCTCTTTAAGGACAAAAAATTTTCTACTTATAAATAAATAAATAAATTAGGCCAACATAAAAAGTTAAGCGAATCTAAGAAGTAAGCTCGAGCATGCTGAGGGTCCCATGCATACATATTTAACTTCTCTTTCTTACTAGGCACCTCCCTGCTTGTAGGTCATGGAAGACCACCTAATCTATTAGGGTGCAGCTCTGTCTAAGGTATATTGTGTAACCTCTAAGGAAAAAAATAATTTTTAAGCCAAATTTCAAAACTACTTCATATTATTTATGCATACAATGTCAATCAATATGCATTACATTAGAAACCAATTAAAGAATTAAAATTTTAATTACATTCGAGCATAAATACACTACATAAGTAAAGGGGTCAATTAGGACCTTCTCTAGATGTCATCCCCAATTTATCAAAAACTTAAAAAGTCGGGACTCATGATTTTAAAGCGCCTAAGTGGATTAGCTGGCACTCTAATCTAGGCTGAGGTAAGCCCAAATTTGCATTTATTAGTTTGGCTCAAGTTACTATTGTTAAGTGCCTAACTGAGACTTAGGATCCGGGGCAAACCCAAAATCATAGGTCTCCAACATTGGGAATATAATCCCAACTTTTTAATAAAATGACAACTCAAATTAAATTCTTCTCTAAACAAAAATGTAAAGCCCAATGCATAGGATAGATTGTGGTGTTTCTAAAATATTTTAGAATCCCAAAATGCCTCCTACTTCTCATCTTTTGACATCTAAAATAATTATTCAATTTGATCTAATCCCTATTAAAACTCTAACCTCACTCCTTTCATATCACTCTATAAAAAATCTAAATAAAACTTCAACCATTATTTTAATCGAGTATTCATATGAAACTCAAAAATTCCAAAGATGTAATTAACTACCTAGGCTTGCCTCCTAGGAGATTTAGGAACGGGAAATTATTTTCTTTGGAAAAATTAAAATCAAAGATGATCATTATTGTCATATTGAAATGATTGATAATAAATGATTTCTTTTCTTGGGAAGAAATATAATTAATTAATATGATTTTAATTATGAAATTAATGATAATACATCTAGATTATCATATCTAAATACTCGATCAAACATAATTTTGACCCTTCTGGGTCATATGTATTTCTTCTTGAATTTGACTACGATAATCAAGATGAAGTTTATAGTTTTGCATTTTGAACCCATTAGGGAATGATGTTTTCACCATCCAAAGTGATTTATCGTTCATAATAATGAGTTCAACTATAAAGCTAAAAGAAATTTAAAAGAATTATATTCAAATTTTCCCAAAGAAAATATAATTACACTTGCTTTGCACTTTTCAACAAGACTTGCAAATAGATGGTTGAAGCTTTGTGGGCATATCGAACCAAATTTTGGAGTCCAACTCAATCTATGTCGTATGCTTTAGTCTTTGTTGTGAAAGATGTTATTCTTCTGGAAGTATAACTAACTTCACTCAAACTTGTAGTAAATTACAAGATAACTTCATCTCAGAATGCTAAACTCTAATTAGAAGAGCTCGAAGGTTTAGAAGAGAAGCATCTGCAACCTCAACATAACCTTAAATTATACAAAGATTAAATAATCCAAGCTCATGAAAAATTGATTCATCAAAGAATTTTTTGAGTAGGTCACTTGGTGTTAGTTTTATGAAGACCCATTTTAGCTCATTGAAAGATAGGCAACAAATGTGACCCAACATGGGAAGGACTATTCATTATAAAAAATGTTTACCAAGAGGTGCTTATTAGTTGATAGATTGTAAAGGAGATCTTCCCATATCACCCATTAATGTGAAATATCTTAAGAAGTACCCTGAGAATTGATGTATCATGAATATTTTTTATTGAAATATATTTTAAAGCTTAAATTATCAACATTATGGTGCTATAAATCAAATTCGGTCTTGAACCTCCTGTTGTGTTTTATGGAATTCAAAATCATCAACCTTTCATTGTAATTCCTACAACCTAGTTTCTTTATATTCAATGTTTTAATATGAAAAAGTGAATGTTAGATCCATCCTTAAATTCCCCCCTTTCACTATTTCGATATGGTCAAGAGATTGTAAGATTCATTTCGTTTCTATCTACAAACCGTTTCGATATAGTCAAGTGAGTATTGAGTTATTCTCTATATTCATTATTTTGATATGGTCAAGTGAATGTCATATTCATCCTTAAATTCTCTTTTTCCCTTATTTTGATATGGTCAAGTGATTATAGGATCATCCTTCAAATCTTCCACATTAACCATTTTGATATGGTCAAGCAAATTTCGGATCTTAAATCTTAGTGTTCTGTGATTTTGATATGGTCAAGTAGGCACTAAACCCTTTGAGATCTCATTATTGATTATTTTGATATGGTCAAATGAACATAGAATCTATCTTACTCACTACTTCAATATGATCAAGTGAGTATCAAAACCTTTCACAGTCACCATCTTGATATGTTCAAGAAAATGTTGGATCCTTAAATCTTAGTGTTTTTCCATTTTTATATGGTCAAGAAAACACTAAATCCTTTGAGATCTCTTTGTTCATTATTCAATATGGTCAAATGAACATAGAATCTCTCCACATTCACCATTTTGATATGATCAAGGGAACATTGAATAAATCTTTAAATTCTCCTCTTTTGCTATTTCACGATGATTAAGCAAAATTATACTTTTTTTAATCTCTCATATTCACCATTTTGATATAGTTAAGTGAATATTCTGTTATCTTCCACATTCACCATTTTTATATGGTCAAGTGAATGTTGGACCCATTAATAAAATCTTTTATATTCACCATTTTGATATGGTAAAGTGAATGTTTGATCCCTAAATCTTTGGGTCTTACTATTTTTATATAGTCAACCATGACATCAAATCCTTGAAGATCCTTTCCTTCACCGTTATAATATGGTCAAGTGAATGGAAAGTATATTATCATAAATCCACCCCTGTCATCTCATTCCAGCTTAAATTTCAAACTCCTTACCTAGGATCATTTCCTTTGTTGGCCCTGGTTACTTACACAACCTTTTAAATTCTATTGATTACTTCAGTCAACACTAACATGTGTGATTTACTCTTAGAGTTCATCACACCTCTTGGGGGTCTATTTGTTGACCTCACCTTTAGCAAGGGTAACCTGATCCATATTTACCAATTATTGTCATGATCTATAATTACTTGTTATATGGCTATTTGGTTCTCAATCATTTGCCTTACAATAACCCAACTGGTTTCCATTAATCTATATTCTAGTGCACTTTAATCAATCATCATCAAGCAATCAATGAACCAACACATAATAAAGCATCAATCACCTCTATATATCTAGTTACATTGATGAATGACTTTTACAATCATCATATACTAAACTACAATCACCTTGATAATTATAGCCCTGCACTACAATCAGACAGCTTAGTGTACTGATTCCTTGACCTCGGTCATGAGCCAAATCACTTCACTAAGAGCTTCATACTTTAAATCACCCATCATTAGACCTTTCAATCAATAAATCATCGATTAGACCTAGTTAGGCTAGCTCAAGCTAGCCTAATTGATTAAACATGTCAATTACCTCCAATAAAGTATTAGATGAATTCTAAATTTCATCAAACTCCTATGATCATCACTCCTAATAAAATGGACTTGGCTGATCACCCTGACCCAGTCAATGATTAACTTGGTCAACTGAACCCATGCTTATTGATTATACTTCAAACCCAGTCAAATGATTAACTTGGTCAACTAAACCCATGATTATACTTCAAACCCTAGTCAAATGATCCTCTATTCATGATCTATCAATTGCATAATGATTAAGCATGTCCCTAGGATCTACCCTCCAAATTTGAGCTCATTCTAAGGTCTCTAACCCCAAAAATTGAATTGAAATCCAAAGGCTATAAAACCTACAAATATTTATGGCCTATACCACTAGACCTGCCACCTAGTAGATTTTGACCATAGAGCTTTCTCCAAAGTATCTAATCACTTCTATACCCTTGATTATGACTTGTTAAGCATTAAACTATATTTTGGTGGACCCACTTTGACTCCTAGTTGATCAGGGGTCAAATGATAAACATGCCCCTTAAGGGCAATTTTGAAATTTTTCTTTAAACTCCAATATAGCCTTTTCAAATTAATTCCTAGAAACTCTTCTTGTGCATCGTAATGATCATTAGGAGTGTAAAGGACTCAAACCCAGAACCTGGTCAGGCCTAGTTGACCAAGTCAACCCAAAATGATCAAAATACCCCTTAGGGTATAAATAGTCATTTTGAATCAAATGACCTTATCTTTTGGATGGAACCACTTCCATTCAACTCCAAATATTAAAATAAACCTGTTGGACCCAATCCTAGCCCCTGCACCAATCTAGTGAATCAATTTAACTAGGGTTGACCCAAATACCCTTTAAGGGCCTAAATACTCATTTTGACTGAATTGAACTCCCCAGACCCTGAGACCACCTCCAACAAATACAAAATATCATATCAAACCCATTGAGCTCAAGCCTAGGCCCTAGGTCAACCTAGTTGACCAAGTCAACCTAGGTTGACTTAATGATCCCTTAAGGTTTGAATGGGTCAATCTAACCTATTTGGCCAAGACAAAACCCTTCAAGCTCTTAAACTTATTGCAATGCATATTTTAAATATACCTAAACCTATAATGAGTCAAATCGAATGTACTTTGACAAAGTCAACTTATGAGAACTTTGGTAAAGTCACTTAACCTTTCTTTTAATTCATGTTAACTTAGTCAAACTCTCACTCCATAGCCTTAAGCTTCCTCAAAACCATTCCAACCAATTGACATGGACATTTGACTGCCACCTCATCAGTCAAATACATAGTTGACTGGTTAAAGTAGTCTTCTAAGTCAAATTTACAAACTTATATGGCTTTGCCACATTGGCAAGTCAAATATTTATACTCAATCCATACTTCATGCATTTGGCTGGCTATAAAGAACACTTGGCAGCACCCTAAGGCTCCTCTCTCTCTCTCTCTCTCTTGATTAGGATAGTAATTATTAGGGGAATGAATAATATTATTCCTCACTCAAAGTTTTAGAATAACCTCATATCTTCCAAACTTTGTAATTCCAGTAGCTCCCAAGCCATTCCAGGGATAACTCAGCTTCTCCATCTATAAGTAAAGCCCCGCCAGCCAATTCCCAAGTTGTTGAAAACTTTAGAACAAAAATTTGAGAAGAGACATATAGAAAGAGAGAGAAAGGATATTTGCTATAGCAGATCCTAATCTACCCATCAACAGCTCTTATATCCTTCAAGGAAGTTGAAGAGGATTCAAATACCTTTTGAACAAGCCCAAGCACATCAAACTCCATCCACAGGATTATAAGTTATCTCAACTTTTCTCTTAAACTTTGATTTGAAACTATAGAAAATCTACAATACATGAAGACTCAAAACTTTAGGTGTTGGAAGATTATATTGTAATAAACCTTTGTTTCAAATTTCATCCAATTTGGATGAGTATTTTAAAGTTATGGCTAATTGAAGTTCCAGTTCATTTTTTGAATTGTCAGATCTGGCTCAATCTGAGCTGTCTGATTGCTTCTACTCGATCGGATGGCCCAAAATTGTCCATGTCACCAAAGCCCAAACCACGGTCACCTGGCAGGATCAAACGCACGCCACGCAGTTTTGATCAAGGGCCACATGGCCGCATCCTGCCCATCCACGGCTTTCCCCGTCGATCCGATGGTCTACATATGTGCTAATGTGGATTATGACAATGATGGTGTCCTGTTACTTCACACGCAATCACTGCCAATGATTAGCAATGATTGTGCCACCATTTTATAATTAAAACTTGATTTAAAATCAATTTAAATAGCCAAAACATCCAAAATTCACAAAAAAATCTATTTTCTCACCAATTTGAGTGTTCTTAGGCTCATTGGAAAGGGCTTCGACCCTGTTATTTAGGTTTGTTCAAAATCCAAATTTCTCAATTTTCTCACAGTCGAGTGGTCAAATTGGACCAAAATGTTAGTGAAATGTTATTGAGCATCTTAAGCATTCCCTATATTTTTCCTAGGTCGAGATGCTCAAGGGATAGGTATGGGATTAATTTAAAAGTAATAGGTCCATTTTGGACCCAAAACTTTCAAAAATTATAACTCTCAAAATTGGTAAAATTAGGTTATTTGATTGTTGTAGTGTGCTTGCATATGTCCTAGGATTAGATGAACAAAGTTTTAAACCCAGTTGAATATTAATGACACCTAGGAAACATAATTAAGGTCATTCTCTAGTTAACTTATAAAAATTTTAGGAAATTGTACACACACCCAATTGGGGTGAAACTTCAACATTAAACTTAGTTATATTTTACACCTTAGGTTAAAATTTTAATAGATTTGAAGGTCATTAAGTTAGAAAATTAAGCAAGTCAAATTTCAGCTCTTTTAGTGACCTAAAATCTTCAAAAAATTATAATAAATCAAAATTAAATTCAAAAATTATAAATATTATATCAAACTAACCAGAAATTGATCTTCCATTTAGGAAAAATAAAAGTCTTATCACTAGACTTGATATTAATTTTAATTTAAGTAATAGTAAAAATTAAAAATTAATTAAATATAATAATTAAAAATTATTAAAATTCTAAATAAATTCTAAACACCTAAAAATACTCCCATGGGTTATCCCTAACCTTTGGGAGTGATTTCATGCAGTTTAGGATGAGTTTGAATCAAAATAATCAAAACCTTCTTCATTAATTAATTAAAAAAATTAATTAGTAAACCAAAATTTGAAAAATCATAAGTAATTCTAAAAAAATCCTAAATGACCAAACTTAGTGTCATTCAACTCCATTTGAGGTCTAGTATTTTCTAAAAATAACAAACCAACAAAAATAGGTCAAAGTCAAGAGGTCAACTTCACGATCAATCGTAGTTCAAAATTGTGTCAAAACTTTAAAAATTTATTACTTAATGTAGAAAACTCTAAATTGAGTAAGCTCAAAGGCATTACACTCCATATAAGTTCTAATATTTATTTAAAATTTTAAATTATCAAAAATTAGTAAAAATAAAAAAGCCAACTTTTTGGTCAACTCTAGTTCAAGTTTCAACTTAAACTTAAAAAATTCATAAGTAATTATAGAAAAAGCTAAATCCAACAAACTTATAGCCTAATTGTTTATCCTAAGGTATGATATTTAATAAAAATACTAACTTTCCAAAAATCAACTTTAATATAAAAGTCAAAATTTTACCTCTTAATTTAATAATTAAAATAATCTATAAAGTTCAAAATTCAATAATCAATCAAAACTCTAGAAATTTTTAATATGATTAATAAAATTAATTAACCAACCCTTGAATACACAACAACCACTCCAAAGATAAAGTTTTTAGGATGGACTACTATGCGCTAGGGTGTAAGTGTCCTAAGGAGGCCTAGTTCTTTGAGCCTGGTGGCACAACGCCACGAACAAATTTAATGGAGTGTAAAATGTTAAAATCAATTGATTATTAATAATATAACCAAATTAAAATTCTTAATTTAATTAGATCAACCAAATTTTAAGGATGGACTACCACAGGCTACGGGGCTAAGTGTCCTAAGGATGTCAGGTCCTCGAGCCTGTAAAATAACGCCACGAACCGGTTGATAGAAAATTTAAATTAATCTAATCCTTAAAATTAGCAACTAATCTAATAAATTACATTTTATTGGTCCTTTAATTTCTAACTAATTAAATCCATTTAATCAATCAACCTTAAAAAAATGCATTTTAAAACTAACCTTAGCACATTAACATTTGAACTTAACCAAATTTACCCTTCAACCTTCAAGAAACCTAAACATTAGACAACTCTAACTAATTACCTGATATAAGACATATATGAACCACACAACCCTATTACACACACTTAGATGGTTTGTAAGGATACAACTTCTAGACATAGGATAGGCCAATTTATACTTTTCTACAGTGTGACAGGATTTTTAAGTTTTCACTACATGCTAGTTGTTAATGTTGATGTAATTCTTTATTTAATTTTTATACTTTGTGATTTGATTGATGGGTGTTAGAATTACCCCTAGCTTAAGGACAATTTATGCTAAATCAATCTTATATAAGTGGCCATGCTCATAAAGGGCATTTAAAATAAAAGGGAGCAAAATCATAAGTATTAAATTGCTACAGGTACTGCTGCTATGCTAAGTCCCCCTTTTACAATTACAAGAGTATGGCCTAGTATGATTGATTTGATTCAAATATAATTACTTAGGATAACCTTACAGGCTGTCAGAGTCTAGATTTTTTATTATCATTAATGTAATTTGAATTCTATTGATTTGTAACTATTAAAGTGATAATTTGAGATGGGATAGATATCCAATCTAGAATCCAAAGAGAAGGGAAACATCCCTTAGGGGAGAGTCCCTCTTCATTTGGATATCCATATTAGGATACTTTTAAATATCTAAAGGGAAAAGAAAATACTCCTTTTGAAGGGGAGTTTCTTTTCATTTAAATATCTAAACCCGACAGATCCAAGAAGTTTGCAGAAAGATGAAGAAGTGAAGATCAAGAAAAATCCCATTCTTAAATTCACTTGAGTCTTAGGAATACAATTCGGGCTATTATTAAGAATCTTTGCAATCTCTAGGAAAAAATCTATTTTTAAGCCTTTTTAAAATTACTTCATATTTGATTTAAACATTCATTAATCCAATTAGCTTGCACTTCATTATAAACAAATTAAAATGAGTCAAAAATTTAATTACAGTTACTTTAAGTTTCATATTACCCAAGATAAATCAAGGGGCCAAATTAAGGAATGCTCTAGATGTCGGCCATATTCTCAAAAATTTATCTTAAGTAACATCCCTACCATTCTTGCACAAAAGACTATACTCATGGTTTTAAATCGCCTAGATGGTTTAGCTGGCTCCCCAATCTAGGTCAGGGTAAGTCCAAATCCTACATTATATTAACTTGGTTCAAATTACTAATTTTAAGTACCCATTTTAGATTTAGATTCTAGGCAGGCTCAGGCTATAAGACCTCAATCTTTTAGGAATTGAATCATAATTTTTTTAATAAAACTAGTAATTTAAACTTAAATATCTTTCAATTCAAATTTAAGCCCAACACATAGGGTAGATTGAGGTGTTTCTGAATTATTTCAGAATCCCAAAGCACCTACTACCATTCCTCCTTTGATCTCTAAAAAAAATGCTCACTTTTGATCCATTCCTTATTGAATTTCCAATCATTACTTCCTTTAATATCAAACTTTGAAATCTCAATATAAAATTTCTACCGCTATTTTAATCGAGGGTATTCGTAGGAAACTCTAGTTTTCTATGATATAATTAACTATGAGGGCTTGCACTCATAGGAGATTTAGTAACCCAGATCAAATAAATTTTTTAAAATCAATTTTTCAAAAACTTAATTAATTATCTTTGAGAAAATTTAATCAAAATTAACGATCATTATCATCATTTTCAAATGATCAATAATGATTGATATCTTCTTTCCTAAGGAAGATATTTCAATTATTGTTATAACTTTAATTATGAAACTAATGATAATTTATCCAAATTATTATAGTTAAATACTTGAGTGAACAATCATTTTGACCCTACGGGATTCTATATAGTTCTTGCTTGAATTTTATTATGATAATAAGGATGAAATTTTATTCCAATAAATTGAACCCATTAGGGAATGGTATGCTCATCTGTTGAGATGATATATCATTCATAATGAAGAGTTCATTTTTAAAATTAAAATTCATGAAATTAAATCGCCCAAAGATAACAAACTTTTTTAAAAATAACTTTTTAATCAAACAAAAAATGACGACTCCGCTAGGGATGAATCTCTCTCTCCATCATTAATAAAGGTAGAAATTTTATTTCATCGATAGTTTTAACTACCCTTCCTTTTGTTTGTCACTCTGCCCATTTCTTCCTTCCTTGGGTGAGTGTGGCCAACATCAATTAAATATGTTAAAAGAGAGGTGAGCAAAGAAACCTCCTTCAAAGTTGGCCTTTGACATTTTGTCTCCAAGTTCATTTGCAAAGCAAGAAAGTCAAGCCAAACTTTTTAAAGCTCTTTTGTGGTTGTGGTAAACTGTCATGCTCAAATCTTAAGTATGCTAAGTTTCACAACTTACAAAAAATCTTTCAATCCCAAAATTAAAGTTTTAATTCTCTAGCAGAATTTAATCTTTGTTAAATCCTAATCAATCTCTATATTCTATCACCACATATGGAATTGTGGTTCTTATAATTCAGTATGCATGATAGAATATAAACATCTTTTCCAAATTCAATTCAAAATTTTGATTCTTCTGGTAAAGCCAGCCTTCGATATTTCATTCCCAAATAGTTTATCATGATGAAGGAGTTGAATTGGATTCTTAAAATTTTCCCCTAAAATTTGTAAACCTTTATGTTGAATACAAATTCAACATTTTGAGTCTCAAAAATAAGAGGAGATGCTATCAGATTTTCAATTTTTTTAAAATCTTCTTCCAAAATAATTCAATTTGAATCATCATTGTCATATATTTTCCTTCAACACTTCCTTGTAGTTTAACATAGATAATACAAATTCAATCCTATCCCAAATTAACTTCAAATTTCAGATTTTCTCAAATCCATACTGACATTTTTACCACTGAGTCTATATGCAAGATAAATGAGTCGAGCTGAAACCCTTTTTATTTCCCCTAAATTTGTAAACCTTCATGTTGAGACCACATTCAATGTGTTGAGTTTTCAAACTCAGGGAAGATCTCATTCTAATTTTCAAACATTCAAAATCCCAACAAAATCTTTTCAAATCAATTTTAATTGTCAATGTTATGTGTTTCCTATAATATTCTATTGTAGTTTAACACATGCAATGCAATTTTAAATTTTAACCCCTACTCTGACATTTTACCCCTGAATTAATCAGTGGGGGTAAAAGAGTTGAATTAAAAACTTCCTTATTTCCATTTCAATTTGTAAACCATCATGTTGAATGCAAATTAAACCTGTTGAGTTTCAAAATTTAAAGAAATTTTTTGATTCTAAAAAATCCAAATTTCTCGTCAAGCTCCATTTAAATCAAATCCAAATTATCATTGTTATGTGTTCATCTACAACATTCTCTTGTAGTATAATATATACAATGAAAATTTATGTTTTATACAAATCAAAATCAATCCTTAGATTTTATCATCATAAACTAGATTATAGTTCTTATAATTCGGTATATGGGATAAAATGTAAGATCCTTTCAAATTCATTTTCAAGATTCTAATCCAAGTTCCTTTCTTCAAATTCTAGTTAATCAAACATCTGCAATGGCCAAAAAACTTCTTTTTCAAGTGACTGAGAACTTTATGCTAAAGAACTGGTCCATAATAGTACGATCCAGTTTGGGATAGGTTTCCAATCTTTGAAGTTGTCAGTGAATGGTGGAACTATAATCAATCTCGCTATTGAAGGTGATAAGGATGCTCCAGTAGTTGAACTAGCAGTAGGGGCGGGTTTCCCCTCATTCTTGAAATGGAGGCAGTTGTCGCCCCCGGACCTACTATACCCTTAGTGGAGGATAAGAAATAGAAGTCTGGTGGTGAAACTGAAGTTAGTTCAGTGTTTGGAAAGGGATCTTCTAGTACTAAAGCACTCTTAAATAGCAAGAGAGCTAGAAAGAACTATTTGAGGAGGGTGAGGAAGAAGATCACCAAGTCAGGGAAGATGGTAGAGCTGAAGGCCCAAAATGTAGTTGAACCTGAGGTTGATGGAGAGCATCTTATTCCTTCCTTTTCTCCACTCCTCAAGGGGAGTCGTTTCTACCCCCTCATAACTTATATAGGGGAGGAGAGAGTTTTCAGGATTGCTAGCTTTCCACCATGCCCGGTGGACTACTCTGTGAAGAAGATACTAGAAGAAAAATAGACTTTAAAAATAAGGATGTTAAGAAACACCATCCATACCTGTGCTTCTCAAGCAAGTCAAACCAAAGAATTGTACATGAAACACTTAAAAGGGGTGATTTCCCACATACTTGGAAAGGAAGTTCTAAAGGAAGAAAAATCAGAAGCTAGAAACATGACTCCTCAGCTAGTGAGAAAAAATAAAAAGTTTATTAAATAATCTGCAACTTCTATTTTGGTGGATGGGTATCACCAGGTGCCTCGCCTCCCATCTTCAAAGATGGAGGAGATAGTTCTAACAGGAGCTGGTAAGGGTCGCCCTCACAGCAGTAGACCATCGGTCCCTCCTTCAAGATTTTCAAAGCTGGCCCATGTGATAGCTAAATCTAAAGAGATTATCAAGAATTTGAAACCAATGAATGTGAAGGGCAAGAGGACCATGTCACCTAAAAAGCACAACATGTTGAATAATATGAGTAAATCTATTGGGATACAAATTCATGATTGTTTTGATCTACCACCAGGTGATGTCCCCCAGCTCCATGTTTAGGGAGGCGAGGACTCTACCCCTGTTGATATTGGAGCTTTGACTCTCCAAACTCCTCTATCACATATTACAATGGATGTCCCTCTACCTACTGAGGATGCTACCCTTGCGACTACCGACCTTGGGATAATCAGAGGGTAGGGGATAGTTCTAGATTCCGATCAAGAAATGTTGGATCAATTAGCCGTAGAATTGGTTATTGAGCAAGACCAGATGATCCAGGTTGTACTCTCTAAACTTGATAAGAGAGAGTTTGATGAAATGCAAGATTTTCAAGGATATTTCCCAGTAAATCCTGCGATAATCGATGGCAAACTCGTCGATAGAGTAGTCTAGGATATCTGGGAAATTGCTAAGAAGAAGGCGATCGAGGTCTTGAATCTTGACATAGATGATTTGTTCATAGGAGAAGAGTCAGCTAGAGATATTTTCATGGTTGAGACTCGAGCATCAACCAAGGATGTTGAACCTTCAAAATCCCATCCTAGTAAAGAAGAGAGTTCAACAGCTCTCAGGTCAGATGAATTGATAAAAGTCTGAGATAGTGATCAACATATTAAAAATCTATAAGCACAGATTACAGAGATGTCACTTCATCTTAAAGAAATGTAGGATCTATTAATTAATACATAATAATCCTAGTAAGACTCGCCATAACTTGTAGTTCAATCAGTGCCTGATTAGAGCTGACAGCTAGACTTCAGTTTAAAGATTCCTGAGTTAGTACCAATTCCCTCCATTTAACCATCACTTCCCTCAATTTAACCAATAATTTAGAATGTTCAGCCTATAGTTCTCCCAGTTCTCCCAGCTCAACCTCAAATTGATATCAAATATATAGTTGAGACACTGGTAAGGGAGGCCTTAGCCCATTCTCAAGGAACTATGTCTATTCCAAAGGGTAGGCCCTCCCCTGAATAATATGACCTAGTTCCTTATCCAAAGGGTTTTGTGTCACCTTCTTTTAAGGTTTCCAATCACCTAAAAAACTCAAGAAAGTATTTGGCCCACTTTCGAGCAAGCCGCTGTAATACAGGGGGGTCAAATGCTCGACTATTTCACCAATTTATCAGTAGTCGTTCTGGTATTGATTTTGCATGGTATGTAGATCTACTAAATTGTTCAGTGAAAACATTCATAGATCTTGAGGGTCTATTCTTAAAGAGATTCACAGGAGCTCAGCAGAGAGTTATCGTTGGTGATTTCATAGTGGAGAAATAAAAAATGGGAGAGTCTCTGGTCGACTACATCATGAGATGGCGAAATCTCTCTATGAAGTCTGAACCTCAACTCCAAGAGCAACATGCTGTGAAAATTTTTATAAAGAATATCCATGGGCCAATTGCTTTTCTGCTGAAGGGGTTCACGATCAAAACTTTTAAAAAACTTCTTAATAAAGCTAATAATCTATAGGAAGAGGCTTCCAAAATGCCATTCCTAATGGATGCTTCAGAGGAGAAGAAAACTAATAAGCTAGTGAAATCATTTGAAAAGTGATCTGCTATGGTGTCTGCAGTTGATAAAGGGAAGAAACCTGCTAGTCCTTAGTCCAGTGGTCCTCCAGCCTAGTAAATCCAAAAACCTTAACAATTTTAGGTAACCTCTCAATCCACTAGGGAGCCTTACCTCATTTCTTTGAAAGAGAGATTGGCTCATCCTTATCCATTTAAGAAGGAGTTGGTAAGGAAAATTTTCAAGAGTCTTTTGAAGAAACTAGATTTTCGATTGCTAGAGGCTATGAAACTGGAAGAGGCAAATAAAAAAGATGATCCTAATTTTTTCCCCTATCACCGCATGTTGGGCCATGCAATCAAAGATTGCTTTATCTTTAAACACTGGCTTGAAAAGAATTTTCGTCAAAAAAATATCATAATTCCAAAAGAGTACCTGGTCAACTCGGATCAAGGATCTATCATGTCCATCTTAGGTAAAAATTCTAATATTTCTCTGTCCATTGAAGATGGTTGGGAAATAGCACTATCTCAGGTATTTAAAAAGATGATTAACAAATTTTTTCATCTTTCTCAGCAGTTACCATTGAAAGTCTGGGGCCCTATTTGGTAGGTTGACCTAGAGGCTTTATAAGAGGACATTGGGACAGTTTCCTCTGTAGTAGTTGTAAGAACTATTTTAATTAATAAAAATAAAAAGAGAGATCTTTTTATAGAGAGGAAATTTGGCGATGATAGATGTGTA
The DNA here is from genome assembly GCA_019925795.1 of Dendrobium chrysotoxum. Lineage (NCBI taxonomy): Eukaryota > Viridiplantae > Streptophyta > Magnoliopsida > Asparagales > Orchidaceae > Dendrobium > Dendrobium chrysotoxum. The sequence continues at coordinate 205,800 of JAGFBR010000727.1, forward strand.
CAAGTGGTGAATGGTGGCTCAAAATCACTATCCCCTTTGATGCTATCTGACTTTTACTTTACCCCATCAAAGGCAAAAGGGTTGAAAATCAATAAGAAATAATGATGCTTCTATGAATGTTTTAATGATTAATATTGAGAATGTGATTCAAAATGATACTTCTATTCATAATGATCAAAGTTTAGCTGAGATCAACCAAGACATTCAAAAACTCAACTCAACATATTTGACCTCTTAAGGGGGGAATTAATCTGAAGTCTTATCTGATGGTGACACTCCTAAAATTAACTTTCTAGGGAATCCCATCATGATATTCTTTTCAAATTTAGATTCCCATTCAAAAAATGATAATTAGTCAACTAAGGAGAGTGTAAAGCCTACTTTAATTTATCCTTCATAGGATATCATACAAGTACAAGTGTGAGGTGGTAAGGTCTTACGCCCTAGGCTTCCTCCTTAGGAAAAAGGAAAGAAAGTTGTTTTTGATGATCCAATTCAACTCCCTACTCAACAATCAAATCCTCCTTCAAATCTGCCAGGTCCTAGTCTTGACGTTTCAAAAGTTGAATATAATGTCTTAGCTCATCATAACAAGTTTCCTACTAAATTGAGCATTTATGAAGCCCTTGTCCTCTCAAAAGAGATGAGAGAATAGTTAAAGTACTTCTCAAATGAGAGATCTTCTTAGATCAGTTAGCTTCAACTTCTGAAGAAGAAGCTTTATACTTTAAGGAAATCCCCAGAGTAACCTTTTTCGATGATGATTTACTCCTAAGAACTTCCAATCACAATCACTCACTTGACATCATAGTAAATGATGGCAAATTTAAGTTATCATTGACCTGGATCCATTGGTTAATGTGATGAATATAAAGACTCTTGCATACCTTGGAGTTGATACTAGCAAGCTCTCAACCTATAAGTTAGTGCTTCGTGGGTTCAATAAAAAGGGTGAGAAGGCTTTAGGTTTAATGACCCTCCTTCGAAAGATAGAAGAGTTGAAAATAGAGGTCAAATTTCATATAATTGATTTAGACACATCCTTCAATGTGCTCTTAGGTAGGACCTAGATCCATGAGTACAGGATGGTTCCATCTACCCTACACCAATGTAACAAATACCAACGAGATGGCATTGAGTATGAAATTAAGGGTGATTTATAACCATTCGCTATTTATGAGATCCGGATATATGAATATGCTGTGTAATATGCACCTAAGGGGTTCAGCGTCTATTCTAAAGCACAGATCAACATTAAATAGGAGAAAGCATAAAATTCAAATTTAAAAGAAATTCAAAAAGAAGAAAAAGTTAAAATTCAAAAAAGATAAGAATCAAGTAGCGAAGATGACATCGAGGGCATGTAGTCCACCTCAAGGTAGAATGGCCTAAAGAGCACATAGTAGAGGCCATCGTTCAATTGAAAAAAGAAATCCCCCAATGTACATCAAAGCAGAATCAATTTCTAATGAAGAATCAAGAAAGAGGAGTGCCAGAATTACTTTTGACTATAAAAAGAAATCCTCTTCTAAAGTTTGATCTCACCTTAGAACTAAATAGTGACTAAGAGGGTGACGATGCAAAAGCTCAAAGTGATGAGCCTAAGTTAACTCTTTATGAAAAGCTCAATAGGGGCAGTTGAATCCTTAACCTTAACCCCACTGTCCACTGATAGCATCTCAGGGTTAGTGACTAAGGATGCCCCTAATCTAGATGGAGAAATAAGGAAAGTTCAAAAGTTTTTCCCTGGCTCTTCCTCTTCAAGCAATAAAGATGATGTAACCCTTGATGAGATAGACTTTAATGAATTAATGGAATTATCTTTTGGCTACTTTCCTGCTGGTGTCAAAACTCTTATCTCTAAAAGTTTCGCCCCGAGTCAATGGACTAAGGGTTAAGTTAGATACCATGAAAATATTTGGAACTCAAAAATTAATTAAAATTGGACAAGTGGTATTAATTTTGATACTGTTAGTTCATTTGATAATGATAAATATTATTTAATGATAACTATTCATTCTGAATCTAAAAATGTCCCTATTGAAGTCGTTGATCCACTCGACAAACTTTGCTTGGAGACTTTAGATGATCCTGATGACCTTCAAGTTCAGGATGCACCCCTTAAATTTGAGAAAAAATTTAAATCGATAGTTGATGAACTTAATGAAATCAATCTTGGAATATAAAATGGCCCTTGCCCCACCTTTATAAGTTTTTTGTTGAGTAAGGATGAGTTTGAGGATCTAATTCAACTTATCTCTAATTTTAAGGATTACTTCACCTGGACATATGATGAAATACCAAGTTTACCTGCTCATGTGGCAGTCCATAAACTTGGAATTAGACACGATGTCATTCCTATCAAATAAGCTCCTAGACACATGCATCTGGAAATTAAACAATAAGTTATTTCTATAGTCAAAAAATTGGTCAAGGCTCAATTTATTTGAGAGGAATAATATCCCTCCTGGGTAGCTTATGCTATACCAGTTTAAAAGAAAAATAATTAAATTCAAGTCTGTGTTGACTATAGAGACCTGAATAATGCATGCCCTACGGATGAATTTCGTTTACCCATACCAAAACTTATGGTGGATATTTCCACTTCGCATGTTGTTTTCTCCTTTATGGATAGTTCATATGGTTATAATCAAATCAAGATGGCCCTAGAAGATGAGAGAAACATTGCATTCAAAAGACTTTTAAGAATCTTTTGTTATAAAGTGATGTCATTTAGCCTTAAAATTACTGGTGCAACCTACCAGTGGACTATGACTCAAATCTTTGATGACTTAATCTATAATCAAGTCGAATGCTACATTAATGATTTAGTTGTTAAGAGAAAGGTCAAAGAGGCTCATCTTTATTATTTAAGAATAACCTTTAAGAGGTTGTGCCGCTACGACCTTAAGATGAATTCTTTAAAATGCAATTTTGGCATTACTTCAGGAAAATTCCTAGGTTTTGTAGTGAGGCACCGCGGAATCAAAATTAATCCAACCAAAATTAAAGCCATTTTAAATATGCCAACTCCTAAGAGTTTTACACAACTGAGATCTTTTCAAGGCAAATTAGCATATATAAGAAGATCTATTTCAAATCCATCAGGAAGATGTCAACCATTCTCTATCCTTGCTAAGAAAGATGCCAAATTCATTTGGGACAAGAAATTTCAATCTACATTTAAAAATATCAAATAATACTTGACAAATCTGTCAGTTTTGGTAGCACCTATTTTGAGGAAACCTTTAATCCTTTACATTATGTCCCTTAACGAGTCTCTCGGGGCTCTTCTAGCTCAAGTCAATAATGAGGGGAAAGAAATGCTCTCTACTACCTAAGTTAGAGACATCTTCCAATGAAAATTTGATACCCTATAATCAAGAAATATTATCTTGCCTTAATCTTTGCAGCATAAAACTTAAGGCATTATATGCTTTCTCATCAAGTCAATTTGATTTCCATTGTCAATCCCCTATAATACCTTAGGACCCAACCTATGTTGTCAGGATGTTTATCTTATTGGTCTATGATATTGCTTCAATTTGAAATCACTTTCATTCCCCTATGTGCTGTGAAAGGATAGACCATTGTCCACTTCCTTATAGCACACCCGCTACTAGTGGAGTTTCCTCTAAATAATGATTTACCTGAGGAGAAAATTATGAGTTTTGAGGAATATAATAATTGAGTCTAAGAAATGTATTTTGATGGTGCAGCTTCCTCCCAACGGGGTAATGCACATCAATCTACTATTCCTGAAAAAACTAGAATTCGCCTGATTTTCATAACAACATATAAAGGAATGATGCACTTTTCCTACCATTTATTAGAACCTTGCATGAATAATGAGGCTAAAAATGAAACTCTGTTAACTGGTCTAAAACTTGTAATTCTTGTAGAGATTAAAGAGATTAAAATCTTTGGTGACTCTCAATTAGTGATCAACTAGATTATAAGGACCTATAAGGTTTTAAATCATAAACTCTTAAAATACCAACAATTCACTACACACTTACTTGAACAAATTCCTATTATTACTATGTATGGGGTTTCCCATGGAACTAATTCTTTGGTGGACTCCCTAATAAAGCTTATAAAGGAATTTGCATGTCTAGAAGAAGGCTATATTCCCATAGAAGTTTAGGGTTGAAAGACTCTATCTCCTATAGATTTAGAGCACATCAATAAACAATCTCTATGGGTCCTTTTAGCCTCTTCAGTAGTCGATGAAGAAAGTGATTGGATATAACCACTGAATGATTATCTTCATGAAGGCAAGCTTCCCCATGATATGTCACTTACCAATCAAATCAAGAAACATGCCCCATCATATACACTAGTCAATAATACATTATATCATTGATCACTCGATCAGATTTGGCTCAATTTTTTAGACAAATGAAAGGCCATGAAGATCATTAATGAAGTCCATGCTAGACTATACGGTGCTCATCAATCAGGTCCTAAGTTGAAATTGAAAATAAAAAGACTTGGTTACTACTAGCCTACGATGATTGAAGATTATATGAAAGTTACAAAATGTTGTCATCAATGCCAGATACATGGTGTGCTTTTACATCTGCCACGTAACATGCTACATCCTATGATAGCTTTATGGCCCTTCAAAAGTTGGGGCATAGATTTTATTGGGCCTATTAATCCTCCTTCTCCAAATGGTCATCACTTCATTTTAGTAGTGACTAATTACTTTTCAAAGTAGACAGAAGTAATTCCCCTATGAAATGTAACATCACGCTATGCTATGAAATTCTTTCATGACCATATCATATATTGATTCGGCGTGCCCAGCAGAATCATATCCGATAATGGGTCCACTTTCAAGACTACAAAGATGAATAATTTTGAAAGGCATTATAGTATTGATTGGAGATACTCAATAATCTAATATCCTTGAGTTAATGGTTTGGATAAGGCCTTCAACAAAACTCTGGTGTAAATCATCAAAAAGACCCTTTATAATAACAAACGTCACTGTGATAAGAGGTTGGTGGAAACCTTTTGGGCCTATCAGACTACTTACTGGACCCCGACCAAATCCACATCATTTGCACTAGTGTATGGGTCCTAGACCGTACTCCCTCTAGATGTTTAAATCCCTTCATATAGAATTGTAATCTAGAATCAGATAATAATAAAATGAAATGCTCAACTCTAGTTAAAAGAGCTTAAAGGCCTTGAAGAATGTCGTCTCTAAGCTCAATAAAACTTAGAGTTGAATTAAGCCAGAATGGTTCAAGCTCATGATAAGTTAGTGTGACCTAGAACCTTCCTAGTAGAAGACTTGATCTTGATTCTTCAGAGGCCTTTCTTAGCTTATCGAAAGATCGATGAGAAATATGAACCAACCTGGAAAGGAGCCTTCATTGCAGAAATAGTCTATGAAGGAGGCTCATATCAGCTAGTGGATTATAAGGGAAATCACCCAATATTACCTGTCAATTGGCAATTCCTTAAGAAATACTATGCTTGATGTAGCTTGATCTTTCATTCAATAAAATGTTTAAATTTTAAATCAATTTGACTCAATTTCATTTAAAATTTCAAGTTCTAGAATCCTATTTTCCTTTTCTTAAGGTTGGCATGAGTCCCCATACTTTTTTTCGTTAGGATTAGATTTAAATCGGGTTAGATAGTTTTTGCCAAATTCCTTAGAGGTCTAAGTAGACTGTTTCCTTGGCTAGTCCCCTTAGTTAGATATGAGTCCCCATGCTTTCTAGCTAGGTTAGTCATTAAAAACCTAAAAAAATTTGATCATTTAGGAGTAGGTGTGAGTCCCCATACTTCCTACCTCCTAGGGCCTTGACTAACTAATAGTGGATTTAAGCCTCCTGTGCCCCATCCTAATAAGTCACCTTTTAGTCTTTTAAAGATAGGTGTGAGTCCCCATGCTTCCTTTCCTTAGGATTAGAACCACTAGTGCTGGAGCACGCCCTCTATGTGGAGCAAGTTTTCTCCCCACATGATCATCCACTAGTGATGGAGTATGCCCTCTATAGCACCATCCTTGTTTTAAATCTAGATTCAATCCTCTATGTGGAGTAAGTTTCCTCCCCACATGATCATCTAGTAGTAATGGAGCACGCTCATTATGGCACCATCCTAGTTTCAAAATCTAAATTTGATCCTCTGTGTGGAGTAGGTTTTCTCCTTACATGATCGTCCACTAGTGACGGAGCACGTCCATTGTGGCACCATCCTAGTTTCAAAATCTAGATTTGATCCTTTATATGGAGCAAGTTTTCTCCCCATATGATCATCCAGTAGTGATGGAGTACACCCTTTTTGGCACCATCCTAGTTTCAAAATGTAGATTTGATCCTCTATATGGAACAAGTTTCCTCCCCATATGATTATCCACTAGTGATGCAGCATACCCTCTGTGGCACCATCCTAGTTTCAAAATCATATTTGATCCTTTATAAGGAGTAAGTTTCCTCCCCATAAGATCATTCACTAATGATGGAGCACGCCCGTTGTGGCACCATCCTAGTTTTAAAATTAAAATTCAATTCTATGTGTAGAGCAAGTTTCCTCTCCCTAAGATCATCCACTAGTGATGGATAATGCCCTTTATGGCACCATCCTAGTTTCAAATTTCAAACCCGATCCTCTATGAGAAGCAATGCTTCCTTCCCACAAGATCTTCTAGTTTTCCTTTCCTTAAGGTTAGGTAAGAGTAATCATAAGATTAGATGCACTCGTGATGGAGTACACCCTCTATGGCACCATCCTAATTTTAAATTCTAAATTTAACCTTTCATGTAGAGTAAGTTTCCTCTCCATGATATCATCATTTAGTGATGTAGCACGCCCTCTGTGGCACCATCCTAAATTCAAAATCTAGATCCAATCCTCTGTGGGAAGAAATGCTTCATTCACAAGGTCCTCTAATTTTCTTTTCCATAAGCATAGATGTGAGTCATCATGCTTTCTTCCCTAGGATTAGATGTCCTAGTGGTGAATAATGCCCCTCGTGGCACTACCCTCGTATTAATTTAAACTCTTTCCTCTATAGTCAGGAGTTCTTTATTCCTATACGATCATTCAATCTTCTTCTCCTCAAGGTTAGATTATTTCTTCCCTTAGGATTTAAACTCCAAACTTGACCTTTAAATTAAGTCAATGCCAATATGTGTAGTAGAACTTCATTCTACTACACATATTGAGGGTCCATTTGTTAACCTCATTTTTATATGAGGTCACTAAGACCAATCCAAACCCTAGGACTAATCCAGATCTTAGACCAACCTAGCCTTAATCCTTTCCATCCATATATAATCATCTAACTGATTATGAGTGATGTGACTAATTCAAATTTAGATAATTAAATCCAAAATCCAGCTTAAATCTAGATTTCCAAACCAAAATGTAAGGGTAAAAGGCCCTATCTTGAAAGCCTTTTCCATTAATTTTTCAAACACTTCAAACCCTAGTCAAATGGCCCCCAATTCATGATCGTTCAATTACATATTGATTAGGCATATCCCTAGGGTCTACCCTTTAAATTGAGCTCATTCTGACGTCACTAACTCCATAAGTTGAATTGAAATCTAAAGGCTATAAAACCATCAAATATTTATAGCATATACCACTTAACCTACCACCCAGTTAATTTTGAGCTTAGAGCTTCCTCCAAAGCCTCTAACATTTCCAAACCCTTGATTATGACTTGTTAAGCATTAAACTACATTTTGGTAAACCCACTTTAACCCTCAGTTGATAAGGGGGTCAAAATGACCAAAATGCCCCTTAAGGGTAGCTCTAAAATTTTCTTCAAACTCATATATAGACTTTTCAAATTAAATCCCAAAAACTCTTCCAGTGTATCCTAATTATCATTAGGAGTGCATAGGACTCAAACCTAGACCCTGGTCAAGCCTGTTTAATTAGGTCAACCCAAAATGACCAAAATACCCCTTAGGGGTATGAATAGTCATTTTGAATCAAATGACCTTATATTCGGATGGAACCACTTCCAGTTAACTCCAAATGTTAAAATAAACTTGTTGAACCCAATCCCAGCCCCTAGGTTAATCTGGTTGATCAAGTCAATCAGGGTTAACCCAAATGCCCTCTAAGAGCCTAAATAGTCATTTAGACTGAATTGAACTCCCCAGACCTTGGGAACACTTCCAATAGATCCAAAATATTAATTCAAACCCATTTAGCTCAAGCCTAGGTCCTGGGTCAACTTAGGTTGAACCAATGATCCTTTAAGATTTAAATGGGTCAATCTAACCCATTTGGCCAAGATAAAACCCTTCAAGCTCTTAAATCTATTCCAAGACATAGTTCAAATATACCCAAACCCATCATGAGTCAATTTAAATATACTTTGACCAAGTTAACTTATGAGAACTTGGTCAAAGTCACTTAAGCCTTCTTTTAACTCATGATAACTTGGTTAAACTCTCACTCCATAGCCTTGAGCTTCCTTAAAACCTTTCCAACCAATTGGCATGGACATTTGACTACCACCTCATTAGTCAAATGCATAGTTGGCTAGTCAAAATAGTCAATTAAGTCAAATTTACATGCTTATGTGGCCTTGCCACCTTGGCAAGTGAAATCATTATACTTAATCTATACTTTATGCATTGGGATGGCTATAAAGAACACTTGGAAACACCGTAAGGCTCCTCTCTCTCCTGATTAGGATAGTAATCATTAGGGGGAATGGATAATCTTAAGCCTTACTCAAAGTTTTGGATTTGCCTCATATTATCCAAACTTTGTAATTGCAGTTGTCCCCAACCCATTCCAGGGATAACTTATCTTCTCCATCCATAAATAAAGCCCCTCCAGCCATTTCCCAAGTTTTTGAAAATAGAACAAAAATTTGAGAAGAGAGAGAGAAAGAGAGAGAAAGGATGTTTAATATAGCAGATCCTAATCTACCCATCAATAGCTCTTGGACCCTTCAAGTAACTTGTAGAGGATTTAAATACCTTTCCAGCAAGCCCAAAAATATCAAAATCCATCAACAGGTTTGTATGATATCTCAACTTTTCTCTTAAACTTTTATTTGAACCTATAGAAAATCTACAACACATGAAGCCTCCAAATTTCAGGTGTTGGAAGATTATGTTGCCATAAACCTTTGTTTCAAATTTCATCCAATTTGAATGAGTATTTTTAAAGTTATGGCTAATTAAAGTTCTTGTTCATTTTTGAACTATGAGATCTAGCCCATTAAGAGTCATCTTATCGTGCCTTCTGTACGATCACCATGTAGTTTCAGTTAGGGGCCATGTGGCCACATTCTACTCGTTCACGCCTTTCATCTTCGATCCGACGATTCAAATCAGTGTTGACATGGATTACGACATTAGCGGCGGCCCGCCATGTCATGCACAATCTTGTCAAATTATGGGCAATGATTATGCCACCATTTTTCTAATTAAAATTGATTTAAAAATTAATTTAAATAGTCAAAACTTCCAAATTTCATAAAAAATAACCAAATTTACCCTTCAACCTTTGAGAAACCTAAACATTAGACAACTTTAACTAATTACTTAATATAAGACATATCCAAACCAAACAACCTGCTACACACACTCAGATGGTTTGCTAAGACACCACTTTTAGACCTAGGCTAAGCTGGTGTTTACTTTTTGTTGTGTGCCAGGATTTTTGAGTTTTGACTACATGCTAGTTGTTAATGTTGATGTGATTATTTATTTAATTTTTGTACTCTGTGATGTGATTGATGGGTGTTAGAATTACCCTTAGGTTAGGGATGATTCATGCTAATTCAATCTTATACTAGTGGCTATACTCATACATGGCATTTGAAATAAAAGGGGGAAAAATCATAAGTATTAAATTTCTATAAGTACTACTCCTACACTATGTCCCCCTTTTTTAATTAAAAGAGCATGGCCAAGTGTGGCTGTTTTATCATTTTAAATTTTATCATATTAACTACATGAGATGATTTAAATATGATTACTTAGGATAACCCTACAAGTTGTTAGAGTCTAGATTTTTTAGTTTCATTTAATATAGTTTGAATTCTATTGAGTTGTAATTATTAAAGTGATAATTTGAGAGGGGATAGATATCCAATCTGGAATCTAAAGAGAAGGGAGACATCATTTATGAGAAATTCCCTCTTCATTTGGATATCCACATTAGGATACTTTCAAATTTCCAAAGGGAAAAGAAAATACCCCTTTTGTAAGGGAGTTTCTTTTCATTTGGATATTCGGACCCAATATCCAGACCATAGACTAATGTTACTTATCTTTGTAAACCATCTAAGTGTGTTTAGAAAGCATATGTGGCTTAGATAGTTCCTAGGATTTATTGGTTTAAAGTTATCTATAAATGGATTTCTTTGTTCAAGGCCTTTAATGTATAGTTTAAATTTAAGATTTAATGATTTAATGGTTTTAAATTTCTTTTAAGGATGTTTTGATTATTGAAGTTATTTAACTTTAGGTTTTAAGGAATATATAATTCAGTAACTATTAAGTGCTAGAAGCTATTAATCAATGTGTACTATACTCAAATATGTAATGCTACTAATCCTCTATGATAAGGGTAGATTGATAGTATGAAGTCTTCTATTATAATTATATATTTCTCCTTAAAGCTTCTCAATCCATTACACCTTTGCACTCCTGAAATGAATCAAGCATAAGAGTATAAAAATTATAATATCATCATGTTTTATTAATGTATTTCCATTAAATTTAATTTATTATTTACTAATTTATTTAATTTTATACTTTAGTATTTACTTTTTATCAAATTCATTTGTGGCATTATCGTAATGAGCTCAAGGACCTAGGGCCTCCTTAGGACACATACCTCGGCAACTTAAGGTAGTCCAGCCTTAAAACTTCATTGACATGAATTTTGGTCATTTATTTAATGTTGTTTACTACTTTAATTTCTTTGAATTGATTATTTGCAAAAAATTTAATGATTTATTACTTTTTTTATATTTTAATGAATATTTTATATATTAAACAAATGGTCAATTTCTTGACTATTTTATTTACAATAGTTTCTTAAATTTTTATATTTTTATAAATACTAGACTTAGGGATAAGTCCAATGCCTTTGAGTTTACTAAATTTTATTTTTTTTTAATTAGCTATGAATTTTATAAGTTTGCCGCATTTTTTTAACTAGGTTTGACCCAAATGTTAACATTTTGGTTTACAGTGAATTCTTGAATTTTTATATTTTTTATATATAATAGACCCAAACTTGAGTCCAATGCCTATAAGTTTACTAAATTTGGAGATTTCTTTAATTAGTTATGAATTATTGATGTTTGGCGATTTGATGGATTCTTCTAGTGTTTAATTAGGGGTATTATCTTCTTTTGAACCAAATCAACACCAAATCTTTTGAAATCTTCCCCAAATATCAGAAATGACCTTAGGGGATGATTTTCAACATTTAAAATTATTTGTAATTTTTATATTTTTTTAAATATTTAATTTAATTAATTAGTGAATTTCTTGATTTCTAAAATTAATTTTAATTTTCAATGAATCTAATAAGGACTTTATTTTTTTCCTCTATTGTGATTAAAATTTTGAGAATTTTGATATATTATTTAACTTTTTTAGATTTAAAATGAATTAATTTTGAATTTTCAAAGTTCCTATGTTAATTATTTACAGAAATCTTGGGTTCACTAAATAACTGACCAAATGACCTCTAAATGTAGTGAAATTTGTAACATAGGTACATGTATACATGGGCCTCAAACCCCCTGAATTTGGTCTCATCAAAGCCTTCCTAGGATGAAAATCCATCATCAAATCTAGAGACATCTATAGCTTTGGTAATTTATTTTAGGAGTTACGCCTATTATAATTGGGCAAAATTAGTGGCAAACTAATCCTAACACACATTTAAACACACCATACAGAAATAAAAATCTAACTCTAAGCTCATGGATGGTTATAAATTTTCAAAAAAATATGAGTCTAAAATGGACCCATAAACTTAGAAATTCAAATCGCAGAAAATTTGATCAAATCAAGATCCAAGAAAATTAGGGTAGGTCAAGGATATACTCTAATAAACACCATCCAAATTTAAGGTCAATTTAACCATTTGATCTTGAGAGATTTAAGAAAATTGGAAATTAATCATCTCTAATTTTTTCTCAAAATCCACTAGTCAAAAATTGTTGAAATTATTTTTAGAAAGTAGTAGAGGCCAAGTTCTTTCCAACAAGTCCAAGATAACTCAATTATGATGAAAAATAAATTTTCTATGATTTTTAGAAGTTATAAACTTATAAAATAAATTATTAATTAATCTTAAATCAATTTTAGTTGAGGCACAATCATTATGAATCATTGGCAATGACTACACATAGTGGTGGCAGCTTTCATCATACGAAAAATGCATCAGCAAACATGCGGTTAACTTAACCATGTTAGTAATAAAATCTATCCATCAAATCAAATTATGAAGGCATGGATGGTATGGATGCAGCCACATGGCCTGTTAACCAGCTATGTGGCATGTGTTCGAGCCCTAGGGCTATCATGTGCATGTATGGATTTATCTAGGCCATCTAATTAGTTGATTGGATAGCTCAGACTGAACCAATTAGTTCAGTTTAAATTTGAAGTAAATTATAAATGCTTATAACTTTTGATCCAATCATCCAAATTTGATAAACTTGAACAAGAAGATCATGGTCCCTAGGTTTCAAATCTAGAGGTTTAAAACCTCATGCATTACAGTTTAGGGGAAAATTATGTTTGTTCATAAAATTTTAAATCTAGATAAATTGCTATCCTATGGTTAGATTTTCTTGATCTAAGGCTTGTTAGAAAGCTTGATAGACCTTCTTCAACTTCCTAGAAGACTCTAAGAACTGATGATTATTGGATCAAGATATGGATATGAATTATTCTTTCTCTCTCTTTCTTTCTCTATATCACTAATTTGGGAGATTTTTGAACTATGGAAGGACTAGAGAGGCTACGGGAGAGCTGGGGGGCTTGCTATGAGGCTAGTGAAATGAGTTGATCAACCCTTTTTTAGAGGTTTTTAAGGGTATTTATAGGTGAGAGAAATTTGAATGGAGGGTGCAGATCTTGCCAACTAAGCCTAGGTCAATAGCCATTTAAGTTAGGGACTAACCAATGGAAGCTAAGGGAATGTTTTGGATAGTCTAAAAGCACATGGGTGTTTGTTGAGGGAGTTAAGCTAGAACTATTCATTGGCTAGAGGGTATTTTTCAGGTTATTGCCACATCAGCAGCCCATGTGGCATAAAATGATTTGGGCATGTGCATTGAAGCTTCAAGAGACTACCCATCTATTGGCTCGAGCCAAAGTAGGTTGGGTTGGGTTGGAGCTCTATTTAATGAACTTTAGGAGGCTTGGATAAACCGATTCTTTCTACCCAAATCAAACCATGGGTTTAAACTCTTATGGTGTGTGCGTGGGATTAATACACACCCACTACAACAATTTTGAAACTTTATTTTAGTAAGGGTGGTGATTTAAAGCAAGAAAATCCTATTTTTAGCACTTGGTTCAACACTATTGGTCAAACCATATGGGCCCAAGGCTTGGAAACTTTTTAGAAGACTCATGTTTAACTCATGAACAGTCCCCATGAAATTAGTTCAATAATTTGGTCAAAATCATGAGAAATAAAATTTTTTTAAATGTCTTGGGTGATTTTTATCTACTAGGGATGAGCTGGCCAAACATATTTGACTAGGGGTCAATGATGGATCCAACTCATTCCAAATGGTATTTTAGACTTCTTGGAGGTGGCCCATAGCTTGGTGAGGACATTTAAACTAAAATACATATTTAAGGGCTTAACGGGCCCTTTAATCAACCTAGGTTGACTTGGTCAACAAGGGTTATCCATTTCTTGGATTTGGGTTCAATGCTTTTAAAATGTGATTTTGAGTTTGTTGGAGATGGTCCCATGGTTTGGTGGAGTATCAATGCATGTAATATAGTTTAAAGGGCAAAAGGGAAATTTGGTCAACCTAGTTTGACTTTTTCAACTAGGGTTAACAAAGTCTTGGGGTTTTGTTCAATGGATTCCAAATCATATTCTAAATATATTTGGAGAATGTTGCATGGTTTGATTTTATTGAGCCATATTGAGGTTTAAGAAAAATTTAGTTTTTAAGGAATAGGGTTTTAGGGTTTTATTAGTTAACCATTGTTAGCTAAGGTTCAATATTGGTTTAATGCAACATGCTTGTGATGATGACATGGTAAATGAGTTTGGTAAAGTTTTCTAGGTCAAAATCATAAGATGCCATGTTCAGTGGCATAAGTTATAAATATTTAAAGGTTTTGAAGCCTATGAAAATGCTTTAATTTTATAGGTTAGGGATCTTGAATTGCCTTTAAATTTATGTGCTTGACCCAAGCTACATGCCTAATCAATATGCAATAGATAGATTATGAATCCAAGGTTATTTGGTTAGGTTTTAGGGAAGAAAAAATTTCTTCAAAAATAAGTTATGGACTAAGGGGCTTTAGGTTTAGTTATGAAACAAAATTTTGGAGTTTTGAGTTTAGAATGGTTTGATAAATGAGTTTGATTTAAATTTGATTTAATCAATGATTTATAAGAATTTAGGATTTACAATGCTCAGATCATTAACAATCAATGATGACTATGAGTGATTGAATACGTGTTTAGCAGATTATCATTGGGGATAGTCAACTGACAAATTTATGACTTGATTTAGATTTAGGTTTTGAATTGATCAATAAAGATCAATTATTGAAGGAAATTAAGTTTTACAATAATCATATCACTGATAGTTAGGGTGATTATCAAGTGATGATTTTGAAGTCAATGATTTGTTCACTATGGGAGAGGACAGTGATGGGATGAATTTTAAGTTTGAAGTGTAGTTCAATGATTTGAGTATGGAGATTAAATTTTTTTAGAAATTATTAACCTCGCCCAAAATTGAGGTCAACAAATAGACCCCTGATAAGTGTGATGAACTTGAAAGTAAATCACACATGTTGGCATTGACCGAAGCGATCAATAGAATCCAGAAGATTATTTTATATTTAAATTTAATTATGGATAAATTTATACTTGACTAGGATAGAATCTCTTAGATAAGTAGATTTTGAATCTAAATAAGATAACAGCTCTTGAACAGATTAAAGGATACTTGCCTAGGATAGTGTCTCCTAGACAAAGAGGATTGAAATTTAAATAAGATAGTAGCTCTCAAATAGATGAAAGTTATACTTGACTAAGATAGAGACTCCAAGATAAGAAACATTAAAATCTAAAGGAGAAAGCATCTCTTAGATAGAAGAAATTCATACTTGACTAGGATAATGTCTCCTAAATAAGAAGGATTAAAATCCAAAAGAAGTGGCATCTCCTAAATATATGAAATTTATACATGACTGTGAGAACATCTCATAGAAAAGAAAGATTGAAATCTAAAAGGGATAGTGGCTCTCAAATAGATAAAATGGATAGTTGACTACTATAGCATCGCCTAAATAAGAAGGATTAAAATCTCAATGAGATAGAAGCTCTCAGATATATGAAATTTATACTTGAGTAAGATAGTATCTTCAAGTTTAGAAGGAATTTGAAAAAGATTAAGGCTCTCAAATAGATTAAATTGATACTTGAGTAGGATAGCTTCACCTAAACAAGAAGAATTGAAACCTAAATGAGATAGTGGCTCTCAAAAAGATAAAATTGATACTTGACTAGGATAGCATCTCCTAGACCTGAAGGATTAAAATTTGAAAGAGATAATGGCTCTCAGATAAATGAAAATTTTACTTGACCTGGATAGCATCTCCTAGTTAAGAAGGATTGAAATTTTAATGACAAAATGGCTCTTAAACAGATGAAATTTATACTTAACTAGGATACCATATCCTAGATAAGAAGAATATAAATCTGAATGAGATCAAGACTCTCAAATAGAAGAAATTTATACTTTACTAGAATAGCATTTTCTAGATAAGAAGTATTGAAATCTGAATAATATAGCAGCTCTCAAATAGATAAAATTTATACTTGGCTGGAATAGCATCTCCTAGATAAGGTGAATGTTTGATAAAGATGTTAAGCCTAAGTGAACTTATCCCTAGGCACATCAATAGGGGGGTAAATTGGTGAATTTAAAAATTAATTGCTTAATTTAAAATAAAGTCAAAATATTTGGATTTTTCAATATTTGAAAAAAACTAGTAGTAATTTTCTTACTTAGTGAGGAAATAAGATGAATTGTCCAAAACATGAAAATAATGATAATGAAATTCTAATTAGTAGAGCTAATTGTTGAGTACGATTTTCACCAAGCAGTTATAATGAAATTAAAAAGTAAAAAGTAAAATGCAAAAATAAAAATCAGAACAAGCACACCAGAGATTATAGTGGTTTGATCAAATAATGACTTACATCCACTCCTAGGAGTCCTCAACTCTAAGTGTTGCACTATCACTATAGTGTCTCTATTTTTACCCCCACAGCAAGGCAGAGAAGCCCTTATATGAATCACTTCCACTAAACCTAGTGCGGCAGAGTTTTAGAAGCTTTTTTACCCTCCAGGCGATGACACCAGACCTTCAGTCTTTTTCTCCCTCTTAGAGAAGGCTGAGTGGCTAGAACTCCTTTCTCACCCTCCTAGTGATGGCAGAGAACTATGTCATTGAGCTGAAGAATTTCTCCAAAGAGCCACCCAAGAAATCTAAACAGACACTTGGAGAAACAAGGCAAGACACTTTCTTGGGGGAACTGTGTGATCCCCTCACACTACTTCTCCCTCACACACAAGCTCTCCCTCTTCTTTCCACAGCTCTCCTAAAACTTCTTCTCAAATCACCCTCTCAAGAACATAAAGTAGCCAAGAACTCATGAAATAAGTCAATGAGAAAGATTAAATATAAGGCCTCACAAAATGACCAAAATTATATTCTGCCAACTCTTATCATCCAGTATGATCATGGATCATCATGTACGATTAGTTCAAAGTACTCCTATTAATATTATATGAAGAGCTAAGTGTTGCATGATCAGTTTAAGGAATTGAGCTGACTGTCAAGATAGTTTAGATCATCATCCAATGTGATTACTTTAAATGACTTGGATTATCATCTAGTATGATTAGCGATGATTTAATTATCGTCCCATGTAGGAATCGGGTCGTACAGTAAGATTGGTCAAATTGTCCTATACAATCTGATTGGATCAATTAATCCAAATTTTTTCCCTAATCATGGATTAATTTAGGAAAGATATAAATATATCATACAATACAATACATATCGTACAGTATGATGACTATACAATTTGAATTTTAAAATATTACCTAAATTATGATTGGCGCCTAGGATCCTAATTTTGACTTATCATCCTACATGATAAACATCGTATAGTATGATTAGTTCATCTTGGATTAATTATCATAATTTTAATAGTTTTAATCATTTTTTATTAGTTGATCGTGCAGTATGATATGGATCATAAAGTATAATTAGTTTAAAAAATCCAACTTCTGGTATTATCAACAACTTACTCCCTTGAGGGTGTGTATGCATGATTTCCAAGCTTAGTATCCACCAAAATACTTGATTTAACTCAAGAAAGATAAAAATATATAAAAATTTAAAATACTGACTCTTCATGACATACTTAACCCTAGCCTTTCTAATCTTGAGCTAATCAAACTTGCAAGTGAATGGTGCACATAAAAAGTTAGTGTATAGAAAAATAAATATGCAATAATAGTTATTAACATCATATAGTATAGTAAAAAATCAAATAATTTTTGTTATCATCAAAATCACAGGACTTGGGTCCATATTTGCAATAATCTTCTCATTTTTTATGATGGAAAACATTATTGGTAAATAATCTCAATTATATTTTTGTTATTTCTTAAACTCCCGCTTACTAGGTGAATATTTCAAAAAATAGGGAGGGTTTTTTTAAAGAAAATAATGCATAAGTAAATAGCACACAAACAGTAGGAAAAGAATTGAGTAATCATTCCACTCATAAATTATAACCTACTAACACAAACAACTCCCCCTTTTGACATTATAAAACGAAGGAAATAGCTAAACAAAAATACTAAAGAGAAACACAAACATCACAAAGCACATAATTAAAATTAATACAAACACAAGAATAAAAATATAAAGCAAACTAAAAGTATGTAGGATCCTAATCACATGGAGGTGGTGGTGGTGGTTAGAAGAATTGGTGGATTGAGGAAAATTGCTCCCAAAATAAACCTATGTTATTGTCATGTTGTTGTTGTTGTTATTGTACTGCATAGTTATCAAAGTGAGCCATATCATTATCATGCTTGTTGATATTATTTATATCATGACCCATTATAGAGATTTTGATGATAACAAACATATGCTTGGATGTTCTAATTTGTTTGTTATGTATTTCAGATGTAATGATACGATGGATGTGCTTAATAATTACTTATCTGGAACTTTAATTACACAACTCAAGTTCAATCAAAATTTGAGTTGAAAGAGCTCAAGATGACTAAGATGAAAATCTTGAAGATTTTTATATTATCGTAGAAGTTTGTTAATGGTTCATTAGTATTTACTTGCTTGGTTTAATTTGCTCACAATTTAAATATCTATTAAAATAATTTATATATTATTAATTAAGGATAATAAGTATGATTTAAAAATCTATAAGATTCCTTAATTAAATTTTATATGTTTCATTGATTACATAGAATTTATAAAAAATGCAAAGATATTTAATAAGGTAAATAAATGTAATATGATGTACGTATTCTTTTAAATTGACTTATTTCATATCAATTTACTAATGTATGATTAATTTAATCTAAATTATGTCATATTATTATATAAATATTTAATATATCTTTAGAGATATAAAAATATGCATAAGTTATTATTTTACAGAATACGATATTAGTTTAATCGAAAGGTGGTCTAATTTTTATTCCATTAGATTTTTTGGATTCTGTAAATATAAATTGATAGGTTATATGACCTTTTTTAAGCTATATTTAATATATGATGATTTTCTAAGCATTAGCCGATTTTAATACTATATGCTGGGTAGCCATTTTTACCTTGTTTTGGATGTATATGAAGACTTTTTGACTTATCCATGTGACTAGCCATTTTATAGCCATTTAGAACTTATATTTCTCTAATATAAATGAATTCTCTATCATATATAATATTTTTGGATCATAAATTTATATTAGATTAATAGTTTTATTCAAATCTGGCTTTACTTATTCTTTCTCATTAAATACCCCTCATCTTTTTCATATGAGGGTAATTCAAGAGAGAAATTCCAGCATTTTTCTTCATTCCTTTCTTATTCCTTACATGCTAAATCTTGAGAGGAGAAACTTTGATTTTCATTCCAAGAGCTCTTTTCATTTGCGAGATCAAATTCTTGGTTGGAAAGTTTTAACGCACTAAATTCAGTAACGTCTTTTGGAGTTCTTGAGTTTATTTTCTTTCTCTAAATAATGACTTTCTGATTTATTAGTTTTTTACATATATATTCTCTTGAAAATATTTATCATTTGATGAAATACTAGTTGGGAATGTTATTTTAAGTTTTCTATGTGAAATCTTTTAAATCCATAAAAGATAACAAAGCAAGTGGTTTTATTTCCTTTTATGTGGCATAGTTTTGTATTTCATATCTAATTATTATATGATTTTAAGTGTTATAATTTAAATCAACAAGAAAAATATTTTTATCAAAATATAAATTATCTTAAAGTGAGCAAATTTCATATTCCATTTGTAAGTAGTGAGGTGATTATTAATAGTTTGTAAGATCGCCTCACATAATTTTGTCATTTCATTGTAAGATATTTTGAGCTTGTATTATTTACATCAAGTTATTTTTTTTTTCTTGATCTAAGCCATTTGGCTTAGTGAAGCTTAAGTTATAATTAGATTGGGTTGTACTCGCCTATGTAGGAGAGTACTTAGGTTGTAAAGAATTTCTTTGGTTTAAAGAAGTGAGGTTTGCAAGGCAAACCTGGGATTAGTGAACTCTAGCCTGAGAGTTTGCTAGCGTGGACGTAGGTAGAATTAGAATCCGGGCCGAACCACGTAAAAATATTTGTGCCTCTTATTTTTATTTCTCTTTATCATTGTCATAAAAATTATGTGATTACTTATTCTTTTTTCAAATAGTATTAAAGTTATTTTAATTGCCTTCTTTTAATAAAAATTTTAAGAACCCCAATTCACCCCCCCTCTTGGGTCGCCATAGTCATCTAACAATTGGTATCAGAGCCTTGGCTCTTTTTATTTTAGCTTAACATCCTAGAGTAGATCCACTTATATACTATGACACAAGGTTTTCTTAAGGGTTCACTTCAAGAAGGACAATCTACTCATCGACCACCATTGCTAGATAATATTCCTTTTGATTATTAGAAAAAATAGAATTAGTACATTCTTAAGAGGACAAGACTCTCGTATGTGGCACATGCTTACACATCAATATCGTACACAAACAAAGGAAATTAATGGAATTAAAATTGAAAAACTTTTTGATGAATGGACTGCATTAGAGAGGGAATTAGATGTGTTAAATGCTAGGGCTTGTAATACTTTACATTTTGCACTTCTTCCAGATGATTATATGAAAATTTCCATGTTAAATTCCACAAAAAAAATTTGGGATAAATTAATTATAACTTATGAAGGTATTAGTGAGGTTAGCGATGCACACATAAATAGACTTATTCATGAATATGAATTATTTCGCATGTCTCCTTCTGAATCTATTTCTGATATGTGTACAAGATTTATGAAAATAATTAATACATTACATTCTCTTGAAAGAATATATAAGAATCAAGAATTAGTCTATAAGATTCTTAGATGCCTTCCCAAGGAATGGGATGCTAAAGTAACTTTAATTAGTGAGGCTAAGGATTTATGTACTTATTCACTTGATCAACTTTTGGGTTCTTTGATAGCACATGAATAGATTATAGCTCAAAGGGATAAATTGGATAGCTCTTCTAAGAAAGAGAAGGAGAAAAGTAAAACTATTGTCTTATAGGTTGATGATAATGATGAATCTAGTTCATCAAGCTCTAATGAAGATAGCGATGAGGTGGCTTTGCTTTCAAGAAGACTTGGAAGCTTACTAAGGAAGAAAAATCAAAGGTATAACAAATCGAAAAATTATAAATTTCAAACTAAGAAATTTCCTGCAGGAGAAGGGATTATTTGCTACCATTGCAAGAAGCCTAGACATATAAGAGGAGATTGTCCAGATCTTATTGATTCAAAGAAGAAAGAGATGGATGTAGAAAGAAGGAGCGACAAGAAAGAAAAGAAACATTTCAAGAAGAAGAAGAAGGCTCTATGGGCCAACCCAGATTCAGATGAATCAAGTTCATCAGATGAAGAGGTGAACATTTGTCTTATGGCAGGAGAAGAATCTGATTGCGATTCTTAAGAGGTATGTAATGATATATCTTATGAAGAGTTAGATGATGCATTTAATGAATTAATTGTTCAATATAAAAAATTAAAAGAAAATATAATATTTTAGAAAAAGAGCATAAAAATTTAGATATGCTTTTTAATGATTTAAAAAATGAATGTGATGATTTTAAAAATAAAAATAGTTCTTTATTAGATCGTTCTTTGCTTGTATGTAAACTTGAAAGAGAAAATATTCTTTTAAAAGCAAAATTAGATTTATGCATGAAATCACAAGTTCATTATAAAGTTCCATCTAATACAATATCAAATAAAAATTCTACTTATATGTCACATCATGCTAAGCCATATGCAAACACTAATATTTGGGGTAATTATTATGGTAGAAAAGGACACATCTCATTTGATTGCTATGCTCGTAGATCACAAAATGCTAAACAATCATCTTTTGTATGGGTTCCAAAAAATACAAGTGCTTCTTATATCATACATAATAGATATCATACTACTCATTTAGAATGTGGACCCAAAAATATTTGGGTTCCAAAAGGTAATATTTGATTTTCTTTCATAGGAATGCCTTCAAAGTAAAATCAATGTAGGCATGTGGTACTTGGATAGTGGATGTTCAAGATATATGACAGGTGATAAAGCAAAATTCTCTACATTAGAACTAAGTGATGGAGGATATGTCACATATGTAGATAATGCAAAGGGAAAGATCATTGGCATTGAATCCATATGTAAGAACTCTATTACTTTAGAAAAAGTCTTATTTATTTCTGGTTTAAATCATAACTTAATATCAATTAGTCAATTATGTGATAAAGGTTTAAATATTTCTTTTTATGCTTCAAATTATATTATTAGAAATAATAAAACTATTTTTCTTATTGGAAATAGACATAAAAATATTTATTTAATTGATTTAGAGAATATAAATGATATTAATTTGAATTTACTTTACATGAAATCTATAAATGATGAAGCTTGGTTATGGCTTAGAAGGCTATGTCATGCTAATATCCACACTTTAAATAAAATTTCTAAACTTGATTTAGTAGTTGGTTTACCAAAAATTAATTTTCATTTTGATTCTATATATGATGCATGCATTCATGGTAAGCATATGAAAAGTTCATTCAAGAGTAAAAATATAGTTTCTATAAGTAAACCTTTGGAATTATTACATATGGACTTATTTAGGCCAATTAATACAACTAGTTTATGTGGTAAAAAATATGGATTTGTTATAGTAGATGATTATTCAAGATACACTTGGGTATTATTCTTAGCTAATAAAAATAATGCATTTGATGATTTTAGAAAATTTGTTAGGTATATTCAAAGAGAACAAGGTTATTTGATTAATAGAATTCAAACATATCATGGTGATGAAAATGGAATTAGACATAATTTTTTAGCTCCTAGGACTCCTCAACAAAATTGTGTAGTTGAAAGAAAGAATCATAATTTGGTTGAATTAGTAAGATCAATGTTAGATGAATATAAACTTCCAAAGTTTTTTTGGGTAGAAGCAATAAACAGAGCATGTTATGTTACAAATAGAGTTTATTTAAGACCAATTCTTAAAAGGACCCCTTATGAAATATTTTTTGAAAAGAAACCTAAGATTAGTCATTTACATATTTTTCGTTGTAAGTGTTTTATTTTAAATAATGATAAGGATCCTTTAGGTAAATTTGATATTAAGTCTGATGATGGTATATTCTTAGGATATTCAATTTTTGAAAAATCTTTTAGAGTTTTTAATAAGAGAAAATTAATTATTGAAGAATCCGTTCATGTAATTTTTGATGAAAATTTTATAGATTTAATAAGAAATGATTTGAATGATGATGATATTGAGAATATAAAGAAAATAAATTTGGAGGAAAAGGAGGATGATTCATTGCCTAAAGAATAGAGATATAATAGAAATCACCCAAAAGAATTAATAATTGGTGATCCTTCTCAAGGTGTTAAGACTAGGAGAAACCTTAGAGATGAGGTAGAGCATTCTGCATTTCTATTAGAAATTGAACCTAAAAATATAGATGAAGCTTTACAAGATAATTTTTGGATAATTGCGATGGAAGAAGAACTTAACTAATTTGTAAGAAATGATGTTTGGGAGTTAGTCCCAAGACCTCTTGATCAAAATATAATTAGAACTAAATGGGTTTATAAAATTAAGCTAGATGATTCTGGAAGTATTATAAGAAATAAAGCTAGATTAGTTGTACAAGCGTACAGACAAATAGAAGGAATAGACTTTGAAGAATCTTTTGCACCCGTAGCAAGATTAGAGGCCATTAGATTACTCCTTACATTTGCTTATTTTAAGGACTTTAATTTTTTTCAAATGGATGTCAAAAGTGCATTTTTGAATGGGTACATTGATAAAGATGTATTTGTAGAACAACCACCAAGTTTTGAAAGTATTAATTCTCCTAATCATGTATATAAATTAAAGAAAGCTTTATATGGCTTAAAATAAGCTACACGTACTTAGTATGATAAGCTAAGTAACTTTTTAATTGAATATAATTTTAGAAAGGTAAGGTAGATACAACTCTTTTTATCAAAATTATTGGAGATGATTTAATTATTATACAAATTTATGTTGATGATATATTATTTGGAAGTATAAATGAGAGTTTATGTCATGAGTTTTCCTCTTTAATGTCAAAGGAATTTGAAATGAGTATGATGGGAGAACTCACCTTTTTCTTAGGACTTCAAGTAAAATAATTAGAGTCTGGCACATTCATATGTCAAACTAAATACATAAATCAATTATTAGAAAATTTTGATATGAAGAGATTTAAATTGAGTAAAACTCCTATAAGCTCATCAACTAGACTTGATTTATATGAATCAGGAAAACTAATAGATAAAAAGCTTTATAGGAGTATGATAGGTTCACTTTTGTATCTTACTACTAGTAGGCCTGATATTATGTTTGCTGTATGTTTGTGTGCAAGATTTCAAGCTAATTTTAAAGAAACACACTTAACATCAGTTAAGCGAATATTTCGTTATTTGATAGGAACTCCTAAGTTAGGCTTGTGGTATCCCAAAATTTTATTATCATATAATTTAGTTGTATATTCTGATGCAGACTATGCTAGTTGTAAGGTTGATAGAAAAACTACATCTGCAACATGTCAATTTTTTGGATCATCTCTCATTTGTTGGTCTTCTAGAAAATAAAATTCTATCACTTTATCCACTGTTGAAGCAGAGTACATAGCTGCAGGTAGTTGTGTTGCTCAAGTTTTATGACTAAATAATAATTAGAAGATTTTGGAATTAAGCTTAAAAATATTCCCATTAAATGTGATAATACAAGTGCTATTAGTTTAACAAAAAATCTGATACAACATTCATGAACTAAACACATAGAGATTAGACATCATTTTATTAGAAATCATGTTAGTAATGGTGATGTGGATATAGATTTTATAAACATAGATTCTTAAATAGCTGATATTTTTACAAAACCCTTAGCTAAAGAGAGATTTTGCATGTTAAGACGTATGCTTGGAATGTTAGACCCTAATATTATCGTAGAAGTTTGTTAATGGTCCATTAGTATTTACTTGCTTGGTTTAATTTGCTCACAATTTAAATATCTATTAAAATAATTTATATATTATTAATTAAGGATAATAAGTATAATTTAAAAATCTATAAGATTCCTTAATTAAATTTATATGCTTCATTGATTACATAGAATTTATCAAAAATGCAAAGATATTAAATAAGGTAAATAAATGTAATAAGCTTTACGTATTCTTTTTAAATTGACTTGTTTCATATCAATTTACTAATATATGATTAATTTAATCTAAATTATATCATATTATTATATAAATATTTAATATATCTTTAGAAATATAAAAATATGCATAAGTTATTATTTTACAGAATATGATATAAGTTTAATTGATTCCTCGTTTAGTGTTTATTCCGTTAGATTGTTTGGATTCTATAGATATAAATTGATAGGTTATCTGATATGTTTGGAGCTACATTTAATTTATGATGATTTTCTAAACATTAGCAGATTTTAATACTATATGCTAGGAAGCCATTTTTGCCTTATTTTGGATGTATATGAAAACTTTTTGACTTATCCATATGACTAGCCATTTTATAGCCATTTAGAACTTATATTTCTTTAATATAAATGAATTCTTTATCATATATAATAACTTTTGGATCAGAAATTTATATTAGATTAATAGTTTTATTCAAATTTGGCTTTACTTATCCTTTCTCTTTAAATACCCCTAATCTTCTTCATATGAGGGTAATTCAAGAGAGAAATTCTAGCATTTTTCTTCATTCCATTCTTATTCCTTACATGCTAAATCTTGAGAGGAGAAACTTTGATTTTCAATCCAATAGCTCTTTTCATTTACGAGATCAAATTCTTGGTTGGAAAGTTTTAACGCACTAAATCCAGTAACGTCTCTTGGAGTTCTTGAGTTTATCTTCTTCTTCTAAATAATCACTTGCTGATTTATTAGTTTTCTTCATATATATTCTCTTGAAAATATTTATCATTTGATGAAATACTACTTGGGAATGTTATTTTGAGTTTTCTATGTGAAATCTTTTAAATCCATAAAAGATAACAAAGCAAGTAGTTTTATTTCCTTTTATGTGGCATAGTTTTGTATTTTATATTTAATTATTATATGATTTGAAGTGTTATAATTTAAATCAACAAGAAAAATATTTTTATCAAAATATAAATTATCTTAAAGTGGGCAAATTTCATATTCCATTTGCTAGTAGTGAGGTGATTATTAATAGTTTGTAAGATCATCTCAAATAATTTTATCATTTTATTGCAAGATATTTTGAGCTTGTATTATTTACATCAAATTTTATTTTTCTTTCTCTTGATCTAAGCCATTTGGCTTAGTGAAGCTTAAGTTGTAATTAGATTGGGTTGTACTCGCCCGTGTAGGAGAGTACTTATGTTGTAAAGAATTTCTTCAGTTTAAAGAAGTGAGGTTTGCAAGGAAAACCTGGGATTAGTGAATTCTAGACCGAGAGTTGGCTAGCATGGATGTAGGTCAGATTGGAATCCAGCCTGAACCACGTAAAAATATTTGTGCCTTTTATTTTCATTTTTAGCATTTTTTTCTCTTTATTATTGTCATAAAAATTATGTGATTACTTATTCTTTTTTCAAATAGTATTAAAGTTATTTTAATTTCCATATTTTAATAAAAATTTTAAGAACCAAATTCACCCCCCCTCTTGGGTCGCCATAGTCATCCAATAATTGGTATCAGAGAATTGGCTCTTTTTACTTTGGCTTAACATCCTAGAGTATATCCACTTATAAACTATAGCACAAGGTTTTCCTAACGGTTCACTTCCCGAAGGACAATCTACTCATCGACCACCATTGTTAGATAATGTTCCTTTTGATTATTAGAAAAATAGAATTACTAAATTCTTAAGAGGAGAAGACTCTCGTATGTAGCACATGCTTACACATCAATATCATACACTTACTAAGAAAATTAATGGAATTAAAATTGAAAAACCTTTCGATGAATGGACAGCATTAGAGAGGGAATTAGATGAGTTAAATGCTAGGGCTTGTAATACTTTGCATTGTGCACTTCTTCTAGATAATTATATGAAAATTTCCATGTTAAATTCTACAAAAGAAATTTGGGATAAATTAATTATAACTTATGAAGGTATTAGGGAGGTTAGCGATGCACACATAAATAGACTTGTTCATAAATACGAATTATTTCACATGTCTCCTTCTGAATCTATTTCTGATATATATATAAGATTTATGAAAATAATTAATACATTACATTCTCTTAAAAGAATATATAAGAATCAAGAATTAGTCTATAAGATTCTTAGATGTCTTCCCAAAGAATGGTATGCTAAAGTAACTGTAATTAGTGAGGCTAAATATTTATGTATTTATCCACTTGATCAACTTTTGGGTCTTTTGATAGCACATGAATAGATTATAGCTCAAAGGGATAAATTGGATAGCTCTTCTAGAAAAGAGAAGGAGAAAGGTAAAACTATTTCCTTACTGGTTGATGATAATGATGAATCTAGTTTATCAAGCTCTAATGAAGATAGCGATGAGGTGGCCATGCATTCAAGAAGACTTGGAAGCTTACTAAGGCAGAAAAATCAAAGGTATAAGAAATCAAAAAATTATAAATTTCAAACTAAGAAATTTCCTACAGGAGAAAGTATTATTTGCTACCATTACAAGAAGCCTGGACATATAAGAGGAGATTGTCCAGATCTTATTAATTCAAAGAAGAAAGAGATGGATGTAGAAAGGAGCAACAAGAAAGAAAAGAAACATTTCAAGAAGAAGAAGAAGGCTATATGGGCTAACCCAGATTCAGATGAATCAAGTTCATAAGATGAAGAGGTAAACATTTATCTTATGGCAGGAAAAGAATCTGATTGTGATTCTCAAGAGGTATGTAATGATATATCTTATGAAAAGTTAGATGATGCATTTAATGAATTAGTTGTTCAATATAAAAAATTAAAAACAAAATATAATATTTTAGAAAAAGAGCATAAAAATTTAGATATACTTTTTAATGATTTAAAAAATGAATGTGATGATTTGAAAAATAAAAATAGTTGTTTATTAGATCGTTCTTTGCTTGTATGTAAACTTGAAAGAGAAAATATTCTTTAAAAAGCAAAATTAGATTTATGCATGAAATCACAAGTTCATTATAAAGTTCCATCTAATACAATATCAAATAAAAATTCTACTTATATGTCACATCATACTAAGCCATATGCAAACACTAATATTTGGTGTAATTATTGTGGTAGAAAAGGACACATCTCATTTGATTGTTATGCTCGTAGATCACAAAATTCTAAATAATCATCTTTTATATGGGTTCCAAAAAATATAAGTGGTTCTTATACCATACATAATAGATATCATACTACTCATTTAGAATGTGAACCCAAAAATATTTGGGTTTCAAAAGTTAACATTTGATTTTCTTTTGTAGGAATGCCTTCAAAGTAAAATCAATGAAGGCATGTGGTACTTGGATAGTGGATGTTCAAGACATATGACAGGCTATAAAGCAAAATTCTCTATATTAGAACTAAGTGACGGAGGATATGTCACATATGGAGATAATGCAAAGGGAAAGATCAATGGCATTGGATCCATATGTAAGAACTCTATTACTTTAGAAAAAGTCTTATTTGTTTCTGGTTTAAAACATAACTTAATATCAATTAGTCAATTATATGATAAAGGTTTAAATATTTCTTTTTATGCTTCACATTGTATTATTAGAAATGATGAAACTATTTCGCTTATTGGAAATAGACATAAAAATATTTATTTAACTGATTTAGAGATTACAAATGATATTAATTTGAATTTACTTTACATGAAATCTATAAATGATGATGCTTGGTTATGGCATAGAAGGCTATGTCATGCTAATATCCACACTTTAAATAAAATTTCTAAACTTTATTTAGTAGTTGGTTTACCAAAAATTAATTTTCATTTTGATTATATATGTGATGCATGCATTTATGGTAAGCACATGAAAAGTTCATTCAAGAGTAAAAATATAGTTTCTATAAGTAGACCTTTGGAATTATTACATATGAACTTACTTGGGCCAATTAATACAACTAGTTTAGGTGGTAAAAATTATGGATTTATTATAGTAGATGATTATTCAAGATACACTTGGGTATTATTCTTAGCTAATAAAAATATTGCATTTGATGATTTTATAAAAGTTGCTAAGTATATTCAAAGGGAATAAGGTTATTTGATTCACAGAATTCAAATAGATCATGGTGGAGAATTTAAAAATAAATCATTTGAAAATTATTGTGATGAAAATGGAATTAGACATAATTTTTCAGCTCTTAGGACTCCTCAACAAAATGGTGTGGTTGAAAGAAAAAATTGTACTTTGGTTGAATTTGCTAGATCAATGTTAGATGAATACAAACTTCTAAAGTATTTTTGGGCAGAAGCAATAAACACAGTATGTTATGTTACAAATAGAGTTTATTTAAGACCAATTTTTAAAAGGATCCCTTATGAAATATTTTTTGGAAAGAAACCTAAGATTAGTCATTTATATAATTTTGGTTGTAAGTGTTTTATTTTAAATAATGACAAGGATCCTTTAGGTAAATTTGATAGAAAGTCTGATGATGGTATATTCTCAGGATATTCAATTTTTGGAAAATCTTTTAGAGTTTTTAATAAGAGAAAATTAATTGTTAAAGAATCTGTTCATGTAATTTTTGATGAAAATCCTATAGATTTAATAAGAAATGACTTAAATGATGATGATATTAAGAATATAAAGAAAATAAATTTAGAGAAAAAGAAGGTTGATTCATTACCTACATAGTGGAGATATAATAGAAATCACCCAAAAGAATTAATAATTGGTGATCCTTCTCAAGGTGTTAAGATTAGGAAAAACCTTAGAGATGAGGTAGAGCATTCTGCATTTCTATCAGAAATTGAACCTAAAAATATAGATGAAGCTTTACAAGATAATTTTTGGATAATTGCTATGGAAGAAGAACTTATCCAATTTATAAGAAATGACGTTTGGGTGTTAGTCCCAAGACCTCTTGATCAAAATATAATTGGAACTAAATGGGTTTATAAAAATAAGCTAGATAATTCTCGAAGTATTATTAGAAATAAAGCTAGATTAGTTGCATAAGGGTACACACAAATAGAAGGAATAGACTTTGAAGAATCTTTTGCACCCATAGCAAGATTAGAGGCCATTGGGTTACTCCTTGCATTTGATTGTTTTAAGGACTTTAAATTTTTTTAAATGGATGTCAAAAGTGCATTTTTGAATGGGTACATTGATCATGATGTATTTGTAGAATAACCACCAGGTTTTGAAAGTATTAATTCTTTTAATCCTGTGTATAAATTAAAGAAAGCTTTATATGGCTTAAAACAAGCTCCACATGCTTTGTTTGATAGGTTAAGTAACTTTTTAATTGAACATAATTTTAAAAAAGATAAGATAGATATAACTCTTTTTATCAAAATTATTGGAGATGATTTAATTATTATAAAAGTTTATGTTGATGATATATTATTTAGAAGTACAAATTTGAGTTTATTCCATGAGTTTTTCTTTTTAATATCAAAGGAATTTGAAATGAGTATGATAGGAGAACACACCTTTTTCTTAGGACTTCAAGTAAAATAACTAGAGTCTGGCACATTCATATGTCAAACTAAGTAAATAAATAAATTATTAGAAAAATTTGATATGAAGAGATTCAAATTGAGTAAAACTCCTATAAGCCCATCAACTAGACTTGATTTATATGAATCAGGAAAACTAATAGATCAAAAGCTTTATAGGAGTATGATAGGTTCACTTTTGTATCTTACTGCTAGTAGGCCTGATATTATATTTATCATATGTTTGTGTGCAAGATTTCAAGCTAATCCTAAGGAAACACACTTAACAGCAGTTAAGCGAATATTTGGTTATTTGATAGGAACTCCTAAGTTAAGCTTATAGTATCCCAAAAATTTATTATCATGTAATTTAGTTGCATATTCTGATGAAGACTATGCTGGTTGTAAGGTTGATTGAAAAAGTACATCTACAACATGTCAATTTTTTAGATCATCACTCATTTCTTGGTCTTCTAGAAAACAAAATTCTACCATTTTATCCACTACTGAAGTAGAGTACATAGCTGCAAGTAGTTGTGTTGCTCAAGTTTTTTGGCTAAAACAACAATTAGAAGATTTTGGAATTAAGCTTAAAAATATTCCCATTAAATGTCATAATACAAGTGCTATTAGTTTAACAAAAAATCTGATACAACATTCACGAACTAAACACAAAGAGATTAGACATCATTTTATTAGAGATCATGTTAGTAAAGGTGATGTAGATATAGATTTTGTAAACACAGATTCTCAAATAGCTGATATTTTTATAAAACCTTTAGCTGAAGAGAGATTTTGCATGTTAAGACGTATGCTTGGAATGTTAGACCCTAACATTTAAATTTCTTATTTTTTAATTCTTTTTGATGTTGTCAAAGGGGGAGAAAATTTATATATGTTGGTCATAATTCTTTTTACATGCATATATTTAGGAGAGAATTATTTTTTTAATAAATTAGCATTCAAAAATATTTCTCAATTATTATATATATTTTTTTACTGCTTAAAAGTTATGATAAAAGGTTAATTTGCACCTTTATTATAACTATACCCAACATAAGTTTGTCATCATCAAAAAATGAGAGATTGTTGATATTATTTATATCATGACCCATTCTAGAGATTTTAATGATAACAAACATATGCTTGGATGTTCTAATTTGTTTGTTACGTATTTTAGATCTAATGATACGATGGATGTGCTTAATAATTACTTATTTGGAATTTTAATTACACAACTCAAGTTCAATCAAAATTTGAGTTGAAAGATCTCAAGATGGACCAAGATGAAAATCTTAAAGATTTTTATATTATCGTAGAAGTTTGTTAATGGTCCATTAGTATTTACTTATTTAGTTTAATTTGCTCATAATTTAAATATATATTAAAATAATTTATATATTATTAATTAATGATAATTAGTATGATTTAAAAATCTATAAGATTCCTTAATTAAATTTTATATGCTTCATTGATTACATAGAACTTATCAAAAATGCAAAGATATTTAATAAGGTAAATAAATGTAATAAGCTTTACGTATTCTTTATAATCCTACTTGTTTCATATCAATTTACTAATGTATGATTAATTTAATAAAAATTTTATCATATAATTATATAAATATTTAATATATCTTTAGAAATATAAAAATATGCGTAAGTTATTATTTTACAGAATATGATAATTGTTTAATCAAAACATGGTCTAATCTTTATTTCGTTAGATTGCTTGGATTCTATAGATATATATTGATAGGTTATATGACTCGTTTGAAGCTATATTTAATGTATGATGATTTTCTAAATATTAGCCGATTTTAATACTATATGCTGGGTAGCCATTTTTGCCTTATTTTGGATGTATATGAAGACTTTCTGACTTATCCATGTGACTAGCCATTTTATAGCTATTTAAAACTTATATTTCTTTAATATAAATGAATTCTTTATTATATATAATATTTTTGGATGATAAATTTATATTAGATTAATAGTTTTATTCAAATATGGCTTTACTTATCCTTTCTCCTTAAATACCCCTCATCTTCTTGATATGAGGGTAATTCAAGAGAGAAACTCGAGCATTTTTCTTCATTCCTTTCTTATTCCTTACATGCTAAATCTTGAGAGGATAAACTTTGATTTTCAATCCAATAGCTCTTATTCCTTTCTTATTCCTTTCTTCATTCCTTTCTTATTTTTGGATCTTTTGATGAAATACTAGTTGGGAATGTTATTTTGAGTTTTCTATGTAAAATCTTTTAAATCCATAAAAGATAACAAAGCAAGTAGTTTTATTTTCTTTTATGTGGCATAGTTTTGTATTTCATATCTAATTATTATATGATTTGAAGTGTTATAATATAAATCAGCAAGAAAAATATTTTTATCAAAATATAAATTATCTTAAAGTGAGCAAATTTCATATTCCATTTACAAGTAGTGAGGTGATTATTAATAGTTTGTAAGACCACCTCACATAATTTTTTCATTTTATTACAAGATATTTTGAGCTTGTATTATTTACATCAAGTTGTATTTTTCTTTTTCTTGATCTAAGCCATTTGGCTTAGTGAAGCTTAAGGTGTAATTAGACTGGGTTGTACTCGCCCGTGTAGGAGAGTACTTAGGTTGTAAAGAACTTCTTTGGTTTAAAGAAGTGTGGTTTGCAAGGCAAACCTGGGATTAGTGAATTCTATCCTGAGAGTTGGCTAGCATGGACGTAGGTCAAATTGGAATCCTGGCCGAACCATGTAAAAATATTTGTGCCTCTTATTTTCATTTCTAGCATTATTTCTCCTTATCATTGACATAAAAATTGTATGATTACTTATTCTTTTTCAAATAGTATTAAAGTTATTTTAATTGCCTTCTTTTAATAAAAATTTTAAGAACCCCAATTCTCCCCGCTATTGGGTCGCCATAGTCATCCAACAATGCTATTGTTGCTGCTATACTACGTAGGAGTCAAAATGAGCTTCCCACTGGTCAAACCTCTAAACTAGCATATCATATTGAGACTGCTGGTGGACAGGTGCTGGTGTTAGACCTCCTTCTGTTTCCACTATCTTCTCATCCAGATAGTGAATATTACAGTTGGGAGCGCTACGAGGGACGTAGAAGGAGCTATTGGAATAGAAAATTGGAAGGTGATCTGAGGGTGCAAGGAATTAGAAGTTGTATTTCAATTCAAGGATGAAAGTGATTATGTGGCCTAAGGTAAGATTTAGCTTTCTTTTGTGGCTAGGATCTCTAATGCAAGTTAGATGCTTAAGATATTGAATGATTAGATCCATTGCATTAAAATCTATCTCAGCCATTATGAAAGCGGTATTCATGGATAGAAAAGGTGTGATGTTAATTCAATCCCTAGCTTTTGGAATTATGGAGTTGTGAAGGATATGCTTGATGATTCTAGCATCTTGTACTAAGGTATTAATGTGGGTGATCTGGCATCTAAGATATGTTTCCATAAGCATAGTATACTCAAGGGTCTAATCATAGTCAGGATTTGAAGCTAGAAGGTGAATTTTTATCTCTTGTTGTGGAAAGGAGGAGGAATTCATGAAAATCTTAAAAGGTGATTTCAATAGGCCTTCTATTTACATAAGATTGGAGGGAAGTTCCCTCTCTATTGATTTGGAGACTAGTGAAAAATTCAAAAGGATGTTCATAATTAAAAGGGTAGGCAAGTGTGAGAATAAATATAAGGGTGGTGCTTTCAAAGAGACAAAGTACGTGGAAGTTTAAAATATCCTAGTTTAAGATCTTGGAAGGTGTGATCCAGGAAATTTTATATTAATTGTAGGCTTCGTCATTTGTGGCTTCGACAAACTGAGGATCTACGGGGTGTCGAGAAGAACTTCTGAGTAGAGCTCGGTAACTCTTCCCTCCGACCATTTCAAAAGAAAAGATCTTTAGGGAGGAGGTAAGAAGAGTGAAGTGAGTTGTGTGAAGAAAATCATTGAATTTCCTCCCTTTTTCATAGAATGGCCAAATCATATAATATGATAGAGACATCATACAGTACAATCGAGTGCAATATGTTTTGTCTAGTCCTATTAGTCAAAAAGGTGGTCTTTTCGTATAGTACGATTAGAATCATCCTGGATGATTAGAGAGAAGACGTTCACCCTGAGATATCAACCTGGACGAACATATTGCTTGGTCGGATCATCCTATATGAATAGGTGTTCATACAGTACAATACCATATTAAATATTATATAGGCAGAATTCAATTCATTTAATGTTCACTGTCACATGCACCGTGTAGGACAAAGTAGGTGTTCATGTAGTGCAATCACCAATGATTAATGAATATTAGTTGTTGGACATATTATGATCACTGATCTTGTGTTTTTATGAAGATTGTATAGTATGATGGGGAAATCATGTAGTACAATATGAACAAAATTCAGAAGGTGGTGTGTGATGATCAGGAAAGCTCCATAAAAAAGAACACAAAACAAATCACCAAAAATAATACAAATAATCATAAAACAAATTTAAAAGAAAAACACATAATAACATAAAATTTTTTTATTTAAAATTTCTTTTATAAAACAAAAGCAATATAAATTCAAAAGACATAAATTTTTTTTTTAATTTTCAAATCATCCTAATTCAAGCATGAATATCTATAACATGTAATCTAGTCCATAAGATGTTAAAGGTTTCAAAAGCTAGGGCTTTTGTAAATATATCTGCCAATTAATTTTTAGCAGCTACATGATGTACTATATCCCCTTTTATCACATGGTCTCAAATGAAATGGTGCCTAATATTTATGTGTTTGATCCTTGAATTTTTTATTGGATTATTTGGTATGCAAATCGCACTAGTGTTATCATACATGATTTTAATGGTCCTTACAGGTAGTCCAAAGTTTAAGATTTAATATTTAAGCCATAAGACTTATATAACATAACTCTCTTCTGCTATGTATTCTACTTTAGTGATAGATATGGCTATGAAATTTTATTTTCTACTAGACCAGGAGACTAAAGCTTGTCCTAGGAATTGGCATGTTCTAGAGATTCTTTTCCTATCAACCCTATAACCTGCAAAGTCTAAATTAAAATATCCTATGATCTAAAAGGGAGTACTATGTCTAGAATACCAAATTCTTAAGTTTTGGGTTCCAAGAAGGCATCTAAGAATTCTTTTAACAACACCCATATGGGATTCTTTGGGATCTACCTAAAATCTAGTACAGAGATAAACACTAAATATAATATCAAGTCTACTGGCAGTCAAGTAAAGAGTGATCCAATTATTCCTCTATACTTATTCTGATCAACTAATTTTCCACTTGAGTCCTTGTCCAACTAAATAGTAGAGCTCATAGGAGTGTTTATTGCCTTAGCATTATCCATTTCATATTTCTTAAGGATGTCCTTGATCTATTTTGATTTACTTAGCAAAGGTCCATCATCCTTCTACTTCACACTAAATCCAAGAAAGTAGTTTAGCTCTCTCATAATGCTCATCTCAAACTCCTCACTTATAGTTTTTGAGAATTTATCATAACGATTTTTATTTATAGATCCAAACAGTATATTATTAACATAGATTTACACTATGAGTTGGTCTTCTCCTTCTTTTTAGGAAGAGGGTGGTGTCTACACTACCCTTAACAAAGGCTCTATCTAGTAGGAATGTACTTATTCTTTCATACCATGCTCTAAGTACTTATTTTAGTTCATATAATGTCTTCTTTAACTTGAACACATGATTTGAAAATTATGAATTTTTAAAGCATGGGGGTTTCCTAGCATAAACATTCTCTTTAATCACCCAATTAAGGAAGGCACTCTTAATATTCATTTGATATAACTTAAATCCCTTAAAGCAAGCAAAGGATAAAAGCACTCTAATGGGTTCTAATTTAGATACTAGGGCAAAAGTCTCTTCAAAATTAATCCATTCAAAATGATTATACCCCTTAGTTACCAATCTAGCCTTATTTTTTAATACTATATCAGAGTTATTCATTTTCTTCTTAAAAACCCATTTAGTTCTTATAATACTCTAGTCTTTTGGTCTACTCAACAACTCCCAAACATTATTCCTAACAAATTTATTCAATTCTTCTTGCATTGAAAGGATCCAAAATTTATTAGCTAGGGCTTAATCTATAATGGTGGGTTCTATCATAGAGATAAATGTAGAATGACTAACTGAAAGTGCTCTGATACCACTTGAAAGTTCATGAGGGATGTTAAGCCCTTATGAACTAGTCCCAAGGCTAACCAAGAGGAGGGGGGGGGGGGGGGGGGGGGTAAATTGGATATTTTTAAAACAAAAAGAAAAATCTGTTTATATTTTATAGTGAAAAAAAATTAAATTAATAATAAAAAGATAAATCACATATTTCACCCAAGCAGTTAATCACAATAAAATAAAGTGCGGAAAAAAATTAGAAGGAACACACCAGATTTATAGTGGTTCGCTCCAACCTGACCTACGTTTACTCCCTGGAGACACCCTCCGAGTATTGCACTAAACCTTTAGTGACTCTCCTTTAGCCTCCACAGCTAGGCAGAGAAGCCCTTACAAAATCACTTCCACCTTCCTCGGTGCAATGGAATAGCCGAGTCCTTTGACACCCACGAGATCTTCTTCTTCCCAAAACTTCCCTCAAGATGACCCATACCCATGAATCTGATGGTACTTAGGCGCAGGCTTGCCGGAGCAACCATGTGAACCCCTTCACACTCCCTCAAAAATCCCCCTTCCAAGGCTCTTCTCCCATTCAAGCTCTCTCTTCAAGTTTTCACCAGAAGAAATGAAGCATAAATAGCTGCCAAAGACACCTATTAAGTGCCTTGAGAAAGCTTAAAAAGAGAGCTCCAAAAACCCTTCCAAATCAGTTCTAGCAGCAAAGATCTTCCAGGACGATCGCAGGATCGTCCAGGATGATGTGCTCCAAAAGACGGCTTCAAAAAACCCTAAAAACTCAATTCTGCCACCAAAGACTGTCCAGGACGATCGCATGATTGTCCAGGACGATGTGCAGAATTTGACCTGATAGTCTTGGACGATCCCAGGATAGTCCAGGATGATCAATATAAATTTTACTCAAATCATCCAGTATAATATACAGATCATCCAGGACGATCAGAATATCAAATTATGCATATTTGATTGAATAGTCAAAGTATTAATTTAGGTAATATTATCATAGATCGTCCAGTACGATATAGATCATCTTAGATAATTAGACCCAAAACTGAATCTTAAATTCTTGCCTAAATTATCATGGAGGCTAGGGTTTTGAGATCGTAATGGATCATCCAGGATGATATAAATATCGTCCGGGATGATTAGTTCAATGAATAGATCGTCCAATACGATTTGTTCAAAGTTGAACTTCTGGTTTTGACTAGATCTTACTCCCCTTGAGTATGTGTGTATATAGTCACAAGCAAGCATAAACCCCTACAGTACTTGACTCAAGAAAATAAAAAGTACATCAAGAGATATTATAAATATCATCACATCATAACCTATTCTACCCATTCTTGAGCCTTGGAACTTTGTTGAAAGGTGCATGCTATTCCTGAAAAGTTAGTATATACACAAACAAATATATATTGAAAATACTAGGAGATGTGAGCCGTAATGTTTGTTATCATCAAAATAAGAACTCATGAGCCCGATTCGCAACAATCTCTCCCTTTTGATGATGGCAAATATTACTGGTTGAATTTGCAAATAAAAAGTATTTTCTCCTAATCTCCCCCTCACTAAGAAAATACTTTCTATAATAGGGAGAAACATTTAAAAAAATACAAATACAACAAATAAAAACAAACTTTACAAATACAATTGTACGCTCTCCCCCTTTGACATTATCAAAAAGAAGAGCAGCATAGAAAAATAAAATAGAAAAAATAGACTAAAAGATCGAACACGGTCCCTGATCTGGTTAAAAAATATTTTGAAAAAATATTTTGAAATATCAAGAATTTTCATGTAATGAAATAGTTACCTCTTGATTTTATTCAAAAGATTAGTAAGGCATGTATTGACCACTCATAACCAAGAAAGGTTAGAGATTTAAAAATTGTTAATCCATGCTCAGGTTTAAAAAAGGCAAAAAAATACTTTTTAAGACAATATCTAAATCAAGGAATAAATTAGATAAGGAAAGAAAAATCTTTTCAAAACTCCTTTCATGAAATATATCTAAATGAAGATTAATGCAAAGTAATGAATCATAAATCATAATTTTCAAACTTAAGTAATGAATTTATCAAAAACACATGGGTTTTCTAAACTTTAGAGATTT
>JAGFBR010000090.1:0-15000 GCA_019925795.1 Dendrobium chrysotoxum
CACGGGGATTGCGACAGGGAGACCCATTGGCGCCATCACTCTTCATTATTGCGGAGGAGGTCCTTACTTAGTAGGGGCTTTTCGCTCGCTTTCCAATCTCACAAGCTGGTCCAATGCGCACAAAAGTTGTTTCATGTTGGCATGCCCCAGCTAGACTACGGACCCTGATTGCCAACACAACAGCTATTCAACCAAGGAATTTCCAGTAAAGTACCTTGGTCTCCTCTCTTATATCTGGGAGATGCAAAAAAGCTTTCTTCTGGACAAGATCCTTCCGTCAAGTTCAAGGATGGCGTTCTTCACTACTTGAAAGTTGAAAGAACCAATTCCATTCAGAAGAAAAAGCCAAGCCACCACTAAGCAAGCCAGGTTTTTGCGATAAGGTGCGATACCCTCTGATTCGATAGAGTCTGGTCAGATGAAAGAATCCGATTTTGTTCTATGAATAGGAAGCAGAATGAACTGAGGGCGTTAGCAGGAGCTACATTCCGGGGTTAGGTGAAAGGGTTCGCGCCTTCTCTTCTTTCCGTTCTTGGGGCGGTTTCTAGGGCAACTCGTTTCAACTACTCTAGGACTAGACGTCCTCCTTTACGTTCCAGGCGCTTTTTCGGTATAGTTCTCAGTCTATTATAGAATCTTTTCGATGCGGAAAAAAGACGCAAGTGACGCACTCTTTCATTGTGAAGGGTTCTTTGGTTACTTAATGCTTGAGTCTAGTTGCTGGGTAGGCATAATAGGAGTTATGTTGCCTTGAGGGGCTGCGTGGAGGCAGTTATTTTGATGTCAGCTGATGTACGAGGCACGTGTTGGCCATAGTACTAGTATGAGGTTGTTAATAGAAATGGATGGACGACCTGATGCCCCGTGTCCTAGTTAGTTGGCAGAGGAAGATTCGAACTCCAGAGTAGGCTTCCGTGGTCGCTGATTGTTCAGCCCTACCACCCTATCCTATAGTCAAGTATAGTCTGTTTCCCTATCGCAGCTATATCAACAAGGCTGATCACTCATCCGCTTGTAAATGAATGGTGTAAGACTCACTCGTCAATGAAAAAATGATTGGTGTCAGAATTTTTCACTGATCAGTGTGATCAGTCTCATCCGTGTAAGAATTTGGAATTCCTCTTCCAACCCGTCCCAGAATGGGCGTTATGGCAAAGAACAAGAAGAAAAAGAAAGAAGAAATTTGTCCAATAGTAACAAATGGTGCCTCCACAGGTTGACATCCGATCCAACCTAGTAGTAAGCGATCCGCCAAAAGCACCAAAATATTCCTTGGTGAATCGGTCGAAAACTTGAACTACGCACATACATACTTTTCAAAAAAGGTAAAGCCAACAGAGATATAGAAACTGGTGCTATTGCGGCTACACCTCCCGATTTGTCAGGTATACTGCGAAGAATGGCATGGATCGGTAGGAAATACCATTCCGGCACAATATGAGGCGGGGGTGGGCATCGATTAGCAGGTATATAATTGTCGGGATGCCCCAAAACATTAGGAGCATAAAAAATCCAAATGGAAAAAAAGATAGCAGAAGCTACCCGACCTACTAGATCCTTTACATAAAAATAAGGGTAAGAAGCAATTTTATCCATCTCTGAATGTACACCCAATGGATTATTTGATCCATATTGATGCAATGCGGCCAGATGAAGAAGACTGGCGCCTACTAAAAGAAAGGGGAGTAAATGATGAAGACTAAAAAAACGATTTAAGGTGGCATTGTCCACGGAGAAACCACCCCAAAGCCAAGTCACTATGGTATCTCCTACTACAGGTATGGCGCTAGCTAAGCTTGTAATTACTGTAGCTCCCAAAAGCTCATCTGACCCCAAGGTGGGTACGTATCCTATAAAAGCTGTCACAATCATTAATAGGAATATTACAACTCCGAGACACCGAACAAA
The DNA here is from genome assembly GCA_019925795.1 of Dendrobium chrysotoxum. Taxonomy (NCBI): domain Eukaryota; kingdom Viridiplantae; phylum Streptophyta; class Magnoliopsida; order Asparagales; family Orchidaceae; genus Dendrobium; species Dendrobium chrysotoxum. The sequence goes on from JAGFBR010000090.1 coordinate 1,909, forward strand.
TTCCCTAGGACTGCTATAACTCGCATAATATAGACCACGAAAAAGATGAAGGTGAACCACAATGAGAAACATACTTGCCCCATTAGCATGCATATAACGGAGCAACCAGCCCCCTTCAACATCTCTCATAACGTGTTCTACGCTGTTGAAAGCTAGATCCACATGAGGTGTGTGATGCATAGCTAAAAAAACGCCAGTCACTATCTGAATGGCTAAACAAAGACCAGCTAACGGACCGAACCCCCACCAATAACTCAGATTGCTCGGGGTTGGATAATCTATCAAATGCTGGTTAAGTGTGGAGGATATAGGTTGTTTAAGAAGAGAGAATCGTTGGTTCCTTATAGTCATTTCTATTTTCTATCGTGACAACTCTTCTTCCCCCTTCTTTCTTTGCTCCGCACCTTGCCTTTACTTTATGGATGGAAATTGGCTTCGCTGCGCCCTTCATAAGAAAAAAGCTGCATGAGAAGATTCATCCGGGAGAGGGAGGCAGTGAATCACCTGGGCTACAGATTTGTCGGTTGGTTGATTCTCGAAAGAACGTCGATTTCAATCTCAACAAATGAAAGAAAAAAGTTGTCCTATTACTCTTTCTTTGCTACGCAACCTGCCTTGTGGAGCTTTGGAAAGGAGAGAATTTTCAGAAAAAGGAAAGTCACTCTCGGAAACTCTTTCTTATTGGACGAGAGAGAGTCAATATGATATTGGCGTTGGTTCTACCAAGAAGAACTTTTTGGTCTTTCTCATTCGGAACCCTATTAGTAAGCGGGCCCACACCCAGACTCTGACTTCAATGGTGGGAACAACCTCAGCACTCCGGCGTGAACATGAACAAGAGTTCTCTTCCAAAATGTCTTTCTAAGAGTATAGTGGTCGATCCCTCGGGAGTGACATTCGTGACTTTAGATGTTGTTCACGCGGTGATCTTCTATCAAGAGTACTACCCTGTACGTAGTCTATTTCTGGGGAGACAGGTGCGGTAGAGAGGTCCCCCACTTTGATTCCCGTCCCGTTAGCATCTCCGATCCGAGAGTTGGGATGACTCCGTGAGTTTCGGTCCGGAGCCGGACGGTAATGGACCGGAAACCCTTGCTTGTGGACCAGCTGCAGAGCTCACCTTTGTTCTATTGGTTTGGGGGTTGCTACCAAGACGATTTCTTTATGCCCATCAAAGCACCTCGAGATGCTAATCCACGAAAAACTATACGAGAAATGCGAAAGAACTCAAGTACTCCACGAGGGCGACCCGTGGAAATACATCGGTTTCTTACTCGTGCAAAGGAACTATTTCTTGGCAACTTGGACAACTTAGAACGATGTTTGTCCCGCATATCATACGGAAGATCGGGATCTTGACAAAAGGCTTTAGAAAGCTTTCGTCTCAATTCATATTTAGCCGCGAGCAATCTACGTTTGTGATCTCTTAGATTTCGCTTATCCGACATCTTACTGAGTTTCCCCCTCATCTTTTAGCAAAAAGCCGCTCCACGGTGGTAAAGTCTCATCTTTTGTGTTGGCCGAAGTGACAATAGTCACATTGAACCCTCGAAGATGCTCGAAGATCTCGAAATGATCTTCCAGTTCCGGGGAGAATTCGCAAAACTCCGTTTCCATCGAAAACAAAATGGGGTTTTCCCTTATTTCGACCGGAGAATAGAAAAGAGACATTACTGTCGAGATTCTTACCAAAAAATGATACATTCCATGCCCTCGGAGAGCGCTTTTTCGTGCAAAGTCACTGACATATCCAGTGTCTTTTTCGGACCCCAAGAATGGATTGGATCGAAACGACTTTCCTGCTTGGAAAGAAGGCCCCCTTTTTGTCTGAAAGAATCTCTGACCGCGCGTCATCTCCATAGCCAATTTTCCAAATAGGATTATGAAATCAGAGTTTGGTACTAATCTGATTTCACACGATCCAGGAACTTCCATAACGTTGGCGTGATTCGGTTTGAGCAACGGATCCTGACGTGATACATCTTCGTAATGAAAATGGAGTGGAAACATCATGATGAGTTGGCTTTTCCGGTTTTTTTTTCTAATGAGCACTGTGAACTATCCGCTTACAAAATGATAGTGGATCGAACCAAAACTAACGTCACGTTCAGTCAAGTTTTCTCTTCGTTCAGTGCGAACAAGCGGTATGACACTCATCTCTTTGCTCCGCACCTCTCCTCTCGCTTTGCTCGAGTATAGCAAGCTATCCTTTTAGTCGAGCCGGAAAGAAAGATCTCCAATCCGGGAAATTCTACAATCATGGAATTGAAGTATAGAAATGCGTTTTATACAAAAAGACCATGGGTGGATGAAAAGTTTCAGATTGAAATGTGACTTCACTAAGGGAAAGACGGTTTCTTACTTTTACCCCATGTTGATTGACAATTTCCAGATTGAAATGTGACTTCACTAAGGGAAAGACGGTTTCTTACTTTTTCCCATGGGTGGCATGAAAGTTTTGTTTTTCTCGGAAAAATGCTTTTTCATCAAAAAGACGGGTTGCAGTCTAGCTTTTTTCTATCTCTATATCCTCTACAGTCGAGCCTGTCTCCTCTCAAGCAGGGGATTCTCGAACAGCTTTTCTTCTGTATTCGATGCATCTCATCCATGTCATCTTAGAAATCTAGGCATTGAGTATTAAGGAAATAGAAACCGCATCACGTGCTACATAGCAACTCGAGGCACAAGCACACGAGTCATAGGTACCAACGAAAACCTAAAAAAAAAGACCGGACTTGGGTTGATGGGATTCTCAGTAGAGATTCAAGTAAGCTTGTGAAGATCTTCATTATTGAGCATGTGGATGTTTTCTTGTTCGGGGCAGAGACGACACTCGCGATGTCTCCAAAGAATGAGTTCATAAGTGAAGTTCGGGTTGAGTGTTGAACCTGGGGAAGTGCCCCAGGATCAACGCCTCAAACTAATTAGAAAAAAAAAGGCGGGCTCCGTCATACGTATATGTCAATCTTTCTATCGGCGATCCTTCGATGGGATCCTATTCAGTATTAAGGTGTCTCTCCGAAGAAGAATCCAAACTGGCTTTCTAAGAAGCACACTCCGGTGTTTGTGGTGCACATCAGTCAGGACCTCAGTTGTACCATCAATTGAGACACTTGGGTACTGGCCTTCTATGATAAAGGATGCTATCCAGTTTTCCAAAACAAAAGATGTCACGTGAATACACGCGGACTTTATCATACAACCGCCGGAACCTCTACATCCTACTATGATTTCCTTGCCTTTCGATGCATGGGGCATGGACGTCATCGGGCAAACCCCCATCATCTCAAGGCTACGTTCATCTTGGCAGCGACAGACTCTTTCTCCAAATGGGCAGAGGCCATCCCCCTGAAGGAAGTTCAAGCAGAAAGAATTGAATCCTGTGGATGCTTTCTTGCATCTTAGCAATTCGGCCATTTGCTCTTGCAACCGCTGAAGTTGCTAGGGATCGGCCTGATGAGGGCGCACTGCTAGCCCGCCCCTCTTAGGCAGGCATTGGAGCTGGGTCTTCCCTAGGTCTTTCATAGAAAAAAAAGCAGATTTTCTCTTCGCAAACAATTCTTTTAGACTAGGAATGTAATTTCCAGTTACCACTATGTCCATATACACGCAAAAGGCCATACTGGATCTTTTTTTGATAAACAAGGAGTGGTGAAGATCTACAAAATCCTGCTCTCTCCTCTCGCTTTGCTCGAGCCTATCTCCTCTATTCGTCGGGCAAGTTGAGTACTCAGATTCGGCGCTTGCTTGAAATCTAGATTTTCATATGTAACCTTACATTACATTGATTCTGTGGAAAGGCGCGAAGCGTCTCGTTCAAAGATCAGGCACGTAGTGAAGAGGATCTCGTTTACTTCATTCAAAAGAACGGGAAGAGCGGGAAAGAAGCATCGGCTAGCCAGTTCGGGAAGCACCGTGAAAAAAGGTGCGTAGCAAAGAAAGAAGGTGCGACTTTGAAGGAGCAAGAAAGGTAAAGAAGAAGCAAGTAAATTGAAGCATATGCTAGCTCTGCTAGAAAGCCAAAGGAACCTTTGACTGAGAAAAGTTCTGTGCTGCTCCCCACTCCCCGAGGCCAAGGACGGGGTCGAACCGTCATTCCAGGATTTGCAGTCCGATACATTTCCATTATGTTACCTAGCCAAACCCGCCACCTCATGTGCCAAAGTCAAACGGTTGTTCTTCCTTCCCCGCTCCCTCTTTTTTCTTTTTCTACATATGCGGTTAGGCAATAGCTCTATATGACCGGCTAGGGTTACCAGAGAAGAGGGGACAACTTTGCTCCGCACCTTTCCTGTATCTTTCTTTCTATCCATAGGTTGGCTTCGTGCAGATAGATGTTCGCCGTGGGAGATTGGTGCTACTTTAGTTTAGGTATGCCTTTCCCGGTTGCTTGTTCCCTTCTCTTTTCCATCCAGTGCCCGCACTGCGTAAGAAAATCTTCGTCTTCGATCTATCTTCGCAACGCAATAAAGAAGTCACACTATTTCTCTCGGCTCATGCGGTCATTGATTCAGTCAGGGGGTTTCACTAGAAAGCCTACGCCCGTCCATTCCTTGAAAGCTTGATCCCGCCCCCCGCCTTTCATCTTGCCCTTGTGACGCAACACGCCAACAACGCTTCGCGTCTTTTTCAAGATAGCAAGCTACCCTCTCGCTGAAAGGGCTCTCTTCGGTCTCCACCGAAGTCGTGTTGCTTTAGAGTCTATGTCTATAGGTTCGAGAACCTTCTCTCATTGCTACGCACCTGAATTTCACCAAGTCATCGCCAGCAATCTGCTCGCTACGCCCTTGGTGTCAAAGGGCGAGTTGCTTTCTTTCTTTTCCCAAAAACAGTCTATCATTGGAGAAAGACTCTCCCGCGGCAAGGCCGTCCAGCTGCTTTCTTTATCTCGCTTGCCGCGTCTAGCTTCGGTGCCCCGGGGGTTAGACCGCTTGGGTGAGATTTTCTAGTTGAAGATGCAGTCAACGTTCTTCTCCCATTATACTTGTACTTAGAGCGCCTTTTTTTGCTCTTTTTCCTTCCACATATCTGAAGAGAACGATACCCCGCTTGACGTTTCTGGATCATATATATGGATCCCGCGCGCGAGTGGCAAGTACTTCGCTTCGTGGGCTCGATTCATTATGAATTCTACGTACTGCTCACATTTGTTGACATGCTGCTCTGCTTGCCTATACTCCATGGAAGCAGTTAGCTCCCCGAATCTCTGAGCTTCCTCTTCCAAATTCACATCATTTGGACCAGGTATGGTTCTTGTAATTTCGTGTTTGACGGGAGTCCAATTCGATTCGTCACTCGACCCCCTACATAGTTCTAGCCACTACTAGGTCCAACGTCGAGAATGAAAAAACAAAAGGCGCTAGAGAAAGGAGTACCTGGAACGTAAAGGAGGGTCTAAAACGGATTCGCTCAGAGCAGAGTAAGCCCTTCACACGCCAACAACTAGCTCTGGCTTTCATAGAGGGTAAGAGGAAATGGCAGGAAAGGTTGAAACTGACACTGGGAAGAACAAAAAAATGCATGCGCTTAGCGTTTTTCTGCGGGTGAAAAAAGAAAACTCACTCTTGTTTTTTAGAACGGAAGGAGAAAAGATTCCTCATATTAGGAGAGGAAGGGAAGCCCGCCTATCAGTCCAGTCCCCCTGAAAGTTTCAGTATTCCCTTTTCAGTTCCATTCCTGCGACTAAGAGCAGTTTAAGGAGTAGTTGAGAGTGAAACTCTGGATGGAAGTCCCTAGAGTGATCCCACTCTTTTCAGGGGAAGAGCAGTTTCTTCATTCCCTGAGGATTTAGTTGTCTTGCTACGCACCTGCCTTAGATAGATTTGCTTTTTCTTACCGCATGTTTTGCCATCGAGTTGCTTTCTTTCTCCCTTTTCTGGTAGGGCTGATTCCATGGGAGTGTCCTATAAGTCAGAGCCAGTTTCAGTTTCCTTTCAAAAAGCAGTATCAGAATGAATTGTTCTTAGGGAGAAACCCTTCTTTTTCTCTTCTAGTTCTTTATTTGACAAGGGCGGAGAAGACCACTCAGAACAAGAAAAAAAGCATTTTCAAAAGGTTTTCATATCGCCTGCTATCGCGAGAACAGACTGCTATTGTTCGCCTATCTATTCTATTCTTTATGGCCGGCTTGGAGACATCAGAGGAAGACCATCATCTCTATCCGGGTACGAGAAACGCTTCATTCATTCGTTGAACCTTGGGGATAACCATTAGCATTGAGATCAATCACCACACCACCTATATCATACATACGACATGAAACGACGCGAGAGTGCATGGTCAACACACACCTACAGCGCCTACGTTCCGCTTGCAGCCAATACAACCCCAACCTAACTTGCACTATCAACCGAAGCTACTGGTAGGAAGGGGGGACGGCCGCTTATCCTAGCTCAGATATAGGGGCGAGCTAGGTGCGTAGCAAATAGCTCAGACCAGTGGCATCTATTTGCTCCGAACATTGCCCCCGGGCACACATGGATAGGTAAAAAAGGGAATATGATTGACCCATGGATACTACAAACGTCGTGGGATTCCCTTCCGCCAAAAAAGGTGAGCTTACTATAAGCTAGGGTTGCTTTGGCGCACCACTCACTTCACGCACCTAGAAAGAAAGATGAAAAAAAGAAGGCGGCTCAGGTTTGCTGGCTCCCTATCTGCCACGCGCTGGCACCGCCGGTGCCAACGTTCTATCTTCAATATGGCAAGGGGGAGTCAGGCAAAGTGTTGCAAAAGCAAAGATTGGCGAGGAAGGGCGTAGCAGGTCATGCCTTTCTGGCGAATCATCGGCTAAGGTCTCCTCCCCCTCTCGAAGCACGCAGTCTCCGCGTCTCAGCATAACGAATGGCTGGCATTATCTGAATTATGCCCATCTGACGGGTCCCCCGGATGCCGCTCCACCACATTCAAACAGATCATGCGCGCCTCAGTCAAAAATCTATCCAGGATCTGACGCCTTAATGAGACGTCAAGCGTCAGAAGGCATCCGAGATTGAATACCATTTCAGATAAAGAAGATCCGGTTTTGCCATGTCGTGCTCGAGTTTTGCCAAAGCCATGTTCGTGATTTCATAGGCAGTTTAGTGATCGGGAAGTGTTGAGAATATAGCGCCTTTTGTTCTACAAAACTCTCGCCTTTTTTTCATGCTTTCTTTGAAAAAAGCCACCACGGCCAGGATGAAGTACTCTCCAATTACCTCATGACAAGAGATCTTCCGGGTGATCGAAAAGACAAATCCCAAGTACAGTTCTGAACTTTGCTCGCAAGGCAGTTGGGATTTACCCGAGCTATCCTTTTTCCCCCTTTCATTTTTAGCAGAGAATCCTCTTTCTCGGCCTCTCATCACCGAAACGAAGCCAGGAATGACCAAGGAATTTAGAACATGGTGATCGGAGGAATCAAAATCTTGCTTGAAAGCCAATCGAAGCCATTCTTGAAGCCATCTCACCTGGAGATGTAAAAAGGAGAATCCCGACCGAAAAATCCCAGAGCCCTCGTCGAGTCAAATTTCTCCTCCCAGACTGAAGTCAGTGGGGCACAAACAAAGGTATCTACTTTTCGGTCTTTCGTTGTTTCACTCACTTTTTCCGTGGCTTGTTTTTCTATTTCTTTTGTAGACAAAAGTGCTAAACCCCCTAAGTCCGCAATGTCTTCAGTTAGGAGAACCCGAGCTACCTCGAAGCGCACAGCTGCAGAAACTGCCTCTGCTTTTCTTAAGAAAAGGAAATTCGAAGGCAAACCCACTTAGAAGCGTCTGAGCCTCTTACGGTAAGTGAGGGAGAAACTCAGCTGGCTGAAGCTGAACCAGAGCCTACTGAGGAGGGAAAGTCAAACCCTGAGACTGAGCAAGCTGGAGCTACTGGGCCAAATTCCCCAAGCTCTCAAGAAGCTAGTGAATATTCCAAAAATCTGACCTGCTTGGCCACTTAAGGTTTCGCATCTGGGTCTTTCTACATTTCTACATATAGTTTAGTTCACGCTATTCTGCTTAAAAAAAGCTATTGAAAGAGAAGGAAACAGAGTAGGCGCTAGAAGAACTGGGACATTCGTTCCTCTCCTGTGCAGTCGAGCATATTCTATCCTCCAACCTTTCGTAGACTAGGCCAGACCTAGCGCTTAAGTCGTGGTACCCTAAAAAAATGACTGATCACCTGAGAAATCGCAATCTGAAACAATCCCGTAAACTACCGATGGACGAACCATGGAGCCAACCCGGTCACTCTTCGAGGGGACAAAACAACAAAGAAAAAGGCTAGCGGGGAGGGCGGCGAAGCCAGAAGTTTGCGAGCGATCGGAGTCTAGATTTTCTAGGTAGCGGGATTGAAAGCACGAGGTTCAACTTCTTACTGCTAGCCTGTGATAGTATCAATGCTCTTATGGCAGGTCAGTAGCACCTAGATCTCGGAATTTCATGCAGCTAGCTCCTATGAAGTATGAAGGCACCGATCGATCAAATAGCAACAAAACTTCAGAAAAGGCGCTAGTCATGAAAAAGATTCAGGGGGGATGGAAGAATCTCAGGGTTTGTCTTAGGTCCTTATCTTTCTCTTTCTATTTATCGATGCGAATCATAGCTATCAGTTCAATCATTAGCTGGAAGTCCAAAGCTGAATAAGGTAGAAGGTGAAGACGAGGCAAGAGCAAGGCTTGAAAGAAAAGAGATATTAGCAAGCTAACCTCGTGGTGGTCGAGCTAAGAGAGCTGTCACCGCTTATTAGGTCTTCCATTATCAATGCTTGGTCGAGGAGGACAGGATGCTTTGGTACTGGGCCTTGGCTTGCGCTTTCTTTGCTCCATTTCTTAACGACTTGTTTTGGCTTTCCTTGTCGATCCAGTGGAAGTGCTAAGACTAGAAGTAGAAGAGAAAAAAGAAAAAAGTTAGGGTCTTATCTTTCTATTTAGAGGACTCTAGATACTAAATCTTTCCCTGGCTGGTATAACATAGATAGATTGGAGGGCTCAATTTCTTTCCCTGGTAGGTCTTAACGATAAGAGATAGATTTCACAGACAAAAATGCCTTTACAATCTTCTTTTTATCCGGGCATTTCATTTCGGAGGTCTAACTAGATACATATAGCGCCTTTCCGTGGAAGATCAAAATCAAAGTAGGTTATGAATGAACTAGGTCATCCTTTTCATAGATCAGGGCTAGAGAAGGAGAAAGGGATAGAGCTAGGTAAAGAGTAAAGGTAAAGGGCGCAAAACCCGTTATCAAGCTGTTCAAATTTCAATGAAAATGAATGGTTCGCGGGCGAGTCAGCAAGAGCAACTAGATCAGTAGTGGGAAAAGGCGGCTAACATGGATCTAGCGCCTTGCGAAAGGCCTCGGCTACTACAATGAAAGGGCCAGCCAAGAAATCGGGCCGGAATAGCAGCTCTTTCGAAAGAAGACGTTCCTGTTTCAGTGAAAAGAGAATGATTAGACTCTTGCGGAGGTGATCGAGTGGAGGAAGGTTCAAACAACAGATCGGAAACTCTAGTCGAAAGAGAAAGGCCTTAGCAAAGATCGAATGACTCATTCTGGAGACGGACCCTAAACCTCCTTAGGTGCGGTACACTAGAAACTAAGAAAGAAGGAGAGATTGAACAAAGAAAGACTGACTTCTTTCTATAACTAGAAAGAATTCTCTTTCTCTAATGAATGAAATAGGAAAATGAATTAGTTCATCCATGGAAATTCTATAGTCCACTAGTTGGAGTAGCGAATCATAAGGCTAAGTCGGGAAGGCTTTCTAAGCCTACACTACAGACTGCAGGTAGTTCACAACCAAAAACTTAGAATCAATAACCCGACCCCCGTCTATCATGATCAAAACTGTTTTCGAGATTCAAAGACCGCTTATGGAGAAGATCTTTCTCGTGTGTTGGCGAGTGACTTGCCATAGTTTACTGACCCGTACTCATTCCCAAGCCTAAGATCCCAATCCTTTTCGTCCGGTTGTTCATAGAATTCCACGACTTGCAAACTAGACTTTCACCATCATACTTGGAAACATACCTCTGAAATGCTCTTAACACTTGGAGTTAGTTATCAGTCATTTTCACCATTCTCATCATCACAGAAGCTGCTTCAGCTACCGACCGGTCAGTCAAAATTTTGATTGCCCGAGAACCGCTTTCCTAGTCAAGGATGCCCTGTATATTGAGATTTCGGATTCCGCCCGTAGCACCTTTCCGTATTTTCTTTGTTTTCTGCCTTCAAGCGCTTTGCTACCGGGTTGCTACCGATTCCCTTTAAGGTCATGAGCGTGACTGGCTACTCTAAGAAGAAGATGCGAGGAACAAAGGCTACTCTCATCATTTGCTTTACACTTGAAGTTCTCAACCTATTTTCTTTCGATATGCTGAAAACTTGGAGTTATCAACGGAACTACTTTTTTTATCCTGCACGAGCTCCTTCACGCATCCCATAGTGAAGGTCTTACCTTGCCTTATTTCTTACTTACTACATACTCCATTTGTTGCCCAACCTGGTTGAAGCCTCGATTCGAGCCATTGCTAGTTCAAAAGCATTTCCATATTCTTTTCTTCTCGTTTAGTTCCTGAAAGCAAGCCTACTCGTTCTCATCGATATTTTCTTTTTCTCTTTCTTATCGGAGTCTCAGCCGTTTACGAGGCGCTAGAGAGAAGATTCATTCCTAGAAATCAGACAATCGTACCATACCGAATTCGAAATTTGAGATTGGAGGTAATGCAATTGGAGGAGCTCGCATCGCCGGGCATCCTCTTCCTCGGGCCGAGTCCCTACATCCGCTTCAGCTGACCAAAGTCCTTGATTCGAAGCAGCCCCAACAGCCGGAATCAGATTGACACCCAACCTTCGTGCTTCTCTCTATTGCCTCGATTTCTTCTTTTCTTTCTATATACTCAATTCGATTTAGTCAAATCATTTGGAATTTTGAACTGCACTGGAACGAGTCGAAAGCAAAAGGGGGAAAGTTATAGGAAAAAGTGAAGTCATTGGCATAGTGCGGTGAAGTGAAAGATTCTATAAGAATAGATAGAAGAAGACTGAAAGTAGCTCGACTGAACACCCACCCAATCTCTCTTTTCTGTGTGTAGAAAAAGTATACAATGAATCTTTAGTCGATAAAGAAAAGAAAGAGAGATTTTCAATGATTCTCTCCTGAAAAGCTGTGCTGCTTTCAATCAAGTTCGAGAAGTACTTACACCAAGCGGGGACCGGCTTCGCTAGACCATTTTGGTCCGTCCGGGCTAGGCTCTATTGGGCGCTGGCTTATCGTAAACAAACAACAAACTTGATTCATAGCATACAGCAGAAAGAGATCTTTAAATACGATATATCGTATCTAAATCAAAACTCGACTGAAAGGATAGGATATAGAGATAGGCTCGAGCAAAGCGAAAGGAGAGGATGAGCCGTACTATGGCTTTTCTTCACCTTGGATTTACGCGGAAGCGTATGCCTGGATCAATATCTTTTATAACTGCTATTATGAGGATTCAGGTGATAAGTCTAGAGAGCTGGAGAATGACTGGGACCAAGCCTTGTAAGGAGGATCCTTAACCAAGATGTTTGGAGACTTTACCATCTGTGCTGCCATTGGAGACAAGCAAGTGGATGACCCAAGGAGACCTTGTTCTAATTTTTCCTGTGTGCGCGGTCCAGGGCTACAAAGGAGCAGCCGATATGCCGATCGGAGAAGAAGAGTCAGAGATATGAGTATGAGTACTAATACGTATCTAACCATAACCTAACCCAAAAGGTGGCTCAATTGCCTGGAATGCCACATGTGTTGCCCCTCCCGATTTCACTGAGTCACCTCACGATGAGACCGTCCCATCCTCTTTCTGGACTTCTCAATAGGTCTGTTTTGTCTGGATAAAGGTCTCCTCCTATGTCCTATGGGTAAGTCACGGGGCATTTCTCATCAAAATAGAGTTGGGTTGGCATGGTTTTGTAATGGTGGCATTTTTCCATCAATCACTATGAACGGTGTTTGAACTTCTTTTGAAGCTTTCCTCTCGCTTTGCTCGAGCTATCGCCTCTCTCAGAAATCGAGAGAGGAGCCTCCAAAATCAGGAGTTTTCTTTTCGAAAAGGAGAAAGGGCAATATTGGTCTGAGATCAGGGGCGCCCTTGATCAAGCTTCCTCTCAGACTGAATAGAATCGCCGATTGAGCTTCGAAGCTCGCGATCTCCTCATCAGAGAAGAGAGGAAAGTTTGTTATTCTCTTTTTAACCAAGTGCTTTCTGAGGATCCTGCCTTGGCCGAAAAAGACTGCAAATGATTTACCATCCATCCCACTCCCCGCCCAACCTTAGCCGGACTCTCCACCCGGGGGCGTAGGTACATGGAACAGATAGTGCCGGCCCCCGGGGGGTTGGAGCTATGGACATCTTTCTATCCCGATGAAACCTCGTTCAATACCACTCCGAATAGTAATTAAGAAAGATATAGAAACCCATTCCTCTTAGAACTTCTAATGAGTGAAGCTACCTAAAAGAAAGGGCTAACTCGCCGTACAGCGGTTTAGACTTTTTTCTTTCACTTTTGCATTAAGTGTTTTTGCGGAAAGATGGTCTTGCTCTAGTGCGTGCTGTATGAGTCTTGCTCGTGTAGTGTTGGTGAAAAACCTTCCTAACACAGCGGTCTCTTCCAAGGTCTTATGTCACCTCTGCCCATTTGAGAAGAAAAGTGTGGGTGACTGTACACCATCTGAGACACAGACGAGTCAGCATAGATATATCTTGGGTAATCTAAAATGGAGTGTCTCGTGCAATGGAAAGTCTTAATAGATAAGATTTCGGTCAATCGGCTGTTCAGAGTCGGTAAATAACTCTTTGTCGTCTGTCAAATAATATAGATTTCTATATTGACCTTGAAGTTCCGGCATACAAGTAAGCACGAACATGAATAGGAACAGGCGATAGAATCGTCCTCCTCTCACCTGAAGGAGTACTCATACCTAAAGCAACCCAATTGGTTTTTCCAGCAACCAACAACGTGGCCGAGTACGAAGCGTTCATCGCGGGCTTAACTTCACAGTAGCCCAACCACTAATAGCAAAAAGTATCAAGGTCATTGGGGACTCTAAGTTAGTCATCAGTCAGGTTTTGGAATCCTGGA
>JAGFBR010000090.1:20000-55000 GCA_019925795.1 Dendrobium chrysotoxum
AACAACAGTCGTGACATAGTCGGTGAACATCACAATGAAATTCGCTATCAAGCGAGATGTTCAGCCGATTCCGCGCTCTCTTCTGTACTCGTTTTTCTTATTTACGAATTCCCGATCCTTTTATCATAAATAGACATCTATTTGCTTCGCAACCTTTCCTTTTTCAGCCTCCTCTGAGGCCCCTCTCTGGTAAGGTTGTGATTTGACCAAAATTTTGATGCTATCTAGCGCCTTTGCTTCATTCGGGTTCTCGCCCTTGCAACCGGCGTCCCTTTCCCTTTTCTGTCCTCGCCGTGATACGCTTCTTTGGTGCTCTCCTGTTGGTTTCTTGTCCGAGTTGTTTTTTTCTCTTTCTCTTCTCGGGCAAACGGTGAATTTCCCTTTTGCCTGCGGCCCTTGTTTAAGGTGGTGGTGCTGTGCTTTTTCTCCTGTCAAGTTACTTCCTTAAGAAAACGAAGTGAAGTAAGCTCCCCACGATACGATCCAAGCGAGCTGAGGGTGAGGGGGATTGGTTCACTGAAAATTCGGAACCTTTCCATTTGTCGGGCCGAACACCACATCATTCCCATAGGTGGCTGTAAGTTTTTCTAATCTAAACCAAAGAAGAATCATATGATCTAATTCATTAGCTTCTAACTTACCGTGAAAAGCGCCGACTCCTTTTGTGTGAAAAAAATCAATTTGGTCCATTTTCAGTCGAACCGGAACCTGATGATATCTTAGTTCTCAGTACGATGGGTGCTCTTTTTATGATGAATCTGGGACAATCTTCTGTCTTTCCGGAATCTTTTTCTTCTTAATATCGCCCCAATATGGGACTCAATCAATATGTATAAAGGTTGAAAAGCGTACGCGAGGTGTTCTTTTCTTTCTCGCATAAGTTTCAAAGAATATGTTTTTACTTTGTGCCGACATCGTATGGACATTCACTTTTCACCGATGATTCTCTCACTTATTTCTTGTCTTTGTTTTGCTTTTTGTTAAGCTTTTTTTTTCCTGTTTTCTCAGTGTTCCGTCTGGAGAGTTCAATGAAGGTTGTTTTGTTCAGAATGGATAGTTTTTTTAGACCTATGAGCTACGCTACGGGAGTGTTCTAACTGGGTAGTAGCCTTCCAAAGAGGGGTCATTTATAGTCTGTAACCTTCATTAGCATACTCGTTTTAAGTGGTTTCCCTGATGAAACTAGAAGTTACCAAAGAACCATGCATAGCACTGAATAGAGAGCCGCCGAATACACCAGCTACGCCTAACATGTGAAATGGATGCATAAGAATGTTGTGCTCTGCCTGGAATACAATCATGAAGTTGAAAGTACCAGATATTCCTAAAGGCATACCATCAGAGAAACTTCCTTGACCAATAGGGTAGATCAAGAAAACAGCTGTAGCAGCCGCAACAGGAGCTTAATATGCAACAGCAATCCAAGGGCGCATACCCAGACGGAAACTAAGTTCCCACTCACGACCCATGTAACAAGCTACACCAAGTCAGAAGTGTAGAACAATCAGTTCATAAGGACCGCCATTGTATATTGTATAACCACTCATCAACAGATGCTGCTGGGTCAAACAAACCTATAGCTGCGGAAGTAGGAATAATGGCACCTGAGATAATATTGTTTCCATAAACCCAGAAACAGGTTCACGAATACCATCAATATCGACTGGAGGGGCAGCAATGAAGGCAATGATAAATACAGAAGTTGCGGTCAATAAAGTAGGGATCATCAAAACACCAAACCATCCAATGTAAAGACGGTTTTCAGTACTGGTAATCCAGTTGCAGAAGCGACCCCATAGGCTTGTACTTTCGCGTCTCTATAAAATTGCAGTCATGGTAAGATCTTGGTTTCTTCCATTTTCAAGGACTCCCAAGCACCACGTATTAGCTATAACTAGAAATGAGATAGATAATGAAAGGCTTGTTATTTCACAGTCTAATATGTCTTATATGCCAATGTCAACCAATCGAAATGAATATCTATAGGAATGACCAAAACTATCTTTTCAATTTGAAAGAAAGAGTTCAAAGAAAACTAAAAAAAGAAAGATTCTGTTTTTTTTGACTTTGGTATGGGTTGATGGGTTGCCCGGGACTCGAACCCGGAACTAGTCGGATGGAGTAGAGAATTTTTCCTTGTTGCTATAGAAGAAAAAGATCCCTCCCCAAACCGTGCTTGCAGTTTTCATTGCACACGACTTTCCCTATGTATATATAAAAAAAAAAAAAGAATGAAATATCGAGAAGAAAGTCTAAGAATTTTGACTACTCAGTGAATTTCACCACGAATATATATATACGATATATCATGATATATAAGCATTTCAGAATACAAATTCATGAATCTTTTTTTTTCATTCAAATGAAAAAGTCTCATGAACAATCATGAATGATCCACCAGATCATTGATACGGATAATGTCCAAATACCAAATACGTTCTCTATGTAATCCGTGTAAAAGAAAAGGGATTTTTTGGAGGAAGATTAAAGAAAGAGATTTTTCTTCTTCAAAAAAAAATTCTTCTAAGAATCCCGAACCTAACCTTCGCATAAAAGTGCGTACTGTACTTTTCTTTTATGTTTACGAGCCAAAGTTCTAGCACACGAAAGTCGAAGTATATACTTTCTACGATACAAAACCTGTTTCTTTGAGGATCCGCTGTGATAACGACAAAGATTTCTACATATCCGACAAAATCGATCAAGAATATCAGAATCGGTCCAGATCGGTTTACTAATATTCAGACCCAATACAGTACAAAATTGAGCTTAATGATCCAATAAGAGAAATAACTGGGGCTATGGTATCTAATTTCTTAGTCAGAGTATTTCTTAGAAATGAATTCTCTAGCATTTGATTTCTTACTACCAAAGGATTTTTCAGTACACTTGAAAAGAACCCCAGAAAAGAGAAGGAATAGTTGGGTAATTGCTTTATATGGATCCTATAAGGTTGAAACCAAAAGTGAAAATAAGATTGCCAAAAATTCACAAGATGAAATTTCCATTTCTTCATCAGAATAAGAGTTCCTTTTGAAGCCAGAATCGCTTTTCCTTGATATCGAACATAATGTATGAAAGTATCTTTGAGGAACCATAGGATCCTCTGAAAAGAATTACAACACACGACTAGAAGATATTCTCTTTTTCCATAGAAATGTGTTCGCTCAAGAAAGACTCCAGAAGATATTGATCGTAAATAAGAAGACTGTTTACGAAGAAACAGGAATATATATTCGCATTCATATACATAAGAATTAGAATTATGTAGGAACCAAAAGAATCTTTTCTTTCTTTTTGAAAAGACGTAAATGGATTTCTTTGAAGTAATGAGACTATTCAAATTATGATATTCGTGGAAAAACAATCGCAAGAAATGCAAAGAAGGAACATCTTTGATCCAACATTGAAGGATTTTCACCAAGATTTCCAGATGGATGGGATGGGGTATTAGTAGATCTGACACATAATTGAAATGCGAGAATTTCTCATAGAAAATGTAAATATTGAATGAATAGATCGTAAATTCTGAAATTTTGGTCTTCTTTTTTCTTCAAGGGAAGATACTAATCGCGACGAGAATGGAATTTCCATAATGACTCCAAAACCTTCTTATACCATTTGAGAAGAAAAAGAATTCTTGTGCCCCCAAAATTCATTTTGGTTAGAATCCGAAGAAATCAAAGATTTCTGTTGATACATTCGAGTAATTAAACGTTTCACAAGTACTAAACTAGATTTCTTTTCATAACCTAGAATTTCCACAGGTTCGTAAAAAATCAAACTATTGAAGCTATGATAATGAGCAAGTGAGTAAATATACTCCTTCAGGAGTAGCGGATATAAGAAGTTTTGTTGCCGAAATCTAGATTTTTTCAATCTAAATATCCTTGTAATTCTGCCATTGAAATACATTTCTAATGTAACCAAAAAAGAGAGGCACTTCTTGTGTTATGAAATGATACATAGTGCAATATGGTCAGAACGGCGTATGCGTATGCTGTATGTAGTATATTGTTTCTATTATACTAAAAGAGTATTTAGAAGAAAAGAGTCTAACTTATAACTAGAATAACTATAAGAAAATAGAAGAAACTAGAATAAGAAATTCTTCTATTATCCTAAGAAAGAATTCTCAGAATATATTCTAAGACTCTAATACTAATATAATAGATTCTAATACTAATAATATAGTCTATTCTTAATATATATAGACTATGCACTGTCTATACTTATATATATATATATATTTTTTTATACTGTGCTTTGATGTAAAAAACATAATGAGAATTTCAGAAGTCAAAGATTCTAGAAAAGTCAGAACAAAAGGCGCTAGAAGAATCCGAGAGTCTAAGTTTCGTTTCTATCGAGTGTCAGTCATTTCAAAGCCTCCTACCCTAGACCTATAGTTTCACGTGGGAACTAGGACGACTTTCTAGTTGTTACTACAACGCACAAGCGGTCAGAGCAAACTGTCTTATTGCTTTCCTTTATTGCGACGTACTCTATAGGCTTCTCGTCCCCCTACCCTACACTTGACCTTTCCTTGCTCTGGCACTGATTGACCAGCTTAGCTTCATCGTCAACATTCTCATTCCCCAGTGAGTCTCCTTGTTGTGCCCTTCCCTCCTGTTCCCACTTTAGATGTTCAAATATTAGCAAGTGTTCATAGGAGTTATGCAGTGGCGAAGGCTTATGCTACAGTAATAAAAGCAGATTCCATTTCTCCGCCTTCCTTCACCACCAGCGGCAACAAAGGCTTCACCCAAAGATTGATCATCACCTATAGTAGTATAGTCGCAGGGGCGGAGGTAAACCCCCGATGTCCCGCTCTGCTCCAGCTCGTACGTGCATCGCACGTGCCCAAGTTTGAGTTTTGTCAATTAGAAAGCTGTGGGCTGTTCTCTTTTTTTTTCCGTTTCAACGAAGCGTTTCCCGCTTTCTTTGACAGTCAGAATGTTCAAGATTTTCATACTTTATGCCATTGCCATTTTTCCTTAGCTTTTCTGTTTCTCGTCCAGAGGCCAGAGCTGCGAGGATGATACAACTGGCAACAACTCATTTTCTCAAAATAGAAAGAAAAGCAGTACAGTCAATTTCAGAGAGTAGATTGAGAGAATGAGAAGGAATTCATTTCTTATAGGTGACGGTCTTCACGGAAGGGGCAATGTGCCAAAGGTCAACAGGACCCCTGGGCATACTACACCTTTTCCGCCTGCGAAAGGCTGTTCAAGACCGATCGCAGCTATCAGGAAGTCTGTGCCTCCTGCCCATCCCAAGATGTACGGGAAAGGGATCCCGGGGTGTGATGGTAGTATAGGAGCCATCCACCACACTCCCTTCGTACGCACGAGGCACGTACCAAAGAAAAGGCGCTAGTTTCACTGGCGTAAGTGAAAGCGCTAGTGGAGTTGCTTCAAAAAATGCAAAGGTTGAAATGCTCATGAAGGCCATGCCACAAACAACTGTACCTCCTCCTCCGAATCCATCAAGCTTTCATCATGCGCCATCTCCCGTTGCTGATGCTGATCCGGGCCAAAACCAAGCCGACCCGGACGCAGACGTGCGTAGTTACACCCGATTTCAGGTCTCATTCTTTCTGTCAGGGGGGATCTTTGGGTCTGCCCCACAGCCTACTACACCTGGGATAAAATAGGAGGGCCCACGGCAACGGGCGAGCGCCTTCGAGAGATTCGGGAAGAGCTGCTGCGCCTATCCAACGCTAACCTGCCCCGGTTACCAAAGGAAAGAGGAAAACTGTTGGTAGAAAGATTGAAAGATGAATAGTTCTGTTCGGAGCAGATCAAATGAATCTTTCTTTATGTTGATCGTGACAGGCCTCTTTCATCTTATGTTCTGGGAAGTCCTTTTAGGATGGTTCACAATTCAGTGAGATACTCAAATAGAGAGTAATACCAAGAAGTGTTACTTCTTAAGTACTACACCTAAATGAGCATTCACTGAATAGTTCTAAAGGGTCGGAAAGAGAAGAAACATATTAAAGCATATAAACGAATGAGCAAATACAGTCAGTCCAAAAGAAAAGAACTAACAGTATTACGCACCTTCATCCTACGACTAAGCACTAAAGATGAAATGAACCTTAAGCAACTTAGACGAGGCGCTAGAGTCGTGACAACCCCTAACAGCCCGTCTAATCGTCCTTTCTTAGACAGGCGAGATGGGAGGGCGCGACCGTATGCTCTCAGGTAGGAACTAAGTAAAGAGAACCTGAAATGAGTTCAAATTAGAGACATTTCATTTTTACGTCAACTCAAACCACTCAAGTGGTTAACAGTACTTTCGATCCACCATATTCACTCGGTAACTGATCAGGTCACCGAAGAATAGCATATTGGAAACCTCTTTCCGGTGCACACACATTACAACCAACCTTCGATCCTAACTAATAGAACGAAACGAAGAGAGATTGTAATGAACGGTACCTCAGGAGGCCCCATGCTGAATAAGCAGTTATTAACCAGTTACCCAGCAGGAGTGTAAGTAACAGTCTAGAGTAGAGGCGCGGAGCGGCTCGACTGAAAGGATAGCTTGCTATACTCGAGCAAAGCGAAAGGAGAGGAGATAGAAAAAAATGACTCCCTTACTCTATAGAGATTGAGATTGAGAAAAGAACCTAAATCGGTGATCAGCCGACTAGGACTCACTAAATACACAATCCCTTCTGAACTGCGCCTCCTAATCTGATTCCAACCAAACTCACCGGAAAGTCGGATCAGCAAGGCGTACATAGCAGTTTGACTTAAAGAAAGAAGGGTATTACCCCAGTATCGCTGTTAGATACTGCCTTCACAGGTTCTCAAGCAGAACTACTAGTACGTCTCCGTACCTAATTAATGTGCAGCAAGGCAATGTCTTAAAGACAACTTACCAGATTGAGTACCTTCTAAGGTACTCCGCCATTCTGTGTATCTGCCGTTCAGTGAGCGATTTGACCCAACCCAGAACTCACCCGGACTCAGGGCTAGGGAGCTGCTTTAGCACCTGGGAAGGAAGGCGCCTAAGCATGACTCAGGTAGTCATTCAAGAAAACCACAGTCCACCGTTGTAAGTGGGCTAAGGTTACTCTTGACTGAGGTAAGGTTGGCTGAATAAGACATTTCTGCCTACTCAGCTGCCTCATGGTACGAACCTTTCATCAAAAGCCGAATGCACAGCTTCAGACTCAGATACGCGGGAAGGTGATGAGCCTTCAATGAGCGGGAATGATCCCTCTTGAATCTTCTCTTCCCTATTTTTTTCTTTTTTTGTATGTAATGTAGATTGACTTTTCTTTGACTATTGATAGGAATTCTCTCTTGGAACCTTTCTACCCCCCGGTATTCCCCTCCGGTCTTTCGTTCGTATTGCAAAGTGGGTCGACGCCAGCTATAGTGCACGTTCCTCATTCGAGCTTTCTTTACCTCTTCTATGAAATTCTTCTATTGTTCCGGATGATTCATATCGCGCGTGCATCTTCAAGTTCCATCGTTTTGAAAAGTTCACAACTCCTGCGTATCAACATTCAGTTTCGCGCATAGGTGGCAGAGCTGTAGGAGACCTCGCGCCCCGTTCGACTGCCTAGGAGAAGAACGAAAGGTAGGCACCTAGGATCTTTCCTACTCGTATGAGTACTATAAGCTGAGTCAGCCTTCGCTCCTCAGCAAAGTGTTCACTTCTTTTTCGAATAGATCGCTGTAGGATTCGCTTGGAACGGAGCTCCATCGTCTCGTATTGAGTCAGGCTTATGTGAGCAAAGAGCGAAAGACCATCTCGGTTTCAGAACCCAACGGTAGAGAGCATCCCGAATGAACCGACGCATGCGTACGTGCCCGGCTCTTTCTTCAAAACATCAGAATAAAGAAAGCAAGCCGGGACGAATGAAAAAGTTCACCATCCCATAGCATCAAAGTTGTTGGGTAAACCACCCACCTAATCTCTTTCTTCTCCAAAGGGGGGAGAGTTGAGGCGCGAAGAAGTTTCGGGTCTCACTTCGATAAATGAAATCAAAGAAAGAACTCTACCTTCCTATGGCTTTGTCCAGTCAGATATCAAACAAATGAGACCAAGCCCCCTTCTTTCAAACTGGAGGGGGTGGGGGTGAAGGGGAGTTTCAAGACAACCGGTTCAAAGTAGTTCATGATGGAATCTATTAGGCATTCTTATCATTTGGTAGATCCAAGTCCATGGCCTATTTCGGGTTCACTCGGAGCTTTGGCAACCACCGTAGGAGGTGTGATGTACATGCACCCATTTCAAGGGGGTGCAACACTTCTCAGTTTGGGCCTAATCTTTCTCCTATATACCATGTTCGTATGGTGGCGCGATGTTCTACGTGAATCCACGTTGGAAGGACATCATACAAAAGCTGTACAATTAGGACCTCGATACGGTTCTATTCTGTTCATAGTCTCGGAGGTTATGTTCCTTTTTGCTTTTTTTTGGGCTTCTTCTCATTCTTCTTTGGCACCTACGGTAGATATCGGAGGTATTTGGCCCCCAAAAGGGATTGGGGTTTTAGATCCTCGGGAAATCCCTTTTCTTAATACTCCTATTCTCCCTTCATCCGGAGCTGCCGTAACTTGGGCTCATCATGCTATACTCGCGGGGAAGGAAAAACGAGCAGTTTACGCTTTAGTAGCTACCGTTTCACTGGCTCTAGTATTCACTGGC
The DNA here is from genome assembly GCA_019925795.1 of Dendrobium chrysotoxum. NCBI lineage: Eukaryota > Viridiplantae > Streptophyta > Magnoliopsida > Asparagales > Orchidaceae > Dendrobium > Dendrobium chrysotoxum. The sequence continues at coordinate 28,674 of JAGFBR010000090.1, forward strand.
TTTCAAGGAATGGAATATTACCAAGCACCCTCCACTATTTCGGATAGTATTTATGGTTCTACCTTTTTCTTAGCAACTGGCTTTCATGGTTTTCATGTGATTATAGGTACTCTCTTCTTGATCATATGTTGTATTCGCCAATATCTTGGTCATCTGACCAAGGAGCATCACGTTGGCTTTGAAGCAGCTGCATGGTACTGGCATTTTGTAGACGTGGTTCGGTTATTCCCATTTGTCTCTATCTATTGGTGGGGAGGTCTATGAAAGAACGAATAAGTGGATTGAGGTGCGGAGCAATCGCTCGACTGAAAGGATAGCTTGCTATACTCGAGCAAAGCGAGAGGAGAGGCGCTACGCGGCTCGACCGACCCTTGACCCTAACCCTCGGAATGAAAGCTCGAAGATAAAGAGAACCGGGCTCCAAAGAATGACAGCAGCTTTCCCACCCCCTTTCTGAAAAAAAAGAAGTGGACTATTCTCCTACAGAATTTTTCAGTATTCTGGCACAGGGATCGAAGATCTTATGGCATATTATGTGAACCAAGAACCGAAAATGGATCTTGGTCTATTTTTTCTTGTTCCTTTTCATCGTAATCAAAGATGTTTTTTTTTCTTCAATTTGGAATGAAGCAAGGCGCTAGCTCAACATTGTTTTTCATCTTGCTTTTACCGGTTCCTAATCTGCCTCTGAAAAATGAAATGTATGCTAAGAAAAGGTACTATGATACAGCAGCAAGTAACCAAATAACAGGGGATCCCAATGCCTTTGTTTCATTTGCTCCATACTCAGGTATGACTTTTTTGTATACGGGTGACAACTCTCCATTGTCAATTCTATTTTGAAATATTCAAAATGCATGTGCTGGCACAATAGTTCTTTCTGATGTCTTATATGTTAGTAAAAAAGATTCTCATATCAGTTGGGCAACTATGTGATGATAAGCAAGCAGTGTGAAGTCAAATTGACAGCGGATTCGTGTATGGTGAAAGACCTCCAGACCAAAGAAGTTCTTGGTATAGGCAGAAGGCATGGGAGACTGGTTTTCATTGGCGATGACATCTACTTCTACTCAGATAGATAGGTACTACCATACTATAGTCTACTTTACTATAAGGTACCGGATGAAAAATCTTTCTTCTTAAAGAAAGTCGGCCTTGTTGGCTGTTCCCAAAGAGAGAAGATTCTCCTTCAAGTAATGAAAGAAAAAAGAATTCGAAGATTCATCTCTCTTCAATAAAAAAGGATTTCCTGTTCCGGATAGAACGACTCGATTTACTGATTCCACTAAACCAAAGGATTGATCGATAAAAGCCAAAGATTTGTTTTATGGCGGGCGGGTCAACCTTTGGGGTTTTCTTCCTCTTGGCCTCTCTTCGCCCTGTCCCACCATTTAAGGAAATCCAGCAATCACTTCTACTTTCATCAATATCAATCACAACAACTAGATTCTAACGAAATCGGGGAACTTTCATTAGAATATATGAAGATCATTCCGACTTCTGTCTGCTCTTCAAATAGTTTGTTTGTTGCAGCAAACCGGAGTTCCGGTAGGGGATAATTTGTGTTTTCTCATCCGTTAGAATACTAAGAAAGCAGCAAATCCTTAGAGTGAAGTGACCCATTGGCGCCTCTGCTTCCCGTGCTTGTTCAACACAGAGAAAGGCAGATTGCTTGAGTTGTGAACCCGAATCCAACTCCCGATAGCCTGACTGGGTTTCCTTCTTTTCTTTCTGGGGAATGCTTGACTCTAACATCGGGTTATGGCGAGTCCTATTCCTATCTCAATCTTTTCCTCACAAGGCCCATAGAAAATCTCTCTATCCTGGTCTCGGCTTTGGCTAAAGCGAATGCTGATCTTTCCGGAGTAGGGGTTCTTCTTCCCGTCGGAATCTCCACTCAGTAGAAAAAAAAAAGTGCTTGGTGACCTAACTGAAGTAGCAGTTTGATGAAACAAAATGGCTTTCAATCCGATTCACTCCTGGGCGTGGTTCCTCCCCTTCGCTTTCTCTTGAATAAGCTTCTTTGTCTCAAAAAAAAGGCGCTAGATTTTACGATTTGCTTGGTCTTTTCTTTTTATCTGGAAGAAAGAGAAAAGAAAGGGAGTCCCGTCTTTTTTTATCCTCGCCTTCTAGCTAGCAAGAGAGACAGAAAGTCTCCAATCAATGCCCACCTTGCTCCTTAAGAAGTGATGGACTAACCTATCCAAGAGTTCCGTGATGTCTTTGCATTCCGCTATGCAGAGATGCCGGAGCTTCCAATTGGGGAAGATGCAAAGCCGATCCAAGAAGCACAGAGAAGGTTCCACCCTGTACATCTTTGCCTATTCCGAACGGAATTTACATTGCTTCTCTCCCCGGTTCAAAAATGCCAGGAAAAAGTACAGTATATGACGCAAATATGAATAGAGATGTTGTAGAATGCTACGTGGATGATTGGTTCTATTTTAGTTCTTTATATGAGGATCACGCCACCAAAGAAGTTTTCCTACAACGGGGTCTGAGACAAAGCTTAGGCTCCCGACGTTTGTTTTCACTCTGGAAAACTGAAAGTGGCAATGTACTTTTGTCTATAGAAAAATTTCATTTCTCTTCGCTTGTCTTGCGCTGGCTCTCCTTGCACGTATCCCAAGTCGCGAGGATTCTAAAAGAAAAAAGGCACTAGTTTTGTTCTTTTTCAGAAAAAACAGAAAATTCCATATCAGCTGTGGTGGTTTGCTCCCTCCGGTTCGTTGATCTGTGGGCATATGGGTCTTTTCCGGAACGGAAATTGCATCGAAACCGGCACCTGCCACTTACCGGAGAGCCGTGTTATTGAAGTAGTTCTCTAAAAAAAGGAAGAGTAGATTTCGTCTTGACCTTGATGTGACAGGTCTTGCATCGTATTTGCCTAACGAGGCACGTAGTGTCAATTACATTGGATTGTTCCAAAACATTGATCGAAGTATGCCCCGAACCACCCATCTCCCTTCCTACATGCAATATAGGACTGCTTCGCTCCGCGCCTCTAGCGCCTTCTCTAGACAAACTCTCTACCCCTGCCCGCTTGGGAACGCACTATAGCCTTGCTTGAAGCCGGCTCTCCTTATATGAAATGAAACATTTTCTTTTTTTTTTTCCTCTCTCCAGAATCCATAGAAAAAAGAATTCCTTTGCGGCTTACCGCTTACCTATCTTTCTCCAAAACCTACTCCTAACAAGTTGCTGAGTTCGGCTTTCGGGGCTACCTACTTGACTTTAGGGCTTCTAGAATCTATATAGAAAGAAGAGCCCTCATTTGGCCTTTTTGTTTCAAGGCTGCTCGCCTTTTTGAATTGGGATAGCGGAGGTTCTTTCGGTAAACCGATGCATGAGCTGAGGCTCCCATGTCCCGCCGACCCTCCGAAAAAAGTAAGGTCGTAAAACGGCTCATAGGGAGTCAGAAGCAAGCAGAGTCGTAAATACAGTACAGACTTCAAAGATTCACGCATGCTTAGGTACAGCCGATCATACCGCAACCACGGACACCACTACATGAGGACGGCACATCAACAGGTCTGATTTCGGTTGTTCGTTCAGACTAAACTAATTATTCCGCCAGTTCCTCTGAAAATAGTGACAAAGCGAAGCTCTGCTCCGGCGCTAAAAAAGGAACTTCCTAAGAAATCTATATCCGTAGCTCTTTCCCTGCTTGAGACGGAAGTTGGCAAGAGATAACACTGATGCCATACTATACATTGATCTTACCGCTACCCTCCCCCTTGTCTTTGCTATTTCTTGCTCCGGCTCGGATGCTTATCGTATGCGAGGTATGTCGGAAGAAAGCTTTCATGAAAACTGTTCTTCTTTACTCAAAACAATCTGAAAAAGAAAAAAAACATGGAAAGATAGGAACTTTTTTTCTTGTTCAATGAAAGGGTGCAGGTTCGCCCGCGAGAGAAGCAAAAGCATAGGGAGCACCTTAGCTAGTTCTAGAAGATGCGATGCAGTTCACAAACAAACTCTTATTTGATTTTCACAGCATTCCTTTTCTTATTGAAGAAGAAAACTATTGCCTTTTCTTTGCTTACTAATAGACAGCTGTAAAGAGGACTGGCCTGGAGATTCTTAGAGCGGGAAATCCTTAGCTCGCAAGGGAATTTGGATAGGAAACCCTTATCACTGAAACTGTATAGAAGGCAACTCTCGAACTCGTGATGAAACGGAACCATCCGCCCTTAGTCAGCTGAATCAAAGGCGCTAGCTTTCATCCGGATTTCCCTTCTTAGATTGGTTTTCCCTCCCGGCCGATATCTTGGTCCATGGGCCCATTCTCAATTAGTCTTCCTGGACTATGTTTCTGACCCGCATAAAAACAAGAGCTTTTAGGGCAGCGAGTCACATGTTGGAATGTCAGGATGTGGAATTTAGTTATGGAGATGAGATTCGTTTTTAGTCACACCTACCGTCACCTATATTGGTAAGGTTAAGCAGCTGACTTCGCCCCAAAGAAGAGTTGCATGCTCAAATGTGATCAATTGTAAACAAAAAAGGAAAGCAGAGCGCTGCTGAAGGGCTCATTGATTGGGCCTCGATAAAAGTAAGATAGCTGCTAAGATTGAAAAATCTCTGATTTCATTTCATTTTCACTATAAAAAAAGGCGATAGTTGATTTCTTAGGGAAAAAAAGGAGATAGAAGTGAACACAACTAAAGTGTACCCCTACATTGATTGACCAAAAGTGGGAATCACGCCTAACCTCCTTCAATCTATAGCTAGACTGAATCTTCTAGCTTCTAGGCTAAGCTTACAGGGAAAGCTTTAGCTTTCTTTCAAAAGAGGACCAGCGGCCATCCAACTATGACTTCTAATTCCCGATTCCTAGTCTAGTAGAAACTTCTCGACGGGAAAACTATTCTAGTTCTAACTCTTCTCTTCTGCTCACGCTGACTATTACCTAGTAAAGGGCTGAAACTTCACTATTGAAATGTTTTCTTAGACTCTCGTCACCGTCGCCCTTCTCCTGTCCTGTGGTCAGTATTCGGACTAGCGCCTGGCTCTAGTTTTTGTTTTCTTTTAGTACTTCGCTTCGTCGAACCCCAGCATTGGAATGGCCAAGGTTGCAAGAAACCGATTGCTTGCAAGGCAACCGAACCGACATAGGAATGATCCGAAAGGCAAAGGATGCAATATCTTTTTCATTGACTTTAGTATGTTCCGGATTTCAATTAAGACATCGCGATCGACGAGCCCTCTGGACAAGTCAACATAAATGACAGAGGAAATCGAAATCCTCAATTGGATCAAAGAATCGCGATTCCTATCATGCTGAAAGGCGAACGATGCTGGAGAAAAAGAAAAGCGATCAGACTCTAAGAAGGCCCGGGAAAGAAAGCGTGCCAATGCTAATTCCTTTTTGGCGAGAAAAGAAAGGGGGAAATCTAGCTTCTTCCTAATCTAATTGAGCCAGTCTTCGTAACTTATTTCACTAGTGCCGCCTTTACATTAACATGAAGATGTCTAGTGTCGTTTTTGGAGTACTTTTTTCAGGTAATTTCTACTTTCACTTTACTTTCATTGCATCTATTCTCCTTGAAAGCAAACAAGGGCTAGGTAAAGGGGCAAATCATCCATCAATTGATCACGGGATCTAGTTGAAGTCTTAAGGTGAGCCTCCCCCTAAGCAGCAGTTTCCCATCCAATGAGAAAGCCTGTATCAACAAGAAACACTACGTGCCTCAAAGAGAAACTGGTTCCAAAGTCTCCCCCGATCCCGATTGGAGAGAAAAAGAGGGCAGCTAGGTGAAAGGGGTTAGGGCTAATGAGCTAACGTGCCAACGAGCTTGCAGTTGTAGTTTGAGTCTTTAGGCGATCTCGGGCAAGTCCTTTTTTTCTCTGTAATCCAGTACCCATTCTACTTGTACCTGGAAATGGCATTCCTGGTATTCCCATTCCCTAAAGAAAGTCTCTCAAAGCAATTTCCATTTCTTCTACGTCATTTAGAGCCTGTGACAGTAGGATCTTACCCTCTACGAATGATGGGTGTACCAAGAAATCCTCTCTCCCTGCCTGCCATTGGAAGTGCTCTTGTGAAACCTGTGGGAAGCTTGCTTCATTTGACATCTCGCCAGCCTTTTTTGAAGAACTTGTGTAAGCAAGTCTAAAGTGCTTCGATGTTGATCCAGCCGAATCAATTGCAGTGACTTTGACAGTGGGTTATCCGTCTCTGTCAGTCAACCTCTTTTCTGAGCCTGTTCTCTTTAGGGTCCACCTTTTCTTTCCTTTTAGCCAGTTCCAGTCTTTTCCCATGGATCACACTTTTTTTTTAGAAAGTTTTCAAACCCGAAAAGAAAGAATGCCTCAACTGCTACTGATTGATAAAGAGAAAGCCATGCAGCTTAAGAGTTCAATCTCCTACTGGCCTTTTTCTTATCTAGCTTCTGATATAGATAATCCTTTTTCTTGTAAGATTCTAAAAGAAGAAGATTGAATATGTATAGGATACTATTAGAATCTTCTATTCCTATTTTCATTTTACTCTATTATATAACTCACTCGTATAGTAAGACTCTTGAATATTCATATGAAGTAATAGAAAAAGATCCCGCCCAGTCTTTGAAAGCCTTGAAGTTTGCAAAGGCTAGCCAGCAATCAAGTTTTCTAGAAATCGTGTTTGATTTCGCCTCGCTACCAGGATTCCTACTTGCATCTATTAGGAGAAAGTTTCATCGAGTGGGATTGATCTTCCATCCCGTGAGAGTTTCCTGCCAGCTAGTGAAGTTCTATTCGTAAAGTAAGTTATCTTAATGAATCCAGCAAGTAAGCAAGTGAAAGCAAGGGTTTGGGATTTTATCCACTCGATATAGGGAACGAGCAGATGCTTCCTCTTGCTGCCTTACTTGGTTTCTCCAGGATATGGTTGCATAGAAGGGCTTGTGCACATGAAGAAGAAAAGGCGCTAGTGCTTCTTGCTTGCGTACTTACTAGCTTATGGGATTAGCACCGGCTGGATGGAAACAACCTCTTAGAACTAGAAAATGCCCCTAGAACAGGTAAGAAACAGAGTGCTAGCAAAGCCAGAAGGAATCAAATTCTTTCATGGGGGCAACTGACAATGAAACTGAATCGAATGGAAGCTTTCTCGCTTGAACTGTACTCGCTAACGGAAAAGCCGTTTTTTCTCTAAGTCGATTCCAAGACGGGTATGAGATTTGTCTGATCCGCTTGCTAACGAAAGTCGTTTGAATCCCCAAAAAAACTGCTCGGCTTGCAACAAAAAGCTTGACTTTCAAGTAGTACTTCCCGGAACACGAAAAGAAGCTTTTTTCGAGTGCCGAAACTGTACGCATCTCCCGACACTTCACTAACGGTTTTGAAGCTAAGTCACTTTACTTGACTAAAAGACTGCCTTCCTTCAGATGAAAAGTCAAGTATCTAAGTAGCGCTTCCCCTCTGCAAAAAGTACCTACTAGAGTAGTACAGACCTGAAAGAGAGTATAGATAGGGGGTGAAAAAAATGCCTTTCCGTGCCGGTCAGCAAGGCCCACTAAGGCTAAGTGATAGAGTAAGGCGCTAGACTCATATCGTAGTAAGTTAAGCGAGTGGTTAGCGAGACTCAGTTCCAGGCACGGTTGACTGCTATGGGTGACTTGGAGAAAATCTCTCTTTCAGGCAATCGGTTTATCTAAACCTTTCGTTAAGTTAAGGTAAGTTCATGAATTCAATACTTGATTCATTGCCCATGTACGAATTGGATTCGAACCAATATCGACGCTACTTTCCTTTAGTAGATCGTGAGTGGATCAGCCGTTTCTTTTTCATTGCTTCGCACCTAAGCATTTCGTCAAAAATTTCTAACCGGATCACGGTATGTAGAAAAGAACTGAATACGTTTCCAATACCAACATCAACTCTCGCTGAAGCAATTTTGTCAGTTCCCGCACACTCCCCAATCCGAATTCATGCGTTCCTGTAGTAGCATTCAGGGACCCCCTTAAACTCCCTACATCGATACCAGACGTATGACTTCTTTTCTGACTAAGAAGCTCTTGAATTGGTATTTGATTAAGCTCGGGAAGGGAAACCAACAAAATGCCACACCCGATACAAGGTCAGAGTAATTTCAGAATAGAATACAAAGGTAGACCGCTATGACTAGACGACGACGCAAAACTAGGCCGAAAATCCCGACACTTCACCCCTCTTCTCCAGCTTATTCTGGTGATCGAAGACTAGCGCCTTGACTTTCCTGAAACAATTCCATAAGAAGGGTTCTTGGTCTCCCCCTTGACTTGACGATTTTCATGGGTTTGACCCGGTTAGCGGGTTCCTCATTAATTGCCCCTCTAGGCGGTACAAACAAATCCGTAATGAGCGTACCGAGAACGACAGAAACCTGACCGGAATCAAAAAAATTTTCTATATGTTTTCGTTGGGCTCGGGTTCGAAAGGCATTATTGAAATGACAAAGCGAACTCAACCAACAAAGGATGGCAGTACTTGAACCTCACATTCGCGAAAAACCTGGTAACATCACCCCCTAGCAAAGGTGCGTAGCAATCGGTCTGCATCTGCATTTAGCATTGCCTTTCAGCAAACGCATGGACTCTCCTGCTACCCCTTATCTAACGCCATTAGATAAGCGCCGCAATCCTTGGTCTCTAGTGCGCAAGCTCTTCTCAAAATAAGAGATTTTTTTTCCCTATAGCGCTAGGCAGCAAGCATTAGATGAAGCCGATTTTTTCCATTTCGTATAGCCCTTTCTTGGGCAAGTAGTGCTTTGGCGCATAGCCGTGTTGGAGCCGGGAAGGATTGCAGCTATCTTTCTAAACAAGGGCTAGGGGGGCGGAGAGAGAATTAGGAAAGCTTGAAGAGTCACTTGCACGATACTTGAGGAAGTCTTGCTTTCTTGTTTGCTCTTTCCCAATGGACTCTTTCAAACCGAACAACCAATACTTGTTTTCTTAACATTGACTCTTTTGCCTGCGGCCCTTTGGGTGGAATTCATACTCGAACCTTGACTTGCTTTTCTTGATCTAAGATGACACAAAGCGAACTAGGGGTCTTTTTTATGCTTCCTATTCATAAGAAAGTAAGTCGAGTTGAAGGTAAATAGTCGCTAATACACTTTAAGCAGGAAGAGTTTGCCTTCGATGCTCTTTGCCTTTGCTCCGGGGAGCATCCTATATAAAAGGTGCTTGAACAGCGCATATGCGACAACAACCAAGGTGAATCCGATGTTCATGGAATTGAAAGGTTCTTCAAGGTCGGTCTTTCCGCTTTTCAAACCCCAATCAAACCAGGATCTCCTATCTTGCTTTTCTATAGAAGGCATAACCGCTAACCTTGAACCGATATAGAACAACTTCTTCTCCGTTGGCGTTTCGGTTGTTCTAATTGGTTAATCGGTTTGAAAGAAGGGAAAGAGAGAAGAGATTTTCGTTTTTTCTATTATAGAAGGAGGGAGGCAGTCAGACAAGCACCAGGCAAGGAAACCGACAGCAAAGAGAATTCCAACTGGCTCTCACGAGATAGAAGTAGCTAGCATTGGGACTCTTTCTGGTATAGGCAGTATGACTCGTTTAGACTGTTGAGCTAATTCAGTTCTAATACTAGAAAAGAAAAAAGGACAGTCCTCTATAAGTTCTAAGTGAGCTCTTACGCTCCTTAGGAAGGCCGAATGAAGGTATTCTGAATGTGGGGCAAATCTCAAGAGATGAGCTTAGCACTAGCTATAAAAAGAATAATGAAAAAAGGGAACTTGACTAATTATGAATACTCCTTTTGGGTATGCAACTCAAGGTTATGCTTATGCGGAGGCAAAAGAATAGTCAACTACTTCTTATCCGTAGACAAAGACTCCAACGCCATAGGAAACCACTTGAATTGGATGGGCAACTACTACTTAGACAGATTCAACTACTAGCACTCCAACCCTTATCACTTCAACCCTTAGGCCTGCAACTGGATACGCTGTCCTTTCCATTTTCACTGGAATGGCAATAGCAGAAATTGAACTAGATGCCCCTAGGACTAACACTGTATGGCTGGCAGAAGAACTTAGAAAAGAAAAACGAAGCGTTTCACTGGCGTAAGTGAAAGCGATAGTTTTTCTTTTTCCAAAATCAAAAGGAGGCGCTAGAAGAAATCCTATTAGAGTATTCTGCCCTCCCCGTAACCCTTACTTCAGAACTCCCTTACACCCCACTCTGCCTGGATTGCTTGAGGACTGAAACTGGCTATCCAATAAAGAAAAGAAGAAAAAGAAAAGAAAGTAGTCATACCTAGAGTAAAAAGGAATCACAGATTTCTGGGCCTATCTTTTCCTATTTCTATTGAATAAAGATACTGTTGGGACCGCGATCATCTAATTAAGAGAACAGAATTTCTCCCGAATTGGGAGAGTCCTCATCAGTGTGAGAGGATACGGCTCTTGAGCCTAGTGTTTTTTTCCAATTCCATCAATAGGCATCTAGATTCCCTTACGTAGGCTCATGCTTTCTTTTACCCTCCACAAGTCCTTTTCAAGCCTGTCTCTCTCTAAGACTAGAAATGAAGATCGTAGCGAAAGGAGAAATCGATAGTGTGGAGTACTCCGACGTCGAATAAGACACTTTTCTTTTTCGAAATTTGATTCGTGTTCAGTGTCCCCAAGGTACATGACAAGAATGAAGTGAAGATAGAACTCTTCGCCTGTGGTAGGAAAAATTTGAGGAAGAGTAAAAATTAGAAAGCATAAGTCCATCTAGCGCCTTCGATGGCGAAACCTGGTCCAGGTGAGTTCGTTTTTTTCAAACCTGCAGTGTAAAAGGCTAAAGCAGACAAAGGCTAGGGATTAGGAGATAGCTTTTTGGATAGCTGGTTCTTAGGGAAAGTCTTAAGCTATAGAATAGAAAAACACTTCGTTCCAGAAGTGGGAATAGCAGTAGAAGGAGTGGCATTTCCAACATAAAATATGTCTTCCGCATCCAGCAGTTTCGAAGTCTTCTTCATATGCCCCGGCAATCGCTAGGTCTTTTCTTTTAGACAAGAAGATTTTGTCCAAACCAAAGAGGAAAGCTAAGGCAGGGCAGGGGCAAAGACAAGCCAGACTGTTAGCCTGTTTTGGAGAGCTCGTAGAAGTCCCGTCCCTTTCTCTTCTTTTGTTCTCGGGCAAGTCTCTCCGTTCCTCTCCTTTTAGTCGAGCTACTTCGTCCCTCTCTCACCTATGAGATTCTAGATGTATCTATTCCAGAGAAAGAATAAGAAGATGAACTCTCCCTTATCGTTCACCTTCCATTATACTGAAGGATTTCCTACAATGCGAAAAGATTCGGAATGAAATTAGCAACTTCAATGAAAAGATTTGACCCGCTAGCCTACTTGCTTGATGGGCTTAGCACTGTACCGATAGCAAAGGAAACTGCAACAACTGGCGAGAATGGATGAAATTCTTCTTATTATGTTCAAGTTCAAGAATAGGGATACTTTCACTTGAGCGAAGCGATAAGGCAGAGTAGTGGTACTGGCGAAGGCGCGAAGCGATACCGATCATTTTTGTCTAGTGGAACAAGTACTGATACTGGTAGCGGGACTTCTACTGCTATTCCCACTTCTGGGACTATATACCCTTCCCTTAGTCTCAGTCTAATACTAGAAAGACATCTCGAAATCGAAAATGGCACTTCAATTGGATAGGCTGAAAATGCATAGAAGATTTTTTCACTCCTTCACTCCATATTCTTTCAGTCGGATATACTAGTAAATATCACTTGCTAGCTTACACTTGGACTTGGAACGAAATTGAAAGGGTAAGGACTGCTTTCGTAAAAAGGCACCCTCCCTCTCTATTCGCCATATCCTATCCAAGACTCCTACTCGATTAAGGGCACTTAGAAAGGCTAGAAAGGAATTCTATATACGAGAATATAGAGAAGCAACTTGGTTATTAATAGATAGGTATGAAATGACTCTGTCTGAAAGATAGAGGGATAGTAATATGATTACCCTCTTCCTATTAGAACTAGTGAAAGTGAAGTAAGAATATGGGCTAATTCTAAGGATTTCTCACGGGCTTCTACGGACTCAATTGCATTTGATTTTCTCTAGACTTCTTACTCCTTGCTAGCTTTATTGAACCTGGAGAGAAAGAATCTGACTTATCTCAAGGCCCTAGAATCCGAAAACCTAAGAGAGAACTTCTTCGCTTCGCGCCTTTACCCGAAAAGGGGATTAACTAGCTCGCCGGCTTTCCTCCATCAGGCGCTAGCTAAAGTTCTTGTTTTTGGAAGGAAAGACAAGCGCAAATAGATGACCGTCACCCCGAAGCGAAGTCAGCTGCTTCCAATCCCCGCTTTTTCTCTTTTGAGTCATCAGAGAAAGCAAACTAGCGTTTCTTACTTGGCACTAAGAACTAGCGCCTTACTGAAACAAAAACAGCAGGCGGGGTTTAATGGTTTTGAACCCCAGGGGTTTTTTTTTCAACCGGTTTCCGGTTGCTGCGGGGGGCTCCATTTCTCTCTTAATAGGAGTGGGGCTTACAGAACTAAGTAAGAGAAAATAGGGTTAGGGCGGATGAGATTGAAGATGAAAAGTCTTCATTTTTCCCCCTACAGTCGCTTCTGTTCGGCGGGGCACCCCCAGCATCTCAAGTTTGTAGGCGGGAGCAGGATTCGAACCTGCAATCTTCAGGTAATGAGCCATCTGAGGCCCAAGATCCGTCTCTGACAGAATCAGAAAGCTAGCACTCGAATCAAGCCATCATTACGGCCTCCTTCTGGGGCTTTTTCATCTCTCTTGACCCGGTGAATGAATTCGATTTGCTGGTCAAGCGATAGAGAGAGTTGCATCTCTGAACTCTTGGTTCTTTTGAATAAGATAAGAGAGAACTATCGACTGCTATGAGCTTGAGGCAGAGTCGGCTCACCTTTTTCCGGGTTATCGGTCTTCTAATGGACACTTGTCGACTCTTTACAGATCTTTGTTTTCAAGCTACAGTTCCAGTTGTTCCAACTATCGATTTAAAGGAGGATTTTCTGTCAGAAGAATTCAACGGCATCTTTAGCTCATTGAATCTCAGACACCACTGTTTTCTTTTCCCCAGTTGGAAATGAAATAGTTCAATGCGTTCGATAATCAAGCGGAGAAAAAGGATTCACTTGAAAAATGAATAAGAATCTTGACGCTAGTGAGCAAGTATGTCAGTGTGGTTGAAAAAACACAGTTGATGATCTTCGTTTTGAACTGTCCGTAGTAAGTTTCCTTTTTCGTTCTATACGAAAGAATTGGAAGAAACCTACTTGCTTCTGGAAAAACTCCCACTCACAAGAGCACACCACTGAAGATTTCATGCGTTGGGAAGCTATCCTTTACCTGAAAGTGAAGTACCGTGAAGATGGTGAACCTTTCTACTGGCCGATGCGCCCTTATGAGATCACACTGAATGGCTACTTTCCCCGAAAAGGGAAGGAGAGGAGAACTTCTGTTAGACTCGACTGAACACCCACCCAATCTCTCTTTTCTGTGTGTAGAAAAAGTATACAATGAATCTTTAGTCGATAAAGAAAAGAAAGAGAGATTTTCAATGATTCTCTCCTGAAAAGCTGTGCTGCTTTCAATCAAGTTCGAGAAGTACTTACACCAAGCGGGGACCGGCTTCGCTAGACCATTTTGGTCCGTCCGGGCTAGGCTCTATTGGGCGCTGGCTTATCGTAAACAAACAACAAACTTGATTCATAGCATACTTGTTATATACGGAAATCTATTTTCTCATTTCTTGATCTTAGTAAGAAGACACTCAGACGCACCCACTACACACCACACACTCAGACGACTAGCGTGGTCCTTCCCCCAGCCACGTATCCAGGGTTGACCACATCATCACTGTTTTATCAAGGTGTGGCCACGGTCTCAATTTTTTCAGTGTTCCAGCGAAGCTTCAGATACCCACTACGCGGTAGATTTTTTTGTTTTCTTGGTCAGGTTTCGTTCGTTCTTCCTGCGCTCATTTCGAATTTCTTTGTATCGCCCAGCAAGGCACGAGAAAAAAAACGGATCCAATACCAAGACACTAGAGAGAGAACGCTAGCCTTCCTTATATTAGATAAGCTCTTTCTCTCAGAAGCGCCCAAAGCTAGAAGCAAGAGAGAGAGGCTGGACGGTGACGCAGATAAAGAGAGAGAAAAAGCAGCATAAGCAAGGTTTCGAGTAGAATAGTCAATTTTTAGGGATGAAGCAAGTGAAAGAACTAGTTGCATAGATATAGAGAAAGCACTTTCTCTTCAAAGGGAGGGTGATCTTCAAGTTTTGAGATCGGTTCTGACGTCGAACAGGTTACCCGCTTGAATAATATAGCAAGCTACCCTTGGCTTCTTGACGCGCAATACGCACTTTTTGCACTATAGATCAAGGAGGATTCGAACATCCCATAGAAGTGTAGTGTATGGGTTCCTTCCGATCGTAAGATACAATACAAGACTTTCTCTATGCAATTAGTTTCATACCCGACGACAGAAGTTCTCAATAGAAGTTCGGGGTGCTATTATTAGGCAAAGAGGTCGGATAGCGACAATCACGTGGAAAAAGAAAGATTCCGCTGAAGTATGGCTAGCAGCAGCAAGGAAGGTCTCTCTCGCTATGGCTCTTCCACGGGGGATGATGCTTTCTTCTTTTAGTTTTAGCTAGGTTGGAGAGGGAAACAAGAGTTCTAATTGATGTTCCTGGTCCAGCTCAGTCAATGCTATCTATGTGATTTCCAAGAAAAGTAAGGATTGGATCGATGTAATGCCTGCTTGAAGCTCTGTTCTATGCCCCCCGCCCATACAGAGATGTGTTCACACGATGAAAGCTTTCTATAGTCACCGGGAATCAATTGTCTATTTGACATGTCAGCATTGGAATAATAGCATACAGGACTCACCTCCCCCTCTGGGGATTCTTTCTCGGTCATCTGATGTTGGGAATTCGCCTTCAAAGGAGCAATCTATAATCCATTGTGTGTCACGACGTCTTTAGTTTCCTTGCTTGAATGTTCCGCTTCGGATAGGATTCTTGTGCCCGATCAGTCAATGATGAGAAGGCTTCTGCCGACCCCAAAAAAGTTGATGACACAATAGATCTTTTAGTACAAGATTGCTCGCTTCGTTCCCGAGCTATTGAGTTATGTGATCAAACCATAAAGAAATTAGTATGAAGATCTAGGCAATGACATCGTAACTGCACTAAATGGATGAATGTCCGGGCAATTTGGCTATCTCAGAGGCATGGCCATAGCTTTGATCTTGTTTATCGAACCTCGAACGAGTAAATATTAGCTAGCGCCTTTCCCGCCCGTAGCCTTCCGTTCTCTCTCCTTCTTTCTCTCCTGCCTGGTGGGGCCATTCCAAGAAGTCGACATTCTTTTCCATTCAATCTTTCCTCCAGCCCAGCTACACATTTACCTTCCTCCGTGAATTCCATATCTGTCTCGCCTGCGAATCCTTATCCCTATCCCTTTGTTGATGAATCGCATCTCTCCCCTTCATTTGTTCTCTCTGAAAACGAAAGGTCGGTCTTTCTTTTTTTAGTTCACAGAGGAGTGGAGGAGTTTTTCTTCGGGTGGTGGAAAATGGCAATGATTTTTGTGAGAAATGGAAATGGCGTTTTCTTAGTCAGATCCGCCCTTCTCGGTGGTCGTTAGCAGCTACTATTGAAAATCCATTCCCGCTGCTGCTGTCGTCAACGGTAGAACTCCTCGGGCATCCGTCCATTCTTGCTTCTGGAGTTCAGGACTGAGTCTCGTAGACCGATTTCATGTAGTACCCGTTTCAATCGTCTAATGATCAAACTTCATCCTCCGCTCGTCTAACTGGTCAACTTGTTTGCTTTCCATGGTTTCCGCGGAGTATAGAAAAGTACCTTATGGGATCAGTGCCTACAGGGAGACATACCTATTATCACTGGACGTCTAGGTTGTAGTTTAGAGGGAGGAGGTCAAATTCAAGTTGCAATTCTACTTTGTTTTGTGAAGTTCTTTTCTTGTGATTCGACATAACATAAAAGGAATCACGCTCTGTAGGATTTGAACCTACGACATCGGGTTTTGGAGACCCGCGTTCTACCGAACTGAACTAAGAGCGCTTTCTTATCACAGTAGATACGATTGAAAAGGATTCCCCCAAGGCGTCTTGCGTACATATAGTATGCAAAAAGGAAAGATGATGTCCAATTTGAACCGATCTTACTCAATGAATCCAATCCCTCGTCACTGTGCATAGGAGAAAGAATAGGTAGGGATATTTGAACCCGTGACATTTTGTACCCAAAACAAACGTGCTACCAAGCTGCGCTACATCCCTTGTACAAATTGTTGTACAGTGTCATTGTACAAAATTCCTGTCTTGTTTTCCACATCCTTCTTTTCTCCTCCATACCATATATATACAACAAGATTTGTATCATTCACTCTATTCTTTCACAAATGGATCCGAACAGAAATCTTTGGATCTGATCCCAATGAAGTTTCATTTGTATAGATACGATACCTGTACAAATGAACATATATGTTCAAGGAATCTCCATTATGGAATCATTCACAGTCCATATCTAGCGCCTAACATTGACAAAGAAAGTCTTCTTTTAGAAGATCTAAGAAATTCAGAGACTAGGTCCAATTTGTGAAGATTTTCTTTTTGAGTGTTTTTTTCAAGTCAAAAACTAGGATGATGCACGGAAAATGGTCGGGATAGCTCAGTTGGTAGAGCAGAGGACTGAAAATCCTCGTGTCACCAGTTCAAATCTGGTTCCTGACACGTGAATAATGTATCTTTCTTTTAGATATTCATACCTCATACAAATGAATCGAGACGGATCGGGATACATATTCGTGAATAGTCTAGAGCACGATACATACTTCTTCATCTAGGTGTATATATAGATAGACCTCCCTCCCTTTTTTTAGATTGGTAAAAAAGAGATGTATGGTCAAGAAAAAAACTCTCGCCTTTTTTTCTTCATAAACAACAAAAACTAGAGCAAACATAGTTTAGTAGCGGATTCAGAATCAGAATTGTAACCAACCCCATGGGTTCTATACCCGATTCATAACTATAGCATGCAGCCGATCCTGGAACTATAAGAAAGTGTGCAGTGAGGAATCTTTATAGGTAGGTAGCCAGTCTTTCACTTCCGCCTCTCCACTCCCATGCCTTTCTTGGTCGGACCAACCCAACCGGCGATTTCCGACAAGTCTTTCTTCATTTTGAGAGCAAGAAGCGGAACCAAAATCTAACGCCTCTTTATGGATAACCAATCCATTTTCAAATATAGTTGGGAGACTTTTCCCAAGAAATGGGTACATAAAATGAAAAGATCGGAACATGGGAATAGATCTGATACCAATACTGACTACCCATTTCCATTGTTGTGCTTTCTCAAATTGCATACCTATACACGGGTTCAAGTTTCGATCGATATTTGCGGAGTTGATCATCCCTCTCGAAAACGAAGATTTTCAGTTGTCCATAATTTACTGAGTACTCGGTATAACTCACGCATTCGTGTACAAACAAGTGCAGACGAAGTCACACGAATATCTCCGGTAGTCAGTCCATTTCCATCAGCCGGCCGGTGGGAGCGAGAAGTATGGGATATGTCTGGTGTTTCTTCCATCAATCATCCGGATTTACGCCGTATATCAACAGATCATGGTTTCGAAGGTCATCCATTACGAAAAGACTTTCCTCTGAGTGGATATGTGGAAGTACGCTATGATGATCCAGAGAAACGTGTAGTTTCTGAACCCATTGAGATGACCCAAGAATTTCGCTATTTCGATTCTGCTAGTCCTTGGGAACAGCGTAGCGACGGATAATTCAGAATCAGAATAGGTCCAGTCCAGGGGACAAAGAAATAGGAAATGCTATTTGCTTCTGAATGAAGAAGAAGAACTTCTATGAAATGAAAGAGTCTCCACGGGCGTCTACCGACAGACTGCTTGAAACCGCTTTGCTACTGGTTCGCTTGGAACGAACCCTTACTGCACTGCTAGCGTTGTAGAGCTTGAAAGCGGCTGGCTGGCACTCATACTCACACGGATTGGACTTCAACCGTGCTACTAGGCCTAAAAGCTTTTGCCTTTTTCTTTCAAACTATCGCCTTTCTTCTTGCAATAGAAGCAAGCAACGTCCTTGTACCTGGACTTGCTTCTACCATGCTTAGAGTTAGACCCCTTTTCAATAGGTCTCCCCCTAACCAACAATCCCTCAGCCTGCTTATCATCTCCTACACCCTCAAGCTTAGCAATCACATCAAAGAAGTGAATTTTGAACATAATCTAAGCTAATGGTATCCCTACCATACAACATGGTGTCACGGAAGTGCTTAAAAGAGGGAGGTAAAGAGCACAATAACAACAAAGCTTGATCCTCATCATCAACCATCACATCTATATTCATCCCTAATTCAGATGTGACTTCATGGCTTCTTGCATGCGAAGCAAGTACAATCTCTGCTTAAGATCCAGTTTGTTATTGTCGCCACCCTACACTAAGAAAACTGAAGTGATTTCAACTTGGCCTTACTATGTAAGTGGCTATAGAAGCTTGCGGCTCAAGAGGAGGGACTATGGACACATGTTATCCAGCAGAAGTACTATAGGAGAGAGAGAGTATGGGACATTACCCCCAGGACCAGCTCCAACATTTCTTTTTTTGTGGAGAGGCATCTTGCAAGCTACAGATATTATCCGGGCTGGCTCAGATTTTAGTCTTGGAGATGGAAGCAAGATTTTGTTCGATAGGTGGTGTGATGGTGTTAAGCTGGAGGAGATGTTCCCCTTCATTGCCAGGATAGCTTCAGATAGTTGCTGCGTGGTTGCGGATGTCTTTCAAGACTCTCCTACTGAAGGTAGCTGGTGCCCGAGATTTAGAAGAGGAGGCAATTTCAAAGTGCTCAGCTTTGTTGGAAAATCACAGGACGGTGGGGTCAACAAGGTTCGCCCTTGTCAGAGAGTTTCTTTTATGAATCAATCTCTGTCGCCTGGAAACCCGGAAAGTTTCATTCATGAATCGGGTTTTTGTCTTGAAGTCTGTCCCCTTTCCTTTCAGTGTTGTTAAGAGTTCTGGCTTGATGAATAAGGCTAGCGCCTTGCTCTTGACTGAAAGCCTTATTGAGATAAGGTGCGAAGCAGTTCTATTATACCACAGTTTACTGTACTGGAACGGAAAGAGATAGGTCCTTCGTTGGGCACTCTTTTTGGCCAGTCCACTGCTCACTGCTAAAGGAAGAGGTAGCTCCTTACTGGTAGTTGGTACCTTTCAACTCTGTTCTTTGTCATTGTTGTCTCTTGTCTCGCATCTATAAGGATCAGTCTCGTACTAAAGTCGATCTTAGGGAGGAAGAAGAGAAGTCAATAGGTGTTCCAAAACGATACAGTATAGCTTATTAGCTCGTCCCGTATCTTCAGTAGACAAGAGGCCGGTCAAGCAAGTCTGTTGGCAAGCCTGTAAACTAAGCTAGACGACTACTCCTTTCTTAGCCTATAACGACGCTATAAATCCCTCTTTTTTCGGATATATGTCTGAATAAGCTACTCTTGAATGAAAGGGGGGACCCAGCGCTGGTTCCCTCCGTTTGCTGGTTCAAAGCTTTAGTGAAAGAAAAGAATTTCCAATCCTCTGGTAATCCGCTGTGATACCCCTATCGATGACCTGCTGTGGCGGTTATCCTACCCGGTTGGTTACGGCAGTGTCGCGTCCTGGTAATCTCCCCATAGTGGAAAGGAGCATTGTTCAGTAGTGCATTTGCAAGTTAGCATTTCGGATCCAAGCATAGCAAGCTACCCTGGATGGAGAGTTCATCACTCTCCAGCGTATCTGAGTCTGAAGCTAAGCAATTAGCTATCGTGATAACGGTATGTTCCACGAGGCAGCTAAATAGGCAGAAATGTCTTATTGCTACGCACCTTACCTTAATTGATTCTGTCAGAGTCTACACAACATAGACTCTTTCATGTCAATGAACTACCTGAGTCATGCTCAGGCGCCTCCCTTCCCAAAAGCTAAAGCTCTTTTAGAGCTCCGGGTCCGGGTGAGCTCCGCTGTTTACCTATCTTCAATGAAAGTGAAGAAAAGAACGCCTATGATTGAACTATTTCAACTTAGAGAGCGTTTAGGTACGCGGAACGAGTACCTTAGAAGGTACTCGATCTTTGGTAGGTTGTCTAACGGACATTGTCTTGCAGTGCATCACATAGTGCGAGAGATTCTTCGTATTCATTCGGCTTCAGGAGCCCTTTTTACGGGACAATACCTAACTAAAATGTGTAGGATTGCACATTATGTGGTATTGGGAAGCTAAAGCTTTCCTCTTTGAAGTAACCAATGAAAAAAACTTATGTCTCTTTGACAGGAGATGGCATACCGCGTTTAGTTCCTCCTTATTATCGAAAGATCCTAAGAAGGAGAACTGAACCTAGAATTGTCAAATTGATACTGAGCTTGTGCTCTTTATCTAAGGTTAGAAAAGTCTGGCCAAAGGTGCGAAGCAAAGTCTCCCCAACCACGATCTTGATACCAAATTACAATCCTAGTGAAGCATGTAGGGAGACCGCAGTCGAATTAATGACTAGGGCTTCCTCCATGCTCTCAGCTTATGTCCCATCCTACACCCAAATCCCGCTTCAACTCGGTTTAGTTTCAACCGGTTTGGACCTCCACTCCAAACACCTACAAGAATCCTCTTGAGGGGTGGACGTGTCGGGGTTGTCACGGTAACTTAGTGCGTGGCACACTTTACCAGTGGAAGCCACTGCATTGATGACCATGATTCCTCCTGAGACACTGTCTAATATTGGGAGTCTTTGGTTCTCTGACCGCACAGTCTTTGTGACTAGCGGTTATGATGATCCAATAGAACCCGATAGAAGAGGTACATTAGGCCTAGGCTGGTTAATCAATAGTCTTATACTTCCCGCTCAGGAAATCTGGTGGGATAGTTGTTTGACAAGACCAGAGTGTGGTCGGTTTAGGGTCAAACTATAGGGCAGTGGGAAAGTGCGTGTGTTTGCCATAGGCAACCCAATCTGGCAGGCGCTTTTGCGTCCTTTCCATGATTGGTTAATGGAAGTTCTTAGTCGATTGATCACCGACGGAACTTTCCATCAGCACGCACCTCTCTCACTCAAGGTAATTCGATTAGTTGTGAATTCCATAGGCGCTCAATTCTTTAAGGATTTGGGCGTGAGACTTCAATGCGAGTTATATCGCTTGAAGGGGAGCTTCGTACCGTGTCTAGGGTCCCAAAGACCCGTCGCTGGTTGAGACACTGGTTACTTAATCATGCACCTAGTGGCATATGACCTTACCCTCTGAAGTTTTGGTTATTACTTCCTGAAAATGGAGTAATAGACTGTTACCAAGAGGGGTTGTTGAGGTCTTACATCCTGGGTGAAACCTAAGGTGCGACTGTAAGGAGCAGAAAAGTGAGCATTTCACATTGATTACGGGGAGCCCCTTGCCTACCCCCTACGGAAAAAGAGTACCTGTCGTCAAGGCTACAATATCTATTGAACAGCTGATCCATCTGCACTCTGGCGCTCATTCCTAACCGTGTGCCTGTACCCCACTACCGATTTTCCGCGGAGAAACGGTAGGGATCCTCACTCCTGAAAGACTTTGTGACACTAATCCATCTTATAAGTCTTCGGACTCTTCGAAGAAGCAATAAATTACCGCCCCGTGGGAGAAGAAGCAAGGATTGAATCTCTCCAAATAGACCGTACTCAATATCCCCGTCCGCCGCCCTCTCCATCCATACCAGACACGTGGCATAGGCAAGGATCATGGATGGTTCAGGCGCAAGAAGAAATGAGAGGGGACAGAAGTGTCTTGAGAGACCAGCTAGCCGAGATTGTGAGCTTGCTCAGTGAGAAAGGGAAGGAAGAGCCGCTATAACAACGCGATAGAAGCCCTAAGCTATAGCAATAGCGCTATTCTAAAAAAGATTGAAAGTCTAATGCGACAAAGGGCGGTGAGTCGGTCTAGATGGCAAAAGAAGGTAACCGTAGGGAGGGGAAGGTGGCTAGCTTCTTTTCCAAACAAGTTTAGCTTGGCTTTTCAGCTTGTTTCAAAGCGTTTTCAGTGCGCTTTAGAGCACAGTAAAGTCAGTACCGCCTGTGAAGGATGGCTATTCCCTAATAGACATAGAGTAGTAAAGGATTCTTTTTCTCCGGGTTAGTTTGATAACCTTTACAGCAGGAAAGTTTGAAGTAGGCAAGGCCAATCGTGCTAATCTGGGGCTGGGGCAGTGAACGGCATATCCCCTTTGATTTCTTTAGTCTCTTAGGCAAGTAGATCCGTTAAGTAGTACGTTATCAAGCTATTACTCTTTTCAAGCCTATATATTCATTATTATCAACCAGATCTCACTTATGCTGTGAGCCTTCTAAAGAAGTTTTGGCTCTTAGTCGAGGCGAGGCTTTTCTTCGAATTCTTTTCTTTTTCTTATAGTAGAGTGCGACCAAGATAGAAGAAGAAAAAGCACCCAGGAGAATCGTAGATTTAGGACCTTTTATGGGATGTGTGTCCTCTTCCATCTCCTTTTTTTTAGATAGGCGCCACACACTTAGAGGATATAAGAAAAAGAAACGAGGTAGCACTCAACTTACGTACGAGCTTAGGCGGGAGCCTGACCTGACTCTGAAAGGTGAAAGCTCAGGATGGCTAGAAAAGAAAGTTGATCGGTTTTCGGATAGCTCAGAGAAAAGACCCGGAAAGCAAATCCAATACTAGACTGACATAATTATTGACGTGAGAAAAATGAATAGCTCTCCGCTCCTTTCAGTCGCGCCTTTTCTTTTTCCTATTTTTCTTTGTATGAAGCTCTTCGGCCCTCGGTCCTTCCTTTTGTGTTTCTGCGAATGAGAATCGAATCGCCATTCCAGAGCTGATCTGTATATTGAAGTTCACTACGCGCCGAATGATTCTTTTCTATCTTCTCTCTGATTGAATCTTCGTGACCTATTTTGACTTCTTTTTACTTAGACTCTCCCCGACACCGAAAAGAAATAGACTGAAACTTTGAAATAATTAGTAAAAGAACCAGAATGAGAAAGTGGCAGTCAATCATTTCTTCCTTCCATTCAGTTCATAGTCAGAAAAAAAGAAAAATGCAGGGGCTTGCTATGCTGAGGAGCGGGACGCGAATGAAGCTTGATACAAACCCAAATACAAAGCCAAAGGCAAAAAGACTAGGCGCTAGTATTGGTCTTATGCGATGGTAGAATCACTTTTTCTTTTTCTTACCAAACCCATTGCTACGCACCTTTTCTTCTGCTGTGCCTGGGCATGAGTCGACTGCTTTCCTTATCTGTATTCGGTACATTTTCTTTTCTAAGATAGAAGGTTTTCCCTCATCACCTGCCCCCCATTTGAAAGTTCTTCCAATAGTCAATGAGCAGGAAGAGGTTTAGGAAGTTTCTTCCAGCAAGAAAGCCAAGTCAATGGACTGGGCTACGATAGGTCTATGATTCCCATCGAGAAAGAAGAGTTTACAGCTACCGGCACCGACTCGAACTAATAAGAGCTACCTCACCACTACCCACTAGTAGTCCTTCCTCCAAGAGATTCAATAGAAGGGCTTCTTCCTCCAACAACGGGGAGAATGCCGACTCTGTTGCTTCTCTTGAGCCGAATGTGTGCTTTCGCCCTTCTATGGGTGTGGCTAATTTGGCCATTTCACAAAGAAAGAAGGACTCTCCTGCTTGAACTGATAGCTATTGCGAATCAAGCTTGAGAAAAGATAGGCTAGCGCCTTGTTCACTCAGAGTTGAAACAAAAATCGAATGCCCCTACTCAAGCACCAACTGCAGTGATTCCCCCAAGAGCGGAAATAGCATCGGTTATTTCTTCAACACAGAATCTCTCGGTCACTGACCTACTGGGGGAGAATGGAAAGAAGCAAAAACCAATCACAGCTTCTTCACCAAGACGTGTGAACAGCGCCTCTACGCCTTTCGCTCTGTAAGTATCAACAAGAAGGAAAGCGGTTTTGAACTCCTCCCTGAGCTCTGATTCCGCTAACGCTCCATGAAGTCGCGCCTTGCTCTTGCTTCCTTCTTCCCCGCCTCTGAGGCTTAGGCTAAGGAATAGAGCATGAGGGAGGACACCACTGGCTGTATACAAACCAGGGATCCGCGTGACCAACGCCATGGCCAAATTACCTCCCGGATGGGGAACCTCATGCCCTTATCCACTTGAAATTAGGTTTTTCTTCCGGGGGATGAGAGAAGGTGCGTAGCAATGAAAGTAGTTGAGCCCGTACACATCATTAGTGCAAAAGGAACGGGTCCTTGATCCTCGCTGACCCACATAAAGAAAAAAGAAGGCGCTAGAAGGCATTGTTACTGCGCGGACGAGGAAGCTCTTGACGGAGCCTACCTCGGATAAGGGCAGAGGGAAGGAGTAGTTCGCTTACTTCTACCCGGAGATAAAGTCCCCTCCTTGAGAAGCGGGGAAAGGATCAAAGAGAAGAATCGGAGTGGTGAGCAGGGCGAGAGGTTAGGAAGCGAAAGCTCACTCGAAAAAGGGAAAGGAAGCAAGAGCTGCGGCGGAAGAAGATCAGTGCGAGGTAAAGCGGAGGAGAGGAAGGACTTTACCTCTCTATCTATCTTATATCTGTAATAGGACTTAGACTGAGAATTCTTCCTCTTAGAGCTATCCCTCATATTACAGTACTAGAGACAAGGAGGAACCATTGAAAGGAAGAAATTCAAACCTTCTCACTCCCCTTTACCTACATATCAAAGAGGATATAACCGTAAGAAGGAAGAAAAAGAAAACTTGAGGCAGGAACTATTATTGAGTGAAATACGGCCTGAAACCGATACTAGAAGAGATAGAGTAAGGAGGAAGCATTAGAAGAAAGGGTGCCTCCCTCATAGCACAGTCCTATGGCTTGAAGGGAAAAGGCACTCATAGCAAGATTCAAAACAATAGAATATGACTCTAATCACTAGAAAGAAGGAAGCTAGGCAGGAGCCATTCAAAGCTTCGAGCTACCTCAGCTTGAGAGCGCTAGATAGAAGGAGAAGGAGTTCTAAGGCGCCCCTATATATAGATCCAGACGAGAAGACGCAAAGATGCATCGTCTTATCATCTGTCCTGCCTTTTTGCATCTTCCTCTTGTCTTCGGTTATAGCAGACGAAGACATTGATCTAGTTCTCTTTCTATCTATCCTCTTTCTCAAGATAGATAAGCAAGGTTTTTATCACTACTGGCAAGAAGCCTTAAGAGAAGAAGCCATTTCTAGTGGAAGAGGCTGGGACCTAGCCTTCTTGCTCTTATCTTCCTCCCTCATGTAGAAAGGAAAGGCATAGGTAGCTAGCCTGAGTCATTGCATCCTCTATGAGCTGGATGTAGCGACTTTCTATCCAGCTAGGACAGATAAGAACTAATTAGAGAGGGTAGCCGTCTTCTTTCTCTTTGTAGTTGGGATAGCGGGCAGGATTAGAGGAAGCAAGGACAGATAGGCTAGGATTAGATGTGGCTTCTAGACGAGGAGCTGAGGATAGAGGTAGAAAGTCTTCCCTTTATGACTTCTCTTGAGCTTTTCCTTCATGCACTGGGAGAGGAAAAAGGACTTCTAAGCTTCTTGGTTGATAGTTCGATGTAACTGCGTGACTTTCTGGATGTTTCACCCTGAGGGATGTAGCTAACTAAGGCAGTCTGGATGCTAGCCAAGAGCGGAGGATAGGGGAATACCATTCCTTGCCTCTCGGATAGGCCTTTGAGGTTCCTCTAGTTATCTTCTTGTTGAATCACTCTAAGCATAAGACCTTGAATTGTCTCTTTGTCTTATCTCTATGGATAGAGCAATAAGGAATGCATGAAAAGAGGATGTAATCCTTTCCTTCCTTACTGTACTTGTAGTTGATTAAGGAAGGATTCTATTCTAGTTTTCACTAGTATGCGAAATGTATGGTTGATAGGGCTCTGACCTCCTCAATGTTTAGAAAAGAATCCTACCTGAAGGAGTGAGTGAACGTAGTTGAACGGTGCAAGCAGACAAAATCAAGTGTTGTGGTTTGATGAATGAAATGTTGCCGGCTCTTTCGTCACAGCCATCAAGCTAACAAGAAGACGACTAAGCCTATTCGCCCCACAAAGATATGCCGCCTTCAGTCCAGGAGAGAAGCCCCCCCGGTTTCAGAAACTGTCACCGGAACCGTCTTATTCCCTGCTGCGAAACCGACTACGGCAGGGCAGGTTTGGCATCCAAAAAAAGCCCGGCTCCGTTGCATCATTCGTGATCCTCCGCGAATTGAAGCCTGCTATCTTGGAGAATCGATCGACTACCCCCAGCTGTCATGACCCGATTGGGTCTTTGGTAGTCCAACTACTCAATCTATAGAGATGCC
>JAGFBR010000090.1:62500-115670 GCA_019925795.1 Dendrobium chrysotoxum
AAAAGAATGCGACAAAAGGTCTTGGAGCAAGAAGAGAAGAAAGAAAAGTTTCCTAGTGAAGTAATAACAACTAGCCTAGCCTCTCCCATCTCCACTATCTGTTCTGAAAAAGGGATTACGTAGATAGCTTACTTTCTTTCTCGCTATTGGTAGTGAGCTGCACAGCAGTAGAAACAGACTGAACTTCCATTCCGGATTCAAAAAAAGACGGGCGAAAGAGAATGCCCCCTGTAAAAAAAGCTATCTGACCTTCCTCCCCCGAATTGGAGAAATATGCTACGCACCTCAGTTTAGTTCTTACCCCTAAAGTTCTTACTCTTTCATGTCTACAATCTAATCTGATTCATATGATTCTTACAGTATGACAGAGATGAACCCAACCCGGAATAGGAGCCGTAAAAGAAAATGCCTATGAAACCGATCACAGGAATACCAGTTACAGTACCTATCAGCCAAAGAGGAATCCTTCCAGTAGTATCGGTCATTTCCCCCCCTTCTTTTTCTTTCATCAAGTGGTCATGCTAGAGACAAAAACAGTCATGGATAATTATGAGGATAGTATCCTTCCGAATGGGATAAGAGAATTCCTACTCTTACTATTTCTTTTTCTTAATTGAAGAAAGAATTGGAAAAGAAAACAGCAAGTACAAAAATGAGTAAGAAACCCCAGTATAGACTGGTACGATTTAATTCAACATTTTGTTCATTCGGGTTTGATTGTGTCATAGCTCTATAATTCGAATTAGGTTTATCGTTGGATGAACTGCATTGCTGATATTGACCCTAAAAAAGAAACAGTAGGTACAGCCAGTCCGTGAACAGCCAACCATCGCACTGTAAAAATTGGATAGGTTCGATCTATGGTCATTGGGAACCAAAAAAAGGATTTACTAAATTCATCGAGTTGTTCCAAAGAATCAAAACAGTTCTTAATGGAATCCCTTGTCGGCTCTCTGTGAAATATTCATTTGGCCGAGGACTTCCAAAAACATCGTAAGCTAAACCCGTACTGACGAATAACCAACCCGCAATGAATAGGGAAGGTATAGTAATGCTATGAATGACCCAGTATCGAAGACTAGTAAGAATATCAGCAAAAGAACGTTCTCCCGTGCTTCCAGACATGCTGAGCTCCACAAATTCTTGTATGTTCAAAAAAAAAGGCTTATCCGCGGCCTGTCCTTCTGCAGTGCCAGTAGTCGCATAATGAACGAATGCCGTAGTTTAGTTTCACATTACTTCCTCTCTTTTTCTATGGTTTGAAGATGCCCCATCCCAGATGATGGAGTCTTTTCCTGATGATGACGAGGAGGCGCATTCACGAATGAACCCGATTTCATCTCGAGGGCGTTCATTTCCCAATGATAGATAGGTGGCTTGTTGGTATATAGGTAGTTCATTCAGTATCGATACCATGCTGTAGCTTCGGGATGGTGAATTCCACCCAGTGGAGAAGGAGGAGGAGTACGTACTACTTACTTGTGGTCATACCTTGATCTATTCTTTATCGTGAAGACACCTGGTTCCCAAGGCGCTAGAGATGATGATCAGATTTTAGCAAATTATGATGTTCCCGCATGCACCAGGGCCGCAGGCAAAAGGAAAGGTTTGAACGCCGCTAGTAAAGCAAAGGTTGCCAATGATACCTATTATCCAATAGCGAAGCACCTAATGTACAATAGCGTAGATAACGGAGGTCGAGTGCAACTATCAAGATAAAGAAAATCGGAGTCTTTCTTGTCTTCCGTCAACATTCCAGGATATGCATTCTGGTCTGAATCAATTCTTTCAAAACTAAAGCAATTGGATATTCTGCAGTGGGTGCTAAGCGGGGTAGGTAAACGATTGGGAAGTACGCGGGCTAACGAAGATATGGAGGTTTATACATAAGTAATGGCTCTAGAAGAGGGCCGGGTTTCAACCTTTTGTGTGGAGGAATTTTAGGCAAAAAAAGAGCATCTTTCGGTAGTCTCTCTATAGTAAGGTTAAGGTAAGACTTCGAATAGAATAATGGTTCGTAGTGATCTACGCGCTTATGTTTGCGGATAAGACTTAGGAGAGCGACACAGAGTGCGCGGCTTTTGAAAAAGAAGGTCTTCACTCCGGGATCAGATCGTTCTCGTATGAGTAAGCGGCGAGCCCTTTCACGACTAGAAAGGAAAGTTGCTGTGGTTACCTCAATAAAAGGACTACTTAATCAAAGAGAGAGAGGAAAGGGGGCAGGGTACATCAAAATAAGTAGCTCAAGCGGCCTTTCACTATTTCTTTAGAAGTAAGTTCAAAATGCCATTAATGATCTTGCAGGTGACGGACTGCTGTCTACGCAATTTCGCATACCGGACCCCTTTTGTTCTTGAAGAACAAAACGCTTCGCGCCTTTTTTTCTTCTATATCAACATGTGTTGAATCCTAGCGACAACATGTCCTATATGTATTTTGGTTGGTTATTGACGAATAACCAATATTTAGCTTAGTTTTTCTTAGAAAAAAGAAAAATGGGGCGTGGCCAAGCGGTAAGGCAACGGGTTTTGGTCCCGTTACTCGGAGGTTCGAATCCTTCCGTCCCAGATCGTTTGCATCAGAAACGAAGGATTCTTCTCTATTGAAATTGAAAATTTCATTCAACAATTTTCTGTTTCATGTTGGATACAATGTTATCCAATCTGAATTCTAAGATTTCTTCTTAGAATCATATCTTTTTTTTTTCAAGAAGGATCGATGGACAATCTCGAAAGATCTGTTGAAGATGTAAATAAGTTTGCTTAAAACTGATTTGTTTTTTTCATGTGATATTATTCATATGAGAAAATATGGGGTAATTTTCAGTGAAATCCTTTCCGGATAAACACTTCTTTTTCAGTGTAGATTATTATGTATCGGTTCAACCAATGACTATTCATTATTCCATATTGAATCAATTGCATACGGTTCCAATTTCAAAGAAAATTAGAGGGATGTTATGGTAAAACTTCGTTTGAAACGATGTGGTAGAAAGCAACGTGCGACGACATGATTGGCTGTGGATTCTGACATCCACCATTTTCTATACGAATGAAGATGCTCTTGTCTCGACATAGTTTGTTCTGCTAGGAACCTAATTGAATTTGTCTTGGGTTGCTAAAGAAAGATACTAATGGTATATAAAGGTATAGCATATGATGGAGCTCGAGCAAAAATGATTGATTCATTTATCGGGGGAATAATCTAGGGTTAGTGACAATCAATAAGTTAGACCAACTTTGTCAATATATCATCAATATAGAAATCTAGATAAATGGAGAGGTTCAAATTTGAACAAAATGAAAAAAATCAAATTTGTCGAAATTTTCAAACTGTTTCGATCAAGAGTGTATCACAAAGGAATCAATCTTTCGTATGATTTTTCCCTTTTCCATAGAAAGAACAAAAAACAAAAGGTATGTTGCTGCCTTTTTGATTTTTGAAAAGGAGTAAGGATCACCGAAGTAATGTCTAAACCTAATGATTTCACAAAGCGCAAAGCAAAGACAACAAATTCCGGAACAAGGAAACACTATTTTCACTTGTCTCAACAATTGGATCAGAATGAGTAAAAGAAAAAGAGATCCGAAAGGAGACAAAAAAAGAGGTTAGAGACAGCTCAAGAAATTCTAGAAATTAGAATCATTTTTTCTTGAGCCGTATGAGGAGAAAACCTCCTATACGTTTCTAGGGGGGCATTTTTTATCTACATCTATCCCAATGAGCCAATCGTTGCAATTGATGTTCGATCCCGAAGAGAAGGAAGAGATCTTCGAAAAGAAAAGTGGGTTTTTATGATCGAATCAAACTTATTCAAATGTTCCTGCTATTTTCTATTTCCTTGAAAAAGGTGCTCAACCCACAGGAACTGTTTATGATATTTTAAGGAAGGCAGAATTCTTTAAAGAATTTCGAGTTTCTTTTGATAAAAAAGAAAGTAAAAACAAGAATCATGAATAAAAAAAGGATAGGGTAACTAACTTTGTGTAATTCTTTATTCAAAGTTTCTTCTTTTTTTGATGAAAGTTGGATCTTTCCTTCACTTTAGTAAAATTAGTAAAATGGATGAGTTTGCTGGATTTTTTTTCTTTCGATCATATCTACACCTCATATTGATCCGGGTTGCTAACTCAACGGTAGAGTACTCGGCTTTGAATTGCGACTATGATCTTTTACACATTTGGATGAAGGAATTCGTCTAGACTATTGGTAAAGTTTCTAAGACCGCGACTGATCCTGAAAGGTAATTAATGGAAAAAAAAGCATGTCGTAAACAGAATAGAAAAAAGAATAATAGAATCATAGAAAAAGAAGATTTCTAGTACTCATAATAGAAATAGAACGAGAATTTTTCTTTTTAGAACAATTTTGAAGTTCAGTAAAGTATTTCGGGTCTAGTGAATAAATGGATAGAGCCTTATGGCTCCAATTCGAGTAAGACAAAAAAGAAACGAGCTTCCTTTCTGAATTTGAATGATTACCCGATCGAATTACTAATTCTACGTGAAAAAGAGATTAGTGCCTGATGTGGGAAAAGGTTCTCTTGTAAATTGTGAGTGGACCATTGATTCTTTTTTTTATGAATCCTAATTCTTCTTTATTGTGGATTGGAGACGGATGTGTAGAAGAAATAGTATAGTGATAAAAAAAGAATCTTTTCCAAAGTCAAAAGAGTGATTGGGTTGCGAAAAGAAAAGATTTTGACCCCTTTTTCTTCTTGTTCTTTTCTATTTTCTTTTCTTGTTATTCTAGTTCTATTAACAAGGCGCTAGAAACCAAATTGGATAGAAAGGGAAAGGAAAAAGATCTGTAGGTTGGGCTCTCTGTCTCCGGGGTATATATTCTTTCTTTCTTTGTTCTGACTTTTCTAGAATCTTTGACTTCTGAAATTCTCATTTTTGCCCATGCCTCAGACCGGAATAAAGAACATAGTCACTTACTGCATGAGCACCTTGTTGGAGAAGATGCGGATCCTGAGCTACTAAGCTCAACAGATCCTTCCCACACATTGTGGGCATAAACCTAGGTTTGCTTGAACTTCGGGGCAGAGAAAACTTGCTGCCCGCCCTATAAGAGAAGAAAGGTGCAGCGGGCGATCATTCGTATTGGTGACTCTGAGCTTCTTCCTCTTAGTCCGAATTCTGATTTCAATGCTCCGCACCTTGCCTTTCAAAGAATCCCAGGTTTCTTTAGTGACCACTTTGTCATGAGGAGTGAGGCCTAGCATCTTTGGTTCTTGTCCAATTTGAGTCGATAAATCATCCCGCCGTTTACATAATTCGAATCACTTTCTCAGCCCAGTTTAGAAGGGGAACTTAGGTGAGTCAAAATCTCGAGGTTGACCGTCAGAAGTGAAGTTCAGCCAAAAAGAAGTTCCTTGAAGAAAGATTCTTCTTTCTGTCCCACCAGTCAAAGCAGCTAGCTAAGCAAGCCAATAATATCTGTCTTTGTTTTCATTAGCAACCGGGTCAAGGGTTCCGGAGCAAGAAACTATGGCACCCACTCATTTTATGAAACCAGTACGGCTCTTGATCCGGATTGAAGACTCTACTCACGCTCAAAGGGGGTTTCGTCATTCCTGCATCAAAACAATCCAGCTGGAACATAAGGGCCGAGTACCAAGACAGGTTTCCACCCAACTCCACTCAAGTCAAGAAGGAATGCTCAACTCGTGATCATGAGCACCAAAGGAGAAGGCGAGCTAGCCAGTACTCGAATCAGGAAGACGGGGACCCATGCTTAGAATTCTCAATCCACTCCATCTGAGGTGAACATTGGCCTGAGTACGTGAACATAGGCAGCGTCACTGATTGACCGAGTCGGATCCATATGGGCACCCCCTAATGGAACTTTACTCTTTCCAATCGTGGAATCGAACTGAACCAGTCAATAGACTTGGTTTAGCCGCTCTTCTTTCTTAGAAAGATTCTGGAGGAAGTCAATCTGGACTAGGACTACAAGCAATCGCTATCATTCCTTCCTATCAACCTTTGTCCTTGCGCACCATTCCTAACTTGCAAATGGTGGATCCCCATCGCTCCTTCGGTTCATGGGGAGTCTCCTTTCTTGTATAGGCGAGTGAAGCTTTCCCTAAAGTGGAAATCTCGCTTTTTTGCTCTGATCTTATGGATTTCTTTCTCTTTTTTTTTCCATAGGGATTGACTAGAGCGATGACGGAGCTAGTACATTATCGGTAGGCCACTTGGGATACCGTGGCTGACAGTTTTCCACGGTTGACCTTTCACGTGATTGATTGCCTTGTTGAGCCGAGAGGCACTGGCTGAATCCCTTACCCGGGTCTGGTTTTGATTGACCTGCTCGCCTGACATGTTTACTCAATCACATTGGTGCTGTCTAAGTCGGATAGATCAGATAAGGATCAGGGCTGAATAAGAGATCTTCCGTATCCAAACAAGAGAGTACCCCCTTTCACGGAGAAGGGTAGGCGCTAGTGAAGAATTCTCTATGCTACGCACCTTTCACTCGGGTTGGAGCAAAACTTGATGAACATTGGCTTGAAAGCTTACTAAAAGATGGCCAGGTTTCCAACTTCTTCAAGTTACATAGGATCAAATCTAGGCCACTGATCAAGAGAGAGAGTCAATTCATTGCTACGCACCTTTCTTCGTATTGACTTTTGCCGAAAACCGCTATTTGAAAGAAATGTAGTCAAATACCTATGTCTAATCTACTCATTTTCTTTTTATGTAAGGAGCCGCTTCCACTTCTATATTCTATTGTATATATATATATATATAGGTCTCCTCTCGCCTTGCTCGAGTGGCCTAACGGCTCCTCTCGAACTACCTCTCGAGCCGCTCCGCGCCTCTCCTCTCGCTTTGCTCGAGCCTATCTCTATATCCTATCCTTTCAGTCGAGTTTTGATTTAGATACGATATATCGTATTTAAAGATCTCTTTCTGCTGTATGCTATGAATCAAGTTTGTTGTTTGTTTACGATAAGCCAGCGCCCAATAGAGCCTAGCCCGGACGGACCAAAATGGTCTAGCGAAGCCGGTCCCCGCTTGGTGTAAGTACTTCTCGAACTTGATTGAAAGCAGCACAGCTTTTCAGGAGAGAATCATTGAAAATCTCTCTTTCTTTTCTTTATCGACTAAAGATTCATTGTATACTTTTTCTACACACAGAAAAGAGAGATTGGGTGGGTGTTCAGTCGAGTCTAACAGAAGTTCTCCTCTCTCCTTTTTAGTTGGAAAAAGGCTTCTCTGATTCCGACTCTGGCACAAGGCAATAGTTTCATAAAAATTGGTGAAAGCATCAATTTATAGAGCTGATGCATGTGCTCCTTGATCTGTTGAAATGGGATTCACCGATCTGACTATTTGATGGGTCCGCTTAGATATTAGATAAGAGAATTTTCTTTTTGGCATACTGAAGCTTGAACCACTCGAGTAGTTCCGCTTACTGCCTTTTGACCTAGAAATTTCATTTCTTCACCTGTGAATGAATAAGGCTTCCTTGGACCAGCTACCGCTTATAGTCTCTCAGATTCGCTTGCTTCTCTTACCTTCTATTTCAGAAACCACAGAACAAGATTCACTTTGATTCTTTCATAATCAAAGGTTCGTTTGTCGTCTTGCTTGCCATTTTTCTTTCTATATGTCATTGTGTAGATGCAGAGGGACAGGCCTACGAGAGGCAAAGGCGCTAGAAAAAAGAAGCGAAGTCTTCCTAAGCAAAGACAAGACTTCTTCCTCCACGGACAAAAGAGTTCCATCCATCATTTTAGGATGATTCCAGAGACATTCCTGGATATACTAGCTGGATATCTCACGTAGAAGAGAGATGATGATCGCTCAGTACCGTCAATTTTCTCATTTTACCAAGATTTCTCTTTCTTAAAGATAATGGTACTCATTCTAATTCTAGCCCCAATCCTTTCCTGTCCCTATATACTCTGAGCACGAAAAGAGAGTCTTTCATTCTACAAGAAAAGAGTTCTTTCTAGTGGTACTTCTCCTCCGTTACATTCATTGTAGCAATCTGGTCGAGTAGCTTGAGTAGGAGACGAGACCCTGACTACGCTTTCGCTAAATCGATACTTGCATTTGTTTCACCAGAATGAAGCACGACTACCAGTGATCAAAAATCTCTTTCTATAAGTTCTCGGTTGGTAATTGGCAATCTTATGATGATTCACGAAGAAATCGTTGTAATTGCCATAGAGATCCATAGCATGAAGGGATTCAACCAATTATTCTGATGTGTCTGTCCTTTGGCCTTGGGTTTGATCCGACCAGTGAGCCTTATTAGTTTAGTAAGTCCCACCCTTGCTTGGAATGGAAATGCAGGGTCTAGGTTTAGAGGACCGTCCCCTACAGTACAGGAGCACTACCCCCAATGTAGAAAGATTCCATGTCTCCTCCGCCTGCTAACAACTCCTGCCAACAAGACCTATCTTTGCTTTGTTTTTTCTGCGGGTTCGCTACTGTCATACCTAGTTCTTCCTGCCTTAGAAAAAAAAGCTGCAATAGACTCGCTCAGTCTTTTCTTTTACTAAACAGTTGGATTTCTAATGGCTTTCTTTACTGTGAAAGTGCCCTTAGTCAGTCTCTATTGAGTGATGAGGAAAATTCACCTGTGCTCGCCTAGAGCGAATCTTTCATCTTTCTAAAGTAAACTGAACTTCGTAGCACTGGTACTTCTCTTTCTAGATTGGAATTAGACCCCTTCAATCACATTGAATTCGTATCTACTATGATAAATCAAAGAATTCGTGAAAGTCCTACTAAAAAGAAAAAGAGAACACTGGGTGGATAAGGACAGCTCCCCCTCTTCCTTCCCGCGAAGCCGGGGCGCTCTATCTTTGCTGCATAAATGGTATCGGAATTTTTGAATGGTACAATTGTTGAAATAAGGAAAGGCGATAGTCAAGTCTTCGCCTTCTCACCCCAGGGGATCTAAAGAATGAGTACCATGGTTTTTCAAGATTTCTTTTCTATTCCACTGAAAGCATGTCTTACCGGCAACTATCATTTCCATCTCTCCTCGGTTACTAGATCGTCCTTTCCCTTTCCAATCAAAAAAACAGGTAGTCAAATTTCTTTCTTTATAGAGAAGAAGAAAGGCGCGAAGCGTTTTGTTCTTCAAGAAAAAAAGGTGCGTAGCAATAGAATGAAATGAAGATATTGTATGAAAGTAGAATTCCTTGTATTCTCATTTGATTGGAGAATGTAAGGAAGGATTTTGGAGTGGGGAGAAGTCAAAGTTTTTGAAAGAAGAATTTTTTTCTTTGATCTGCCTTTTTCATTGCTTCGCACCTCAGAAAAACAACTCAATCAAATCTGAGAATTTCTTATCATTTCATTTGAAAGAACAAAATGTTTGTTATGTTTCATATCTTTAGTTTCATCTGTCTTTGTCTGAATTGCTCCGCACCTTTCTTCGAGTAGTTTTTTCTTCGCCAAATTGCCCGAGGCTTATGCCTTTTTCAATCCAATCGTATACGTTATGCCGTGCTACGCCCTGTACTCTTTTTTCTCTTAGCCTTTGTTTGGCAAGCTGCTGTAAGTTTTGGAAAGGTAGCAGACGAGAGAGACGGTCTACGTTCATAAAGCGATGTGAATCTATCCATTCGGGTAAGAATGAGTCAAGACAGAGACAGAAAAGAGGAAAGCAAGAAGCGAAGGCGATAGTTCTCTTCTGAAAGAGGAGAGGAAAACACATCTCTCTCGCTTCAAACTCATTCTCCGTCCTTTATGAGGTCTTTCTTGACGTCCGCTGATAACGCGGAGGAACAAGTGGGGCATAGGTCCACGCTTATGGGACACTATCCAACTCCTTTTTAAGGGAGTGGTGCCTCATGAGCCCCTTTGAAGAAAAGGTGGTCAGTAATGATGTGGCCGAAGTGACCGGATGAAATACCCGAGTCACAGGCGTCAGCGTGTCATAGTTCCTAGGAGTTGGTGGATTACACCAGTTGGGTATCTATTCTAAGGATATACCTTGGGGAGAAATCCCATCGCATATGCGCTAAGACGCAGCGAGTATCCAATGGAAGGTGCTCCATCTTCTCTTCGCAACGTCATTGAAACCGCTCCTGTCAGTCGCGCCTTTAGATCGAGCCAGTCAGGACATCCTGGGGCCATCATTACCGTATACCACACTTGCGGTGTGAGAAGGTCCTTAAGGCCCTTCTCTGTCGATCATCTCAATGTTTCATCAACATTTCAAGTGGCGGATCCGTTTGATATAGAAAGCTTGAACTGGTTCAGGACGTCTGTCACCGTTAGGTAACTAACAGGTTGGAGCAAGTGGATCATAAGTACAATTAGTAATGGTTGTGCTGATATATAGTATGAAGATAGCCTTAGTGAGACTGGCCATCTCATTTTGGTTATTGTCAGACTAGATGGGGGTGCTTAAGAGAGTGATCTCTTGTTCATCCGTGAAAGTGCGGGTTTGACGAAATCTCTGCGATATGCTTGATTCGTCCTGCCTTTTGTAAGTCTAGATTCAGCTAGAAATATTGGATTGGATTTCCAGACTCATCTGTGACAGTATGCCACATCAGCTGTCCGCCGGTCAGAGCGATGGCCCTTACGTTCTCTAGCGCGCTGTAGCAATATGGCGTTTCTTTCTTATCTCCTTAACAGGAGGGGATTTGTAGCGAGAGTGATTAACCCGCTTTCACAAAGAAAGCTCTCTATGTCTATATACAAAGGCGCGAAGCGTTGAACAAGAAGCAAGGTGCGAAGCAATGAGGTGCGACTGAAAGGAGAGGAGAAGAAGCGAAGGCCAGTAGGATACCTTGATCTTCCGGAACGCGTTTGCCAGTTGTAGCTTGAGCAATGAGCAGGAGCTCGGCGAATAGGGAAAAATTGGACACAGCTTCCGCTTTATGGACGGATTCCACTGCTGAGATTGGTCAATGAAAGCCCTTATCTTCTTTCTAGTCAACCGTAGATTTTTTTTTGCGAAAGCGGAGGCGCGTAGCGTCTTTCTAGGCAGGAATCTTTTGACAGGATGAACGTTCGGTAAGGCAAGTCATAACTCCGACCCATGATTGATCTATTGCCTTGTTTCCACATCTTACACGGAACTCTCTTATCACTCAAGACGGGCGGCAGCGAAGGGTTCCGTACCGTATCGGGGGCTGGCTTGCGAAGTAGGAGGACATCAGTCAGGGGCTCTCACTATCGGGAAAAAAACGGGATCCTGCTTGCTTTCGGGATAGAGGAACGAAGTAGCTCGCCCTTCTTCAAGGAGAGGGTAGCTTGCTATGCTCGACTGTGAAGGAGAGGATATAGAGATAGGCTCGAGCAAAGCGAGAGGATAGCTTGCTCGCCGGAAATCCCTATCCAGGCGAAGCAAGAGCTTCCATTGCATGGAACAAAGCGATAGACGATAGCTCGCCTTCAACCAACAGACGTTCTAGAGGCATCTTCCATTCATTTCGATTTGGGTCTTTCTGCACCATATTTAGATCTGCCCCTTCTGCGATCCGCAATTCCCAGCAAATCCTTGACTCCCCGAATACAATGGGATTTCACACCTGGCGAATCTTTCACTCTACCTCCTCTGACTAAGACTATAGGATGTTCCTGCGAATTATGACCTTCGCCTGGAATGTGAGCAAATATATCATGTCGATTGCTCAACCGTACTTTGGCTATCTTACGTAGAGCTGAATTTGGTTTTTTCGGTGTTCTCGTCGAAACACGCGGGCATACTCCTTGCTTCTGGGGACATTGATCCAAAGCTCGAGTACGGTCTGTGCGCCGTTTTTCTTCTCTACCATGGTGAATCAATTGATTGAAAGTAGGCATCCCTCTTTCCTATGTCCTTTCCCCCTTTGCCCTATCACTAGTGCTTACTCCCGATCCGAAGCACCCCTTTTCCATTCATAGAGAGATCCAATCGTCAAAATCAAGAAAAAGGCCATCATGGACCAAGATCCAAACGGATCAATCTTGTTGGGAGGTACTGCCCAAGGAGAAGAAAAGGTGACTTCCGGATCAGGGATAATAAAGAAAATAGAAACCGGATAAAATCGTATATCGAAACGACTTCTGGCATCACCGGAGGGATCGGAACCACATTCGTGGGCCGACAATTTTTCTGGATAGGTCGAACTATTGGAAGCAAATGGAAAAGGAAGACCGAGCGGGATCAAAGAAACTAGCAGACTGATCACTAAATAGATCAAAATAGGTGCAAATTCCGACATCACAAAACACTTCGTTCTCTCGCTCTGCTCGCGGCGCTCCTTGCTCGCGGAGCGGCATACCGGAAAAAAAAGAGAACGCGAACAGTCGAACTTCGCGTACTCACAGATGACAGTCAGTATACGGACCCGTCCTATCCTTGACTCCTTCAACCAAGAAAGACATGGGCTGCACCCAACCATGTCCCTCGGAGAAGTGTCTTTGTTCGGCATTCTCATTTTTCGTATGGAAAAAGTCCGGGTGCGGAACTCTTTTTTTGATCCAAGAGAGAAGGCGCGGAGCGTTTCACTTGTAGAACAAGGGAAAGGCGCTAGTCTCTTTCTTTTTCTTATGATACGATATTCTTGGACGCTCTTTTTGGCGTGTTTTTTCTGCTCATTGGAAATGAGTCAACCTCTTTCTTTGCTTTTTTCTAACGGTTCCGCCATGAATATAGAAAAATGTAGCGCCGGCCCGATAGTCGCTGCCGAAACCAAGATGAATCTTTCGTGCTGGAGCTTTTTGGGAGGATGAAAGGAGGCGCGGCAGGGATCTCGGTCGATCTGCCCCTCATTCAGTCGCTCCGCAGTAGAAGCAGAAGTTGACGTATCTGACCAATCTCATAAGGTACCGGTTGGGTCGGGTCGCGGTTCCTTCGCTAGCGCTTGGAAGCAAAGTGGCTATAGCTTGCTGTACTTCGCGCGCAAGAAGAGCGATCGAAAAACTAGAGGGCCCAGTGAGCCCACTGCAATGGCACCGAAATGGGGTCTGTGGGACGAGAACCCTACACCAGCTGAGATCCTTTCGTGCACACGGCATACCGAAAGCCATTAGAAACTTTGTGACGGGGGCGACCATGGATGAACTAAAAAGATGAAATAGCTATCATAAAAAAGCATGAATTGAACGTCTCTAGCTTTCAAAACCCGTGTTTTTCGCCTAAAATTAGCTAGAATAGAAGCCCTAAACTAGCTAAGCTAAGTACGTACGCAATAGCGCGGGAAGAGCCCCTACCCTATAGTTTGAAACTAGCTCTGAATCAAAGAAGCTAGCATAGCGAAAAGATGCTCTAAATTCTAAAAACCTATATTCTTATACAAGATGCTCAACCATTTAGTTAGACTATCTAACTAAGAAATGCTACACTCACTGGTAACGAACAGCAGGAATCGCATACAAAAGTTCACAATAAGTTGAACAGCCTGGCACACCTTACCGGTGGAAGCCGC
The DNA here is from genome assembly GCA_019925795.1 of Dendrobium chrysotoxum. NCBI lineage: Eukaryota > Viridiplantae > Streptophyta > Magnoliopsida > Asparagales > Orchidaceae > Dendrobium > Dendrobium chrysotoxum. The sequence continues at coordinate 75,897 of JAGFBR010000090.1, forward strand.
GGCTCTAAAGACGCTTGTAGATCCGGTGACCCTTTCTTTTCTTGGTTCTATATGGTTCGCGGACCGGGAATGTATGGTTACATCCGGTTACGATGATCCTATTAGGCCGAGCAAAGAAGGTGAAAGTGGGTTAGCTTGGTTCATAGCCCGTCTTCTCCCCTCTTAAGGTCTCACTGGCTTGGGTGCATGAAAACGAGGCCTGAGTGTGGACGTTTTGGCGTGAAACTAGAGGCTCGACTTACAGGATAGCTTGCTATACTCGACTAACAGGATAGAATATACTCGACTGTTCAGGATATGAAAGAATAAAGAAGTAGCTATACTTACAGGATATGTATGGAAAGATCTCTTTATTAAATAATACTGTATGAAATCAAGAATAACAGTAAAGCTAGAGTTTTCTTAGTAAATCAAGAATCTTTCTATAAAATACGAATAGTTTTCTAACACGTATATTCAATAGAATTTCATGCCAAAAAGACGGGTTTCATGAAACTTTTTTCTTGATTTAGACTGAAAGTCTATGGATAATATTGATTTCTAGATTCCTTTCAGGAATGGAATACGTAATATTGAAGAAAGAGATCTATATTGAATACTGTCTTTCTTTCCGGATCTTAGATCTTGATTTCTGTATTGAATAGAAATCTCGTATAGAAAGATTTCTGTCTTTCTTTATTGAATAAGAAACTAGCGCCTTTATCATTGAAGGTTATAAGATTAGCAAAGCGCTCTATTGGTGCTCAACTGTTTCATCAGTTAGGTGTAACCTCTGATCGGGTATCATACCGTCTCAGAGGCGCTTCATATAGGGTCTACAACACGATCGGGGCTCCGCAGGTGGTTGAGGCACTGGTTGCTTACAATTTCATTGCCTCAGGCATATGGCGGCATCCACTGAAGTGGTGGTTAATGCTACCATAATATGGTATCATTGATTGCTACCAAGCGCTAGCGAAGGAATGCTTCGTCATTATGTACTAGAGCGGGTTGCTCCGAAGGACTTCTCTGAAAAGGAAGTAGATAGGTTGCGCTCGTTCTGGAGTAATGATGAATGTAATATGTTCGAAAGACTGCTTCAATCTTGGATTAAGCAGCACTTGTCGTATTTACGCTGGTATGCTGAAGCATATTTCATATGTCAATTATTGTCTTACCGACCTTCGCTACGCGCCTCCTGTCGTATGTTATACCGTGAAACGTAGCGTCAAGGACCGTTTGGTCTTGAGTTATGGTTTCATGTGTCAATTATATGACAGGTTGAGAACACATCCTAGGGTTTTACCCTTAGATGTTGGTAGGTCTCTCTCGGAGGATAGTGTTTGATAGGAATGGAAAGATGGCCGGCCGTCATGGCCCTTTTCTATGTGGCTCCAGCATTTTGAAGTCCGAATGGCATGACAACATAGCAGTAGGTTCCCCAGGCTTTTTTGAATGATGTCCTCTCTTGGTCTTCTTTAGCGAGCTTAATCTGGTTATACCCGGAGAAAGCGTCCATGAATGATAACATCTCGTAGTCAGCGGTCTTATCCACGAAGATATCAATGTGTGGCAGTGGAAAGTGGCAAGCCTTTTTCTTTTTCAAGTCTCGGAAATCAATGCAAAGACAAACTTGTCCATTCTTCCTTCTTCCCCGTTGACTAATTCATTCCTTCTTCTACTGGGTAGCTGCTACTGGTGGCTTTGACTCGGATGCGCGGCTGCATGCGATAGGTGGAACTTCAACTACTGTAGTCCCCGAACTCCTCACTGGCTTCCTTACTACTCAAAGTGAACAGGACCCGCTAGTGCCTATTGCCTTAATGCCTATAAAATGGGACCCTTGAAATCACAGTTGACCAACTTCAGATCAATAAGCACAAGAAGGCAAGTCAACCCTACCACCGATACTAGACTAACGGGTCGACTCACTGCTTCTACTGCCTCTCCATACCCAAGCCGGAGAACACGCCATCTCGTCTGACGACGACTGTCCTAAGATACTTGACCGAACAAGTACTTGTGTGGAGCTTATCGGCTCAGAACCGATGCCTTCTCGAACTATAGCAGCCTTTTCCACCGTAGTGAGATATCCCCCAGTAGTTTCATACCTCGGCACGAGATATTCATACAATCGGACCCACACAACGACCGACGGATTCGTGGTACTGAAAACCTAATTAGAGGATAAGATAGTTTACTGGCAGACCCCTTCACGTACGTTAGCCAAAGGCCCCTAGAAAAATCTGGAAGGGGACCTTGAACTCCGGCGAAACAAAGGCCCCGTACGACCTGCGGGAGTGAAGTGCTCGGTAGCGATCACAACAGATGAACTGACAGCTCATAAGCGATCTGATCTGCTTTTCCCGTTAGAAGCATACGCGCAGGGGCTTCTTTTTCGAGTTCAGTAGAGCTGTAGTAGCGGGACTAGTAGCTAGCTACTCGACGGGTTGGATTGCTGAAGAAGACACATAAACATCATACTCTAATGTTGGCAAGAAACCCGAAGAGGTTCCGCTTCACGCGGCTCACTGGAAATGATTCAATACTGGCTGTTGAACAAGGGCCGGCTTTCGAGCCAATTAGATGCAGGTTTTCTTCTGGCTTGCCATGTTCTGAAAACTGAAAAGGAGACTCGTTTGACTATGATTTTCTTTGGTAGCACAGATCATTCATCGAGAATAAGAAGTACTGGCACGGCACACTCAGGCCAGAGAACGGTAACCACCTTGTGGTTGGGAGAAAGGCGTCAGAATAGGGGCGTGTCTTCGATCCAGTTCCCTAGCTTCGTGAGTGGAAAACAAAGGCATTAGGTTCAATAGGGCTTTTTCCCAGTGCATCAAGGATCACGACTTCTGCCTTCTCAGGATCTGCTAATGCTAACTCAGCAACAAAGAAGAAGCGAGGGCGAGCTTAGGCTACCGGTGGCTCACTTGCTTCTAAAATGCCCGGTTCCACGAAAGAAGTGGATTTGGTTAGGAGGCAAATCAAATGTAGGTGATGCCGATTGGGCTTCCTTCAGATAGGTGCTCAACGGAAGGCTTCTGTCTTTTTTTGGGAGACTCTCAACTATCTTGGAAAAGCAAAAAGCAAGAGACAGTTGCTCGTTCCAGTGCCGAAGCGGAGTACCGTGAAAACTTCTTGTCCATCTCATTACAACTTTTTGTTTTCCCTTCGACGAATTTCGGCTATGACCAATGCCAAACCTAGCTTCATAGGCGTAACAAAGCTACCTGAAAAAGGGCAAGGTGCACCTTAGATTGAAATCGACGAATTGCGTTTTGCCAGATAGATTCTTTTAGAAAGACTCTCCGGATAAAGTCCAATATTGAGAATCTAAATATTGGATATTGGCGCATACGTGGGCGGGAAGGGGGCCCCACTACTTATTCATTAAGGGGGGGACTAGCCTCATGACTTCCCACTGTAGAGAGGTGCACCTAACCCACCTACCCACTCATCAATCAAGGTGTTCAGCTGACTTGCACAGAAAGACCCCTATTGTATAGTAATTCTAGCCCCATCTTTTGACTGTTGTCAACTAATCTTTTCAATGTTCGAGCTACCGCCCTATGTTAGAACATTTCTTTGAATGCTATTCCGATCTAAGTGGTCTTATTCCGTGTCCCGTGCTAGGAAGCATTACTCCTCTTTTCATTCCAAATTCAAGAATACGACCGATACGATTGATTGGTCTGTGCGCTTCTCTTATTACTTTTTTGTATCCCCCTGTTCCTCGGATACAATTCGATCCTTCTACGGCCAAATCTCAATTTGTGGAAAGCCTTCGATGGCTTCCTTATGAAAACATCCATTTTTCTATGGGTATAGACGGTCTTTCATTATTCTTCGTAATATTGACCACATTTCTTATCCCTATTTGCATTTCAGTGGGTTGGTCTGGTATGAGAAGTTTTGGGAAAGAGTATATTACAGCATCTCTAATTCGTGAATTTCTAATGATCGCCGTGTCCCGCATGCTGGATCCTCTACTATTCTATGTTCTTCCCGAAAGCGTGCCAATCCCTATGTTGTGCGGAGCTGAGCATCTTCTATTCGCTGGGATCAAGCTTTTCCTCTGCAGGGGCCTTGTGCAGTAAACCCCCTACGGGCGGTCCTCCGTCGTCGTCAAGTAGTAAAAAGTCAAGTCTTCCCCGCGAAGCTTTCGGGAAGAGGGGTAGTCTTGTGCGTCAGCATAGCATTTCTGGTCGAACCACCGAACCACACATCTTTTTTTGGTGGGAGGGTACTCCGAGTAGTGGGTACCCCGTAGGACCTCGACCCGCCTACTCGGGTCTTGTATGGATATGCAGGAAGGGGTGCTCCTAGGTGTGTGTAGGGGGTGTGTTTGTTCGCGAGAATGGATTCCTCGTCAAGTCAGGGGGGTGTGGACACACTTGCGCGAATTCGAGTAAAGGCTACAAGGTGCGGAGCAAAGAAAAGAAACTGTACCCGACCAGGGATGGACGTAAACTCGTAAGCTACCGAGGGTAGGGATAATCGTCCAGGTCTTCTTGTGAAAAAAAAAAAGCCGCCCCGCCACAGCGGGCAGGTTGGTTCCTCTGTCGTCGCCGGGGAGCTCTTGGCGAGGAGACCGTAGGATAAGTTGCTAAAACGGGAGGATCGACCCGTTCAGTAGAATTCCGAAGAAAGACTGTTGGCAGCAGGTGGAGACTTGGCCCCCTGAAAAAGAAATGCGGGCAGGGTCGAGCTCGGCAGAGGGTTCGAGAATAGGGTAGGTCCTGTCCTAAACGAAATATGAAAAAAAAAGGGGGCGGGTACCTTTATGCATGCATCTCCGTACAAGTGCTGCGTACAAGTTCCGGCCGGAAAGATCAAACCAATTGGAACCGCTCACATCACAGTAGTCGTAGTTGCGTAAAGGCCGTCAGTCGGGCCATAACATAAGGCAATGACTTTCACAGATCTCTCTCTCAAAATCTATAGAGAGAGATCTGCTGCGTGAGCAACCCGACTGTGCCTGACATGTGCTCTACAGGCCGCACTCCATCTTTCTTCCCAACGAGCCCTTTTTCTTTTCAATCAAAACTATCGCCTTGAACTTGTCTAAGTGAAACGCTTCGCGCCTTTTTTCTTGATTTTGAAGAGGTTCGAAAGGCAGGGTTTTTGACGGTCGGGCCCCCTACCACTAGCCCGGCTAGCTAGTGAGCGGTTCTTTCGGGCGGGAAGCAGGCCGGGCCCTACGGGCGGGCATCCCCGCTACGCAAGCAGCATTGTTCGCCACCACCCGAGAAGCAAAAGATTCGAGACGAGAGTCAAGGTGCGGAGCAAAGAAAATACAAGCATAGTGGTCTAATGACAAGGGCCGACGACGGAAGCTCGGGACGGAGCCGTATGATGCGGAAGTCTCACGTACGGTTCCCTGAGAAGGGAGTGGCTACCCACTGGAGCTTCGACCAACCAGCACCGGTCAATTCTGCTTTGGGGCCACCCCTTACTCTACCATTATTATAGGGGTATGGGGTTCGAGACAAAGAAAGATCAAGGCAGCATATCAGTTTTTCCTATATACTTCACTTGGATCTGTTTTTATGCTATTAGCTATTCCGTTGATTCTTCTCCAAACAGGAACCACCGATTCACAAATCTTATTAACCACAGAATTTAGTGAGCGGCGCCAAATCTTTCTATGGATTGCTTCTTTCGCCTCTTTCGCCGTCAAAGTGCCTATGGTACCAGTTCATATTTGGTTACCCGAAGCCCATGTAGAGGCACCTACGGCTGGATCCGTCATCTTGGCAGGAATTCCTTTAAAATTGGGAACCTACGGGTTTTTAAGATTTTCCATACCCATGTTTCCCGAAGCGACACTTCGTTCCACTCCTTTCATTTATACTCCAAGCGCGATTGCTATAATATATACTCCCTCGACCACTTCAAGACAGATCGATCTTAAGAAGATCATTGCCTACTCTCCAGTAGCCCATATGAATCTGGTGACTATTGGTATGTCTAGTCGGGCGGCGGCCGTTAGGTCACCTATTTTTAGTTATGAACACACAAGCAAGGCCAAAACATGTGTGCCGGGCGTGCGACTTATCAACCTACTAGCAATGGGGGAGAAAACTTAGCATGTCGCAAAAAAAGCGTCGATTCGAGGCAAAACACTGCTGTCTGTTCCAAAAAAAAAACTCCTGAGGCGCCCCGGGACGGGAGTGGGGGACGGCCCTACGCGCAGACAGCAGCAGCACCGGCTCTACGAAGTCCGAATCGAATCTTTCTGTTTCCCGTGAATCAGAATTGTTGGGCGAAGCGAGCGCTTCTAGCTGTTTCGCTTGCTTCTGGAGTCTTGTGGCGGCTATTATGGCGTGGCGGAAATGAACGAAAAGCGAGATGAACGTGATTTGAAAATCGATTTCTAGATGGCCGGCCTTCTATGTTTTGATAGATCGAAAGAGTAGGAATGGATAGAGAAGAGGTTGGAGCGGAGTGACAAATAAGAAAGGAAAATCCCCTCTTTCTATCTATTGATGAGACAAGATAGATATAGATTCTGGATCCATCTGAAAGAAATCGATATGTATCGTAGAGCGCCCAAGCGCTTTTTGGGCAAGCTCAGTTCTCTTATCCATCGGTCCAATGCAATGCACTGGGCTCATCTCATTACGGGAAAAAAATGGTTTTGTGTTGTTGTTGTTCGCCGCCTCGACGCATTCCCCGGCATCGTCCCACACAGAAAGAAAGAGCGCGCCCGCCCCGACCTGTAGGTCCGCTAACGTCAAGCGAGGAGTTGAGCCTGAACTGGCGAACCGAAGTCACTTTCGTAACCATACTTCCTACAGCTAACACGTGTCCAGTCCAGCGGGAACGCGCAGCGCAAACGAACGTGATCTGCTATACCGAATCCCCCGCTGGCCATCGGGGACCGAGTGGTAAGGCCATGATCTGCAGGGGAACGGATCACTCATTCTTCTATTGGGGACAGGTGCACGAACGACAACTCCAAACGTCACACATCCTAGCTGACCTACCGTTTAGGTGGCACCAGCGAGATCAAGCTAAGGTCAGGAACTTCGTGTCGCGGCTGCTCCACTCCGCTGCGGTCTCTTGAACTGAACTTCGTTGCCTTCCCGCGCGCGAAGCGAATGGGCGTTGTGCCGTGGGTCAGTTTCGGGGCGGGGGGCGGAGAGAGACCATAAGAATGATTCATTTGGATCGACCGACGAGCCATTTCGTGAATCAATGGAATGTCTGTCTATCCATATCTATTCTATCGAGGGGCCCTATCTAATTTATGGCATGATATGATCGCGCCTAGTAGCCACATATCATCTGCGCTCAATATGCGGGATGGATCAGATCTTTCGCTTTTACGAATTGGACCTAGCGAAAAGGACTCTAAGCCTTCGCGCAAGCAAGCGCGAGAGAAGCAAGCAAAGTAGAAGCTTTGTCAGAAGCAAGACGAGGAAGCGGAGCTGTCGTAGAAGCGGTAGCTTCCCCCGACCTACTCTACTACAAGACAACAGTCGCGACCATGAAAAAAAAAGGCCTTTTTCCGGGCCTATTAGTTTCAGGGCTGCTCGCCCCCCTACTCTTCAAAAGAAAAGGGCGATTCAAAAGAAAGGCGCTAGGTTTCGAAGAAAAAGAAAGGCGAACAGGGTTGGTTTGGCAACAAGCAGACGGCTCTCTATCATAGTTGCAAAGGGGCTGTTCGCCTTCACTACTGAAGTACCAAAGGCTGCTTTCGGTTTCATTTCTTTCATAAGGGGGGCTGTTCACTACAAGCTATCAGCGCTGTCTGAGATTGAACGGCAATAAAATAAGATAAGTCGACGTTCCATCTCTCAGGCGGGTTTCAGCTGATAACGGAATAGTGTTCGTGTCCAAAGTAGAAAAAAGCGCCTAGCTTTTCGAGTTCGCTGCTTTTCTCAGGCCGGAGAAGGGCAACTACTGATTGATCGCCTTTCACTGTATATGTAGCCAGTGAACTATCGCCTTTGTTTTCTATGTGTTTCATTTAGTACAATACAAACTAAAACTACACCAAAGCGTCACGACTGTTTCCAAAGGCACTAGTCATCTCCGGGGAAGTCTACGAATGCCGACCACTACATAAGCCGCTTTCGAGAAAGCTCGAATTCGCTTCGCGAACCTTCATTCGCTTCGCGGGAGTCGCACACAGCACATAGCTGGAAGTCAGAGGGCCCGTACTACCTGCCTAACCCTTCGCTCCTAGGGACCGTAGAGCAGAAAGCGCTTCTAAAAAACTCGGCAGAAGGGAAGGGGCCTATGTATTTGCATGACCCCTGCAGATTTTACCCTACCTACACCCGGAGCCAATCCCCTAGCGGTCCTGCCACCACGCCGCAGAACGGGAGCTCGTGTGGAACCTTGGATTTCTGGCGTCACAGCGGTGGAACGTCAAAAAATCTGACGGCCGCGTCACATAGGGGCCTACGCTACGGGTAACTCGGCCAAAATATGGACACCCGAAGGGCCCGGCACGCACAATCCTATCCTATCCGAGCCCGTCATTGCACTTCGGACAGCCGTCCGTAGCATCATAAGGAGCACCTCCCAGGTACAAAAAGGGTACGGTCTTTCTTTGTGTTGTTGGTTGGTCTTTCTCAACGTGGTGTATAGCACGAAAAACCATTCTTGACAAGCCGGGCCGTTCACATGAAAGAAGAGAAGAAAGGCGCTAGTCTCTTCTTTCGGTCGGGCGCATTTCTCAAAATCCTCCAGGATCACAAGTGGAACGCTAAGCAAGGGTGGGGAGGCTGCGAGCGGAGCGTCGAACAGAAAAAAGCAAGCAGGGTCGACTATTGCCTACGCTTGCTCTCCGGCGCGCTACGGCAACCCTAGTTTCAATAAGGCAACTATAGTCTAGTAGCTAGCTAGCGTTTTTCAGCTGGCTGCGTTTTGTAGCGCGCGTAGATAAGGAAAGCAAAATCCAAGTGGGGGGAAGTGGGGGCCGGTGCCTTTTTACGGCCTCAACTCCTCTCGAGCTTTTAGTCGAGCTATCGCCTCTCTTTTTCAGCGGAACTACTGCCTTTATGTCTGAGGCGGGGGGAGGGGAAAGCTTGGGCCTACCTATCCCGATAGGGACCCCCTAAAGGGAGCAGTTGAGAGGTTCCAGCCGAGCCGAAGGGCAGAACTTCTGTACGTGATCGTAGTATGTCACGTCGTCTCGTCCTCGCAGCATCGAAGAGTACCTATGCACTATGTTCCGGTTCACTTATAAGGAAGATCTAGTTGGGGTGGAGGTCTACGATGTGATACTAGAATACTCTAGTATGACCCGGGGAGAAAGATGCGCAACTCAAAACGGAAGCAGGCATTTATGTAAAAAATTTCGGGGGCTACAGATCTCTGATACTACCATCGATCCGACAGAGCGGAACGACCAGAAAAAGAAGTGGAGTTAGAAAGCCGTATGATAGGTGGTAACTATCTTGTACGGTTCGGGGGGTAATCGGCGTACTCCGATCAGTGGGGGGAATCTTTGGCTCTATCGAACATACAGGGAATTGGAGGTAGCATTCCACCGATGTCAAGTCATGGACTGGTTCCTCCAGCCCTCTTTCTATGTGTTGGTGTTCTATATGACCGACATCAGACTCGACTTGTTAGATATTATGGAGGTTCAGTGAGCACCATGCCGAATCTCCCTACCATTTCCTTCTCTTCCACTTTGGCCAATATGAGTTCACCTGGTACTAGCAGCTTTCTAGGGGAATTTCCAATCTCAGTAGGAGCTTTCCAAAGAAATAGCTTAGTAGCCACATTAGCAGCGCTTGGGATGATTTTAGGCGCGGCGTATTCCCTTTGGCTATATAATCGTGCGGTTTCTGGGAATTTCAAACCCGATTTCCTCCATAAATTCTCCGATCCAAATGGCAGAGAAGTTTCCATATTTCTACCTTTTCTTGTTGGAGGGGCGACCGTTCGTTGAACTACCAAAAAAGGGTCAACCAATGTGATCATGACATTGTAGGTGCTTGCGATGGGACGGATGCTACTTCCCTCATCAGTAATGGGTGGCATAGCCCGTAGCAGAAGTCTCCTTTTTTGATCCATTTCTTTATTACCCGGGTGGGACCGAGAGAAAGAAAGGACGGGGGGCGACCATGCATGGCACTTCTCGACCGTGTCTCCGAGGGACAGTTGAACGAGCGACTCATGAATGCAGCCGGGTCGGACGAGCCAATAACTCGAACGCGTTCGGTCAGTTTTTTGAGCAAGAATCACAGCGTGACCTTACCTTCACCATGATACGGACTCCAAGTTCTTATGGCAGAGCACGAGGAGTTTCCTTCAAGATGATGATGGGAATGGAAACCAGAAGCACGACCGGGGTCTTCGTGGTCCGAGATCAGACTTCTATATAAGTCACAGTTACGTAAGCATGAGACTTTTTGGTAGTACCGGTGAACCAGATGGCCGCTAGAGGGAATCTGGTACGGAGGACTCGTAATATCTCTATAGATCCGGCAAAAGCGAAAGACCCGGCCGCCCCGCCCAGGGCTCGAGGGTGAGCCATACGAGAGTGAGTCGAATCAGTTTCCGTTCTTGGTTTGGTTCGGGCCCCTCTCGATCTTTTTCGTATAGGGGAAAGGGGAAGGAGTCTAAATCAATGGACATTAATGAACCATCATTGATGGACGTTGCACATGACACGATCAATTCGACTCGACGGTCCGGCGCTAATAGAAGTAGCTTACTCTCCGTCTAGCGAAGCAGGGCTTTTTTCGTAGTAATAGTGGGCGGTCTCATGAGATAGAATCTATGCCGGCCGTCGGAATCAAACGAAGGTCGAAGGACCATTCGATTCATTAAGGGGGACGGACTAGCCTATTTGTTCGGTCAATCACCAAAAAGGGGGGGCGGACGACACCCCCCGGCCTCGATTCTTTTGCATAGTCCGGAGGCCGGCCGCAGCAGCAGACGGGCGGGCCGGGCCTGAATTCAGAGCGGACCAGACTCTTTTTTGTTTCAGCTGCTCCCACGCACGCAGACCGGAAGATCTCAGTTGTCCTAGACTGGACAAGTACGTAGAGATCTTCGTGGGACCGGGGAGGGAGTCTCAATCGATCTTTTCTAGGATTCCAACTCACGCCACGCACGGAGATATTTCCATTGATAGAGTTGAGGGCTCGGCTCCCCCGACTCTGAAAGGTTAGGTTACTACCTGCCTCTACGGAAGAGGTGTACTTTGTACCGCCCGGAGGTCATATAGATCGGAACCCGGAGCGAGTTGAACGAAAGCCCTACCCACAGCTACAACTACTGGCGCTTCACAGGGCTTATATTCTAAGGGCGCTACTGGCCGAAATTTTGACTTCAGTGAAGTAGGGCGAGCAGCCCTGAAAAAAAAGAAAGAAAAGGCGCGACCATCCCCCCTTCCCCTATTTCAGCATTTCATTCTCTATTTGGCCCGCCTCATGAAAAATGAGAGGCCTCTTGATTCGAAGTAACTACGAAAGGGTCGGTCAATAGCATAGCTCTTTCCCGGGTCTCCTTTCGAAGGAAGGCGCTAGCTTCGCATTCCTAATCCGGTAGGACGGCTTTGTTTGCCCCAGCTTGGCGAATCGCATCCCCGCTAGCCCCTGACCGTTCTCGCGAAGTCTTTGCAACGGCTGGGGAACCAGTCTACGAAGCGAAGCCTATTGCCACGCCGACCATCAAATACGAGATCCCTTCTCAAATCTTTGATGGACCCAATAAAGGAAGGTTCACGTACGCGATGCGTTCCATTTGTACGAATCGCGAACATACCACGCACGACCGGACGTAGAGCCAAAATTCACTGGCAGACCGGGCCGGGCGCAGGTGCCAGATCCTCAAAGTCGAGTCTCGATCAGCCTAGTGCACCAACCACGTGGTACGACGGGCACTCAAAGACCTGGCGAATGATGGCCCACTCCACCCAAGAGCGCTTATGTCATATGGGAACTCATGGCTGGAAACAATCCTTATGATTTTGATATCCGGTAAGAATAAGAAGAATCAAAGTCCAGGTTGGTTGGTGAGCCTAGTGATAGGAGACTATCTAGCTTGGTTCGGAGAGCACTTGTTGGGTGAAAGATTTGTTTTTTGCTAAATGTTACGGCCTAAATGCTAAACTATTGACCCTACTTGTTCGGATGGGTGTTCACCCCAAAGTGTTCCCGGACTGCATGCATACATCCGTAAGTAACTTAGTGCAACATGGCAAATTTCATTGAGAGGAATCAGCAAAGAAAAGAAAAACTGGTCTTCATTCATGTGTATTTCAGAGATTGTCCTCGGGCTGAGGAGTGTCCACATGAGTTCGTTGAGGTGTCTACACGCCTGCGGCCCTCTTTTCTATTCTGTCGAGAGTTCGGATTGCTCCACCTAAGTAGAACGAAAAGGAGGAATTGTAAATGAAAAAGGGGGAGCCAGAACAGAAGCTTCGCTTCCGGTAGCTTGCTGACTCTCTAGATGTTCGGAAAAGCATTGAATTCACTGTCTTTCTTTTGGCGGACCTCTCTGGAGCGAACGAAGTCAATCTCCCGGGATTTTGCTAATTTCTGGATTATCCCGACTGCCAGTAACGGTTCAGTTTGAATGAGCTCTCCCTCCATGAACATAGGCAGTTTCGCCCTAAGCTGCTTTCTCTTATGCTTGATCCTACAGCTTGCTGCTGTTTCGTACCGTTCCTCTTGAGCACTAGAGTTTCCATTCGAGCTTCTACATCTTTTTCTTGGAAAAAGAGTGGGGTGGGATGTACTATATTGCTTGGTCAGCATGCCTGCGCCTACGTCGGTTGGATGTGAAGCTATGCCCCTACCCCTACTATCCCAGACTGTTGGACGGGGCTCCCTAACAACGCAACACCCCCAGGGGGCTCCGGCAATGACCCGGCCCTTAAAGAAGATTTGTCCCTGTTGAATCTCGCCGTCGATCCTTTCTTCGCGAGCGGGCTTACCGGAGAACGGTCAAACTCTGAGAATCAAGTCACATTTTTTTTATCCGGTTTAGACACCCGTCAAAATTGTTGAGTGATAGCTCGGAGAAAAAGCACAGGTATAGCAAGCTAACCTGGTAGTACATGAGCGTTGATGAGCTGTTGGTTTACCAACTCCTTTCTGATGTCTGTTGGTACCAATTCTCCTTTCATGTATGACACTGGTACAATGGGAAGAGCCAGTCAGAGCTTCTAATCGGATAACGCATAGGGTTGTTGGAATACAACCTTCACAGCCCGGGCCATTGGTTTGTTAACGAAAGGCTCGCCTCTTAGCCTGTTCAACAACACCGTGTCATTGGCATCATTGTTCAGCCCAGGAAGTTTTTTGTGCTAACCTGATGCACCCGAACTCCTGGGTATATGGAAAGACAGTGAAGACGTGGTGTTAGCCCTTTTTGTAGGCTAATGCTAATTTCTTCTTTGGGTCCTTTGTGTCTCTGGATGTCAGGGTCCATCTAATGCTCGACCTGTTGATGGGATGGTGTATCCACGCGTTACTTGTTATCTCAAGTCCGGCTGTGCTCCTTGTGAGTGAGCAGCCGTTGTTCTCTAGTTTCACTTCTTACTATTTCTTTTTCTTAATTGAAGAAAGAATTGGAAAAGAAAACAGCAAGTACAAAAATGAGTAAGAAACCCCAGTATAGACTGGTACGATTCAATTCAACATTTTGTTCATTCGGGTTTGATTGTGTCATAGCTCTATAATTCGAATTAGGTTTATCGTTGGATGAACTGCATTGCTGATATTGACCCTAAAAAAGAAACAGTAGGTACAGCCAGTCCGTGAACAGCCAACCATCGCACTGTAAAAATTGGATAGGTTCGATCTATGGTCATTGGGAACCAAAAAAAGGATTTACTAAATTCATCGAGTTGTTCCAAAGAATCAAAACAGTTCTTAATGGAATCCCTTGTCGGCTCTCTGTGAAATACTCATTTGGCCGAGGACTTCCAAAAACATCGTAAGCTAAACCCGTACTGACGAATAACCAACCCGCAATGAATAGGGAAGGTATAGTAATGCTATGAATGACCCAGTATCGAAGACTAGTAAGAATATCAGCAAAAGAACGTTCTCCCGTGCTTCCAGACATGCTGAGCTCCACAAATTCTTGTATGTTCAAAAAAAAAGGCTTATCCGCGGCCTGTCCTTCTGCAGTGCCAGTAGTCGCATAATGAACGAATGCCGTAGTTTAGTTTCACATTACTTCCTCTCTTTTTCTATGGTTTGAAGATGCCCCATCCCAGATGATGGAGTCTTTTCCTGATGATGACGAGGAGGCGCATTCACGAATGAACCCGATTTCATCTCGAGGGCGTTCATTTCCCAATGATAGATAGGTGGCTTGTTGGTATATAGGTAGTTCATTCAGTATCGATACCATGCTGTAGCTTCGGGATGGTGAATTCCACCCAGTGGAGAAGGAGGAGGAGTACGTACTACTTACTTGTGGTCATACCTTGATCTATTCTTTATCGTGAAGACACCTGGTTCCCAAGGCGCTAGAGATGATGATCAGATTTTAGCAAATTATGATGTTCCCGCATGCACCAGGGCCGCAGGCAAAAGGAAAGGTTTGAACGCCGCTAGTAAAGCAAAGGTTGCCAATGATACCTATTATCCAATAGCGAAGCACCTAATGTACAATAGCGTAGATAACGGAGGTCGAGTGCAACTATCAAGATAAAGAAAATCGGAGTCTTTCTTGTCTTCCGTCAACATTCCAGGATATGCATTCTGGTCTGAATCAATTCTTTCAAAACTAAAGCAATTGGATATTCTGCAGTGGGTGCTAAGCGGGGTAGGTAAACGATTGGGAAGTACGCGGGCTAACGAAGATATGGAGGTTTATACATAAGTAATGGCTCTAGAAGAGGGCCGGGTTTCAACCTTTTGTGTGGAGGAATTTTAGGCAAAAAAAGAGCATCTTTCGGTAGTCTCTCTATAGTAAGGTTAAGGTAAGACTTCGAATAGAATAATGGTTCGTAGTGATCTACGCGCTTATGTTTGCGGATAAGACTTAGGAGAGCGACACAGAGTGCGCGGCTTTTGAAAAAGAAGGTCTTCACTCCGGGATCAGATCGTTCTCGTATGAGTAAGCGGCGAGCCCTTTCACGACTAGAAAGGAAAGTTGCTGTGGTTACCTCAATAAAAGGACTACTTAATCAAAGAGAGAGAGGAAAGGGGGCAGGGTACATCAAAATAAGTAGCTCAAGCGGCCTTTCACTATTTCTTTAGAAGTAAGTTCAAAATGCCATTAATGATCTTGCAGGTGACGGACTGCTGTCTACGCAATTTCGCATACCGGACCCCTTTTGTTCTTGAAGAACAAAACGCTTCGCGCCTTTTTTTCTTCTATATCAACATGTGTTGAATCCTAGCGACAACATGTCCTATATGTATTTTGGTTGGTTATTGACGAATAACCAATATTTAGCTTAGTTTTTCTTAGAAAAAAGAAAAATGGGGCGTGGCCAAGCGGTAAGGCAACGGGTTTTGGTCCCGTTACTCGGAGGTTCGAATCCTTCCGTCCCAGATCGTTTGCATCAGAAACGAAGGATTCTTCTCTATTGAAATTGAAAATTTCATTCAACAATTTTCTGTTTCATGTTGGATACAATGTTATCCAATCTGAATTCTAAGATTTCTTCTTAGAATCATATCTTTTTTTTTTCAAGAAGGATCGATGGACAATCTCGAAAGATCTGTTGAAGATGTAAATAAGTTTGCTTAAAACTGATTTGTTTTTTTCATGTGATATTATTCATATGAGAAAATATGGGGTAATTTTCAGTGAAATCCTTTCCGGATAAACACTTCTTTTTCAGTGTAGATTATTATGTATCGGTTCAACCAATGACTATTCATTATTCCATATTGAATCAATTGCATACGGTTCCAATTTCAAAGAAAATTAGAGGGATGTTATGGTAAAACTTCGTTTGAAACGATGTGGTAGAAAGCAACGTGCGACGACATGATTGGCTGTGGATTCTGACATCCACCATTTTCTATACGAATGAAGATGCTCTTGTCTCGACATAGTTTGTTCTGCTAGGAACCTAATTGAATTTGTCTTGGGTTGCTAAAGAAAGATACTAATGGTATATAAAGGTATAGCATATGATGGAGCTCGAGCAAAAATGATTGATTCATTTATCGGGGGAATAATCTAGGGTTAGTGACAATCAATAAGTTAGACCAACTTTGTCAATATATCATCAATATAGAAATCTAGATAAATGGAGAGGTTCAAATTTGAACAAAATGAAAAAAATCAAATTTGTCGAAATTTTCAAACTGTTTCGATCAAGAGTGTATCACAAAGGAATCAATCTTTCGTATGATTTTTCCCTTTTCCATAGAAAGAACAAAAAACAAAAGGTATGTTGCTGCCTTTTTGATTTTTGAAAAGGAGTAAGGATCACCGAAGTAATGTCTAAACCTAATGATTTCACAAAGCGCAAAGCAAAGACAACAAATTCCGGAACAAGGAAACACTATTTTCACTTGTCTCAACAATTGGATCAGAATGAGTAAAAGAAAAAGAGATCCGAAAGGAGACAAAAAAAGAGGTTAGAGACAGCTCAAGAAATTCTAGAAATTAGAATCATTTTTTCTTGAGCCGTATGAGGAGAAAACCTCCTATACGTTTCTAGGGGGGCATTTTTTATCTACATCTATCCCAATGAGCCAATCGTTGCAATTGATGTTCGATCCCGAAGAGAAGGAAGAGATCTTCGAAAAGAAAAGTGGGTTTTTATGATCGAATCAAACTTATTCAAATGTTCCTGCTATTTTCTATTTCCTTGAAAAAGGTGCTCAACCCACAGGAACTGTTTATGATATTTTAAGGAAGGCAGAATTCTTTAAAGAATTTCGAGTTTCTTTTGATAAAAAAGAAAGTAAAAACAAGAATCATGAATAAAAAAAGGATAGGGTAACTAACTTTGTGTAATTCTTTATTCAAAGTTTCTTCTTTTTTTGATGAAAGTTGGATCTTTCCTTCACTTTAGTAAAATTAGTAAAATGGATGAGTTTGCTGGATTTTTTTTCTTTCGATCATATCTACACCTCATATTGATCCGGGTTGCTAACTCAACGGTAGAGTACTCGGCTTTGAATTGCGACTATGATCTTTTACACATTTGGATGAAGGAATTCGTCTAGACTATTGGTAAAGTTTCTAAGACCGCGACTGATCCTGAAAGGTAATTAATGGAAAAAAAAGCATGTCGTAAACAGAATAGAAAAAAGAATAATAGAATCATAGAAAAAGAAGATTTCTAGTACTCATAATAGAAATAGAACGAGAATTTTTCTTTTTAGAACAATTTTGAAGTTCAGTAAAGTATTTCGGGTCTAGTGAATAAATGGATAGAGCCTTATGGCTCCAATTCGAGTAAGACAAAAAAGAAACGAGCTTCCTTTCTGAATTTGAATGATTACCCGATCGAATTACTAATTCTACGTGAAAAAGAGATTAGTGCCTGATGTGGGAAAAGGTTCTCTTGTAAATTGTGAGTGGACCATTGATTCTTTTTTTTATGAATCCTAATTCTTCTTTATTGTGGATTGGAGACGGATGTGTAGAAGAAATAGTATAGTGATAAAAAAAGAATCTTTTCCAAAGTCAAAAGAGTGATTGGGTTGCGAAAAGAAAAGATTTTGACCCCTTTTTCTTCTTGTTCTTTTCTATTTTCTTTTCTTGTTATTCTAGTTCTATTAACAAGGCGCTAGAAACCAAATTGGATAGAAAGGGAAAGGAAAAAGATCTGTAGGTTGGGCTCTCTGTCTCCGGGGTATATATTCTTTCTTTCTTTGTTCTGACTTTTCTAGAATCTTTGACTTCTGAAATTCTCATTTTTGCCCATGCCTCAGACCGGAATAAAGAACATAGTCACTTACTGCATGAGCACCTTGTTGGAGAAGATGCGGATCCTGAGCTACTAAGCTCAACAGATCCTTCCCACACATTGTGGGCATAAACCTAGGTTTGCTTGAACTTCGGGGCAGAGAAAACTTGCTGCCCGCCCTATAAGAGAAGAAAGGTGCAGCGGGCGATCATTCGTATTGGTGACTCTGAGCTTCTTCCTCTTAGTCCGAATTCTGATTTCAATGCTCCGCACCTTGCCTTTCAAAGAATCCCAGGTTTCTTTAGTGACCACTTTGTCATGAGGAGTGAGGCCTAGCATCTTTGGTTCTTGTCCAATTTGAGTCGATAAATCATCCCGCCGTTTACATAATTCGAATCACTTTCTCAGCCCAGTTTAGAAGGGGAACTTAGGTGAGTCAAAATCTCGAGGTTGACCGTCAGAAGTGAAGTTCAGCCAAAAAGAAGTTCCTTGAAGAAAGATTCTTCTTTCTGTCCCACCAGTCAAAGCAGCTAGCTAAGCAAGCCAATAATATCTGTCTTTGTTTTCATTAGCAACCGGGTCAAGGGTTCCGGAGCAAGAAACTATGGCACCCACTCATTTTATGAAACCAGTACGGCTCTTGATCCGGATTGAAGACTCTACTCACGCTCAAAGGGGGTTTCGTCATTCCTGCATCAAAACAATCCAGCTGGAACATAAGGGCCGAGTACCAAGACAGGTTTCCACCCAACTCCACTCAAGTCAAGAAGGAATGCTCAACTCGTGATCATGAGCACCAAAGGAGAAGGCGAGCTAGCCAGTACTCGAATCAGGAAGACGGGGACCCATGCTTAGAATTCTCAATCCACTCCATCTGAGGTGAACATTGGCCTGAGTACGTGAACATAGGCAGCGTCACTGATTGACCGAGTCGGATCCATATGGGCACCCCCTAATGGAACTTTACTCTTTCCAATCGTGGAATCGAACTGAACCAGTCAATAGACTTGGTTTAGCCGCTCTTCTTTCTTAGAAAGATTCTGGAGGAAGTCAATCTGGACTAGGACTACAAGCAATCGCTATCATTCCTTCCTATCAACCTTTGTCCTTGCGCACCATTCCTAACTTGCAAATGGTGGATCCCCATCGCTCCTTCGGTTCATGGGGAGTCTCCTTTCTTGTATAGGCGAGTGAAGCTTTCCCTAAAGTGGAAATCTCGCTTTTTTGCTCTGATCTTATGGATTTCTTTCTCTTTTTTTTTCCATAGGGATTGACTAGAGCGATGACGGAGCTAGTACATTATCGGTAGGCCACTTGGGATACCGTGGCTGACAGTTTTCCACGGTTGACCTTTCACGTGATTGATTGCCTTGTTGAGCCGAGAGGCACTGGCTGAATCCCTTACCCGGGTCTGGTTTTGATTGACCTGCTCGCCTGACATGTTTACTCAATCACATTGGTGCTGTCTAAGTCGGATAGATCAGATAAGGATCAGGGCTGAATAAGAGATCTTCCGTATCCAAACAAGAGAGTACCCCCTTTCACGGAGAAGGGTAGGCGCTAGTGAAGAATTCTCTATGCTACGCACCTTTCACTCGGGTTGGAGCAAAACTTGATGAACATTGGCTTGAAAGCTTACTAAAAGATGGCCAGGTTTCCAACTTCTTCAAGTTACATAGGATCAAATCTAGGCCACTGATCAAGAGAGAGAGTCAATTCATTGCTACGCACCTTTCTTCGTATTGACTTTTGCCGAAAACCGCTATTTGAAAGAAATGTAGTCAAATACCTATGTCTAATCTACTCATTTTCTTTTTATGTAAGGAGCCGCTTCCACTTCTATATTCTATTGTATATATATATATATATAGGTCTCCTCTCGCCTTGCTCGAGTGGCCTAACGGCTCCTCTCGAACTACCTCTCGAGCCGCTCCGCGCCTCTCCTCTCGCTTTGCTCGAGCCTATCTCTATATCCTATCCTTTCAGTCGAGTTTTGATTTAGATACGATATATCGTATTTAAAGATCTCTTTCTGCTGTATGCTATGAATCAAGTTTGTTGTTTGTTTACGATAAGCCAGCGCCCAATAGAGCCTAGCCCGGACGGACCAAAATGGTCTAGCGAAGCCGGTCCCCGCTTGGTGTAAGTACTTCTCGAACTTGATTGAAAGCAGCACAGCTTTTCAGGAGAGAATCATTGAAAATCTCTCTTTCTTTTCTTTATCGACTAAAGATTCATTGTATACTTTTTCTACACACAGAAAAGAGAGATTGGGTGGGTGTTCAGTCGAGCTACTTTCAGTCTTCTTCTATCTATTCTTATAGAATCTTTCACTTCACCGCACTATGCCAATGACTTCACTTTTTCCTATAACTTTCCCCCTTTTGCTTTCGACTCGTTCCAGTGCAGTTCAAAATTCCAAATGATTTGACTAAATCGAATTGAGTATATAGAAAGAAAAGAAGAAATCGAGGCAATAGAGAGAAGCACGAAGGTTGGGTGTCAATCTGATTCCGGCTGTTGGGGCTGCTTCGAATCAAGGACTTTGGTCAGCTGAAGCGGATGTAGGGACTCGGCCCGAGGAAGAGGATGCCCGGCGATGCGAGCTCCTCCAATTGCATTACCTCCAATCTCAAATTTCGAATTCGGTATGGTACGATTGTCTGATTTCTAGGAATGAATCTTCTCTCTAGCGCCTCGTAAACGGCTGAGACTCCGATAAGAAAGAGAAAAAGAAAATATCGATGAGAACGAGTAGGCTTGCTTTCAGGAACTAAACGAGAAGAAAAGAATATGGAAATGCTTTTGAACTAGCAATGGCTCGAATCGAGGCTTCAACCAGGTTGGGCAACAAATGGAGTATGTAGTAAGTAAGAAATAAGGCAAGGTAAGACCTTCACTATGGGATGCGTGAAGGAGCTCGTGCAGGATAAAAAAAGTAGTTCCGTTGATAACTCCAAGTTTTCAGCATATCGAAAGAAAATAGGTTGAGAACTTCAAGTGTAAAGCAAATGATGAGAGTAGCCTTTGTTCCTCGCATCTTCTTCTTAGAGTAGCCAGTCACGCTCATGACCTTAAAGGGAATCGGTAGCAACCCGGTAGCAAAGCGCTTGAAGGCAGAAAACAAAGAAAATACGGAAAGGTGCTACGGGCGGAATCCGAAATCTCAATATACAGGGCATCCTTGACTAGGAAAGCGGTTCTCGGGCAATCAAAATTTTGACTGACCGGTCGGTAGCTGAAGCAGCTTCTGTGATGATGAGAATGGTGAAAATGACTGATAACTAACTCCAAGTGTTAAGAGCATTTCAGAGGTATGTTTCCAAGTATGATGGTGAAAGTCTAGTTTGCAAGTCGTGGAATTCTATGAACAACCGGACGAAAAGGATTGGGATCTTAGGCTTGGGAATGAGTACGGGTCAGTAAACTATGGCAAGTCACTCGCCAACACACGAGAAAGATCTTCTCCATAAGCGGTCTTTGAATCTCGAAAACAGTTTTGATCATGATAGACGGGGGTCGGGTTATTGATTCTAAGTTTTTGGTTGTGAACTACCTGCAGTCTGTAGTGTAGGCTTAGAAAGCCTTCCCGACTTAGCCTTATGATTCGCTACTCCAACTAGTGGACTATAGAATTTCCATGGATGAACTAATTCATTTTCCTATTTCATTCATTAGAGAAAGAGAATTCTTTCTAGTTATAGAAAGAAGTCAGTCTTTCTTTGTTCAATCTCTCCTTCTTTCTTAGTTTCTAGTGTACCGCACCTAAGGAGGTTTAGGGTCCGTCTCCAGAATGAGTCATTCGATCTTTGCTAAGGCCTTTCTCTTTCGACTAGAGTTTCCGATCTGTTGTTTGAACCTTCCTCCACTCGATCACCTCCGCAAGAGTCTAATCATTCTCTTTTCACTGAAACAGGAACGTCTTCTTTCGAAAGAGCTGCTATTCCGGCCCGATTTCTTGGCTGGCCCTTTCATTGTAGTAGCCGAGGCCTTTCGCAAGGCGCTAGATCCATGTTAGCCGCCTTTTCCCACTACTGATCTAGTTGCTCTTGCTGACTCGCCCGCGAACCATTCATTTTCATTGAAATTTGAACAGCTTGATAACGGGTTTTGCGCCCTTTACCTTTACTCTTTACCTAGCTCTATCCCTTTCTCCTTCTCTAGCCCTGATCTATGAAAAGGATGACCTAGTTCATTCATAACCTACTTTGATTTTGATCTTCCACGGAAAGGCGCTATATGTATCTAGTTAGACCTCCGAAATGAAATGCCCGGATAAAAAGAAGATTGTAAAGGCATTTTTGTCTGTGAAATCTATCTCTTATCGTTAAGACCTACCAGGGAAAGAAATTGAGCCCTCCAATCTATCTATGTTATACCAGCCAGGGAAAGATTTAGTATCTAGAGTCCTCTAAATAGAAAGATAAGACCCTAACTTTTTTCTTTTTTCTCTTCTACTTCTAGTCTTAGCACTTCCACTGGATCGACAAGGAAAGCCAAAACAAGTCGTTAAGAAATGGAGCAAAGAAAGCGCAAGCCAAGGCCCAGTACCAAAGCATCCTGTCCTCCTCGACCAAGCATTGATAATGGAAGACCTAATAAGCGGTGACAGCTCTCTTAGCTCGACCACCACGAGGTTAGCTTGCTAATATCTCTTTTCTTTCAAGCCTTGCTCTTGCCTCGTCTTCACCTTCTACCTTATTCAGCTTTGGACTTCCAGCTAATGATTGAACTGATAGCTATGATTCGCATCGATAAATAGAAAGAGAAAGATAAGGACCTAAGACAAACCCTGAGATTCTTCCATCCCCCCTGAATCTTTTTCATGACTAGCGCCTTTTCTGAAGTTTTGTTGCTATTTGATCGATCGGTGCCTTCATACTTCATAGGAGCTAGCTGCATGAAATTCCGAGATCTAGGTGCTACTGACCTGCCATAAGAGCATTGATACTATCACAGGCTAGCAGTAAGAAGTTGAACCTCGTGCTTTCAATCCCGCTACCTAGAAAATCTAGACTCCGATCGCTCGCAAACTTCTGGCTTCGCCGCCCTCCCCGCTAGCCTTTTTCTTTGTTGTTTTGTCCCCTCGAAGAGTGACCGGGTTGGCTCCATGGTTCGTCCATCGGTAGTTTACGGGATTGTTTCAGATTGCGATTTCTCAGGTGATCAGTCATTTTTTTAGGGTACCACGACTTAAGCGCTAGGTCTGGCCTAGTCTACGAAAGGTTGGAGGATAGAATATGCTCGACTGCACAGGAGAGGAACGAATGTCCCAGTTCTTCTAGCGCCTACTCTGTTTCCTTCTCTTTCAATAGCTTTTTTTAAGCAGAATAGCGTGAACTAAACTATATGTAGAAATGTAGAAAGACCCAGATGCGAAACCTTAAGTGGCCAAGCAGGTCAGATTTTTGGAATATTCACTAGCTTCTTGAGAGCTTGGGGAATTTGGCCCAGTAGCTCCAGCTTGCTCAGTCTCAGGGTTTGACTTTCCCTCCTCAGTAGGCTCTGGTTCAGCTTCAGCCAGCTGAGTTTCTCCCTCACTTACCGTAAGAGGCTCAGACGCTTCTAAGTGGGTTTGCCTTCGAATTTCCTTTTCTTAAGAAAAGCAGAGGCAGTTTCTGCAGCTGTGCGCTTCGAGGTAGCTCGGGTTCTCCTAACTGAAGACATTGCGGACTTAGGGGGTTTAGCACTTTTGTCTACAAAAGAAATAGAAAAACAAGCCACGGAAAAAGTGAGTGAAACAACGAAAGACCGAAAAGTAGATACCTTTGTTTGTGCCCCACTGACTTCAGTCTGGGAGGAGAAATTTGACTCGACGAGGGCTCTGGGATTTTTCGGTCGGGATTCTCCTTTTTACATCTCCAGGTGAGATGGCTTCAAGAATGGCTTCGATTGGCTTTCAAGCAAGATTTTGATTCCTCCGATCACCATGTTCTAAATTCCTTGGTCATTCCTGGCTTCGTTTCGGTGATGAGAGGCCGAGAAAGAGGATTCTCTGCTAAAAATGAAAGGGGGAAAAAGGATAGCTCGGGTAAATCCCAACTGCCTTGCGAGCAAAGTTCAGAACTGTACTTGGGATTTGTCTTTTCGATCACCCGGAAGATCTCTTGTCATGAGGTAATTGGAGAGTACTTCATCCTGGCCGTGGTGGCTTTTTTCAAAGAAAGCATGAAAAAAAGGCGAGAGTTTTGTAGAACAAAAGGCGCTATATTCTCAACACTTCCCGATCACTAAACTGCCTATGAAATCACGAACATGGCTTTGGCAAAACTCGAGCACGACATGGCAAAACCGGATCTTCTTTATCTGAAATGGTATTCAATCTCGGATGCCTTCTGACGCTTGACGTCTCATTAAGGCGTCAGATCCTGGATAGATTTTTGACTGAGGCGCGCATGATCTGTTTGAATGTGGTGGAGCGGCATCCGGGGGACCCGTCAGATGGGCATAATTCAGATAATGCCAGCCATTCGTTATGCTGAGACGCGGAGACTGCGTGCTTCGAGAGGGGGAGGAGACCTTAGCCGATGATTCGCCAGAAAGGCATGACCTGCTACGCCCTTCCTCGCCAATCTTTGCTTTTGCAACACTTTGCCTGACTCCCCCTTGCCATATTGAAGATAGAACGTTGGCACCGGCGGTGCCAGCGCGTGGCAGATAGGGAGCCAGCAAACCTGAGCCGCCTTCTTTTTTTCATCTTTCTTTCTAGGTGCGTGAAGTGAGTGGTGCGCCAAAGCAACCCTAGCTTATAGTAAGCTCACCTTTTTTGGCGGAAGGGAATCCCACGACGTTTGTAGTATCCATGGGTCAATCATATTCCCTTTTTTACCTATCCATGTGTGCCCGGGGGCAATGTTCGGAGCAAATAGATGCCACTGGTCTGAGCTATTTGCTACGCACCTAGCTCGCCCCTATATCTGAGCTAGGATAAGCGGCCGTCCCCCCTTCCTACCAGTAGCTTCGGTTGATAGTGCAAGTTAGGTTGGGGTTGTATTGGCTGCAAGCGGAACGTAGGCGCTGTAGGTGTGTGTTGACCATGCACTCTCGCGTCGTTTCATGTCGTATGTATGATATAGGTGGTGTGGTGATTGATCTCAATGCTAATGGTTATCCCCAAGGTTCAACGAATGAATGAAGCGTTTCTCGTACCCGGATAGAGATGATGGTCTTCCTCTGATGTCTCCAAGCCGGCCATAAAGAATAGAATAGATAGGCGAACAATAGCAGTCTGTTCTCGCGATAGCAGGCGATATGAAAACCTTTTGAAAATGCTTTTTTTCTTGTTCTGAGTGGTCTTCTCCGCCCTTGTCAAATAAAGAACTAGAAGAGAAAAAGAAGGGTTTCTCCCTAAGAACAATTCATTCTGATACTGCTTTTTGAAAGGAAACTGAAACTGGCTCTGACTTATAGGACACTCCCATGGAATCAGCCCTACCAGAAAAGGGAGAAAGAAAGCAACTCGATGGCAAAACATGCGGTAAGAAAAAGCAAATCTATCTAAGGCAGGTGCGTAGCAAGACAACTAAATCCTCAGGGAATGAAGAAACTGCTCTTCCCCTGAAAAGAGTGGGATCACTCTAGGGACTTCCATCCAGAGTTTCACTCTCAACTACTCCTTAAACTGCTCTTAGTCGCAGGAATGGAACTGAAAAGGGAATACTGAAACTTTCAGGGGGACTGGACTGATAGGCGGGCTTCCCTTCCTCTCCTAATATGAGGAATCTTTTCTCCTTCCGTTCTAAAAAACAAGAGTGAGTTTTCTTTTTTCACCCGCAGAAAAACGCTAAGCGCATGCATTTTTTTGTTCTTCCCAGTGTCAGTTTCAACCTTTCCTGCCATTTCCTCTTACCCTCTATGAAAGCCAGAGCTAGTTGTTGGCGTGTGAAGGGCTTACTCTGCTCTGAGCGAATCCGTTTTAGACCCTCCTTTACGTTCCAGGTACTCCTTTCTCTAGCGCCTTTTGTTTTTTCATTCTCGACGTTGGACCTAGTAGTGGCTAGAACTATGTAGGGGGTCGAGTGACGAATCGAATTGGACTCCCGTCAAACACGAAATTACAAGAACCATACCTGGTCCAAATGATGTGAATTTGGAAGAGGAAGCTCAGAGATTCGGGGAGCTAACTGCTTCCATGGAGTATAGGCAAGCAGAGCAGCATGTCAACAAATGTGAGCAGTACGTAGAATTCATAATGAATCGAGCCCACGAAGCGAAGTACTTGCCACTCGCGCGCGGGATCCATATATATGATCCAGAAACGTCAAGCGGGGTATCGTTCTCTTCAGATATGTGGAAGGAAAAAGAGCAAAAAAAGGCGCTCTAAGTACAAGTATAATGGGAGAAGAACGTTGACTGCATCTTCAACTAGAAAATCTCACCCAAGCGGTCTAACCCCCGGGGCACCGAAGCTAGACGCGGCAAGCGAGATAAAGAAAGCAGCTGGACGGCCTTGCCGCGGGAGAGTCTTTCTCCAATGATAGACTGTTTTTGGGAAAAGAAAGAAAGCAACTCGCCCTTTGACACCAAGGGCGTAGCGAGCAGATTGCTGGCGATGACTTGGTGAAATTCAGGTGCGTAGCAATGAGAGAAGGTTCTCGAACCTATAGACATAGACTCTAAAGCAACACGACTTCGGTGGAGACCGAAGAGAGCCCTTTCAGCGAGAGGGTAGCTTGCTATCTTGAAAAAGACGCGAAGCGTTGTTGGCGTGTTGCGTCACAAGGGCAAGATGAAAGGCGGGGGGCGGGATCAAGCTTTCAAGGAATGGACGGGCGTAGGCTTTCTAGTGAAACCCCCTGACTGAATCAATGACCGCATGAGCCGAGAGAAATAGTGTGACTTCTTTATTGCGTTGCGAAGATAGATCGAAGACGAAGATTTTCTTACGCAGTGCGGGCACTGGATGGAAAAGAGAAGGGAACAAGCAACCGGGAAAGGCATACCTAAACTAAAGTAGCACCAATCTCCCACGGCGAACATCTATCTGCACGAAGCCAACCTATGGATAGAAAGAAAGATACAGGAAAGGTGCGGAGCAAAGTTGTCCCCTCTTCTCTGGTAACCCTAGCCGGTCATATAGAGCTATTGCCTAACCGCATATGTAGAAAAAGAAAAAAGAGGGAGCGGGGAAGGAAGAACAACCGTTTGACTTTGGCACATGAGGTGGCGGGTTTGGCTAGGTAACATAATGGAAATGTATCGGACTGCAAATCCTGGAATGACGGTTCGACCCCGTCCTTGGCCTCGGGGAGTGGGGAGCAGCACAGAACTTTTCTCAGTCAAAGGTTCCTTTGGCTTTCTAGCAGAGCTAGCATATGCTTCAATTTACTTGCTTCTTCTTTACCTTTCTTGCTCCTTCAAAGTCGCACCTTCTTTCTTTGCTACGCACCTTTTTTCACGGTGCTTCCCGAACTGGCTAGCCGATGCTTCTTTCCCGCTCTTCCCGTTCTTTTGAATGAAGTAAACGAGATCCTCTTCACTACGTGCCTGATCTTTGAACGAGACGCTTCGCGCCTTTCCACAGAATCAATGTAATGTAAGGTTACATATGAAAATCTAGATTTCAAGCAAGCGCCGAATCTGAGTACTCAACTTGCCCGACGAATAGAGGAGATAGGCTCGAGCAAAGCGAGAGGAGAGAGCAGGATTTTGTAGATCTTCACCACTCCTTG
Organism: Dendrobium chrysotoxum; assembly: GCA_019925795.1. Classification (NCBI taxonomy): domain Eukaryota; kingdom Viridiplantae; phylum Streptophyta; class Magnoliopsida; order Asparagales; family Orchidaceae; genus Dendrobium; species Dendrobium chrysotoxum. Next base: position 103,359 of record JAGFBR010000090.1, read on the forward strand.
TTTATCAAAAAAAGATCCAGTATGGCCTTTTGCGTGTATATGGACATAGTGGTAACTGGAAATTACATTCCTAGTCTAAAAGAATTGTTTGCGAAGAGAAAATCTGCTTTTTTTTCTATGAAAGACCTAGGGAAGACCCAGCTCCAATGCCTGCCTAAGAGGGGCGGGCTAGCAGTGCGCCCTCATCAGGCCGATCCCTAGCAACTTCAGCGGTTGCAAGAGCAAATGGCCGAATTGCTAAGATGCAAGAAAGCATCCACAGGATTCAATTCTTTCTGCTTGAACTTCCTTCAGGGGGATGGCCTCTGCCCATTTGGAGAAAGAGTCTGTCGCTGCCAAGATGAACGTAGCCTTGAGATGATGGGGGTTTGCCCGATGACGTCCATGCCCCATGCATCGAAAGGCAAGGAAATCATAGTAGGATGTAGAGGTTCCGGCGGTTGTATGATAAAGTCCGCGTGTATTCACGTGACATCTTTTGTTTTGGAAAACTGGATAGCATCCTTTATCATAGAAGGCCAGTACCCAAGTGTCTCAATTGATGGTACAACTGAGGTCCTGACTGATGTGCACCACAAACACCGGAGTGTGCTTCTTAGAAAGCCAGTTTGGATTCTTCTTCGGAGAGACACCTTAATACTGAATAGGATCCCATCGAAGGATCGCCGATAGAAAGATTGACATATACGTATGACGGAGCCCGCCTTTTTTTTTCTAATTAGTTTGAGGCGTTGATCCTGGGGCACTTCCCCAGGTTCAACACTCAACCCGAACTTCACTTATGAACTCATTCTTTGGAGACATCGCGAGTGTCGTCTCTGCCCCGAACAAGAAAACATCCACATGCTCAATAATGAAGATCTTCACAAGCTTACTTGAATCTCTACTGAGAATCCCATCAACCCAAGTCCGGTCTTTTTTTTTAGGTTTTCGTTGGTACCTATGACTCGTGTGCTTGTGCCTCGAGTTGCTATGTAGCACGTGATGCGGTTTCTATTTCCTTAATACTCAATGCCTAGATTTCTAAGATGACATGGATGAGATGCATCGAATACAGAAGAAAAGCTGTTCGAGAATCCCCTGCTTGAGAGGAGACAGGCTCGACTGTAGAGGATATAGAGATAGAAAAAAGCTAGACTGCAACCCGTCTTTTTGATGAAAAAGCATTTTTCCGAGAAAAACAAAACTTTCATGCCACCCATGGGAAAAAGTAAGAAACCGTCTTTCCCTTAGTGAAGTCACATTTCAATCTGGAAATTGTCAATCAACATGGGGTAAAAGTAAGAAACCGTCTTTCCCTTAGTGAAGTCACATTTCAATCTGAAACTTTTCATCCACCCATGGTCTTTTTGTATAAAACGCATTTCTATACTTCAATTCCATGATTGTAGAATTTCCCGGATTGGAGATCTTTCTTTCCGGCTCGACTAAAAGGATAGCTTGCTATACTCGAGCAAAGCGAGAGGAGAGGTGCGGAGCAAAGAGATGAGTGTCATACCGCTTGTTCGCACTGAACGAAGAGAAAACTTGACTGAACGTGACGTTAGTTTTGGTTCGATCCACTATCATTTTGTAAGCGGATAGTTCACAGTGCTCATTAGAAAAAAAAACCGGAAAAGCCAACTCATCATGATGTTTCCACTCCATTTTCATTACGAAGATGTATCACGTCAGGATCCGTTGCTCAAACCGAATCACGCCAACGTTATGGAAGTTCCTGGATCGTGTGAAATCAGATTAGTACCAAACTCTGATTTCATAATCCTATTTGGAAAATTGGCTATGGAGATGACGCGCGGTCAGAGATTCTTTCAGACAAAAAGGGGGCCTTCTTTCCAAGCAGGAAAGTCGTTTCGATCCAATCCATTCTTGGGGTCCGAAAAAGACACTGGATATGTCAGTGACTTTGCACGAAAAAGCGCTCTCCGAGGGCATGGAATGTATCATTTTTTGGTAAGAATCTCGACAGTAATGTCTCTTTTCTATTCTCCGGTCGAAATAAGGGAAAACCCCATTTTGTTTTCGATGGAAACGGAGTTTTGCGAATTCTCCCCGGAACTGGAAGATCATTTCGAGATCTTCGAGCATCTTCGAGGGTTCAATGTGACTATTGTCACTTCGGCCAACACAAAAGATGAGACTTTACCACCGTGGAGCGGCTTTTTGCTAAAAGATGAGGGGGAAACTCAGTAAGATGTCGGATAAGCGAAATCTAAGAGATCACAAACGTAGATTGCTCGCGGCTAAATATGAATTGAGACGAAAGCTTTCTAAAGCCTTTTGTCAAGATCCCGATCTTCCGTATGATATGCGGGACAAACATCGTTCTAAGTTGTCCAAGTTGCCAAGAAATAGTTCCTTTGCACGAGTAAGAAACCGATGTATTTCCACGGGTCGCCCTCGTGGAGTACTTGAGTTCTTTCGCATTTCTCGTATAGTTTTTCGTGGATTAGCATCTCGAGGTGCTTTGATGGGCATAAAGAAATCGTCTTGGTAGCAACCCCCAAACCAATAGAACAAAGGTGAGCTCTGCAGCTGGTCCACAAGCAAGGGTTTCCGGTCCATTACCGTCCGGCTCCGGACCGAAACTCACGGAGTCATCCCAACTCTCGGATCGGAGATGCTAACGGGACGGGAATCAAAGTGGGGGACCTCTCTACCGCACCTGTCTCCCCAGAAATAGACTACGTACAGGGTAGTACTCTTGATAGAAGATCACCGCGTGAACAACATCTAAAGTCACGAATGTCACTCCCGAGGGATCGACCACTATACTCTTAGAAAGACATTTTGGAAGAGAACTCTTGTTCATGTTCACGCCGGAGTGCTGAGGTTGTTCCCACCATTGAAGTCAGAGTCTGGGTGTGGGCCCGCTTACTAATAGGGTTCCGAATGAGAAAGACCAAAAAGTTCTTCTTGGTAGAACCAACGCCAATATCATATTGACTCTCTCTCGTCCAATAAGAAAGAGTTTCCGAGAGTGACTTTCCTTTTTCTGAAAATTCTCTCCTTTCCAAAGCTCCACAAGGCAGGTTGCGTAGCAAAGAAAGAGTAATAGGACAACTTTTTTCTTTCATTTGTTGAGATTGAAATCGACGTTCTTTCGAGAATCAACCAACCGACAAATCTGTAGCCCAGGTGATTCACTGCCTCCCTCTCCCGGATGAATCTTCTCATGCAGCTTTTTTCTTATGAAGGGCGCAGCGAAGCCAATTTCCATCCATAAAGTAAAGGCAAGGTGCGGAGCAAAGAAAGAAGGGGGAAGAAGAGTTGTCACGATAGAAAATAGAAATGACTATAAGGAACCAACGATTCTCTCTTCTTAAACAACCTATATCCTCCACACTTAACCAGCATTTGATAGATTATCCAACCCCGAGCAATCTGAGTTATTGGTGGGGGTTCGGTCCGTTAGCTGGTCTTTGTTTAGCCATTCAGATAGTGACTGGCGTTTTTTTAGCTATGCATCACACACCTCATGTGGATCTAGCTTTCAACAGCGTAGAACACGTTATGAGAGATGTTGAAGGGGGCTGGTTGCTCCGTTATATGCATGCTAATGGGGCAAGTATGTTTCTCATTGTGGTTCACCTTCATCTTTTTCGTGGTCTATATTATGCGAGTTATAGCAGTCCTAGGGAATTTGTTCGGTGTCTCGGAGTTGTAATATTCCTATTAATGATTGTGACAGCTTTTATAGGATACGTACCACCTTGGGGTCAGATGAGCTTTTGGGGAGCTACAGTAATTACAAGCTTAGCTAGCGCCATACCTGTAGTAGGAGATACCATAGTGACTTGGCTTTGGGGTGGTTTCTCCGTGGACAATGCCACCTTAAATCGTTTTTTTAGTCTTCATCATTTACTCCCCTTTCTTTTAGTAGGCGCCAGTCTTCTTCATCTGGCCGCATTGCATCAATATGGATCAAATAATCCATTGGGTGTACATTCAGAGATGGATAAAATTGCTTCTTACCCTTATTTTTATGTAAAGGATCTAGTAGGTCGGGTAGCTTCTGCTATCTTTTTTTCCATTTGGATTTTTTATGCTCCTAATGTTTTGGGGCATCCCGACAATTATATACCTGCTAATCCGATGCCCACCCCGCCTCATATTGTGCCGGAATGGTATTTCCTACCGATCCATGCCATTCTTCGCAGTATACCTGACAAATCGGGAGGTGTAGCCGCAATAGCACCAGTTTCTATATCTCTGTTGGCTTTACCTTTTTTGAAAAGTATGTATGTGCGTAGTTCAAGTTTTCGACCGATTCACCAAGGAATATTTTGGTTGCTTTTGGCGGATCGCTTACTACTAGGTTGGATCGGATGTCAACCTGTGGAGGCACCATTTGTTACTATTGGACAAATTTCTTCTTTCTTTTTCTTCTTGTTCTTTGCCATAACGCCCATTCTGGGACGGGTTGGAAGAGGAATTCCAAATTCTTACACGGATGAGACTGATCACACTGATCAGTGAAAAATTCTGACACCAATCATTTTTTCATTGACGAGTGAGTCTTACACCATTCATTTACAAGCGGATGAGTGATCAGCCTTGTTGATATAGCTGAGATAGGGAAACAGACTATACTTAGACTATAGGATAGGGTGGTAGGGCTGAACAATCAGCCGACCACGGAAGCCTACTCTGGAGTTCGAATCTTCCTCTGCCAACTAACTAGGACACGGGGCATCAGGTCGTCCATCCATTTCTATTAACAACCTCATACTAGTACTATGGCCAACACGTGCCTCCGTACATCAGCTGACATCAAAATAACTGCCTCCACGCAGCCCCTCAAGGCAACATAACTCCTATTATGCCTACCAAGCAAATAGACTCAAGCATCAAGTAACCAAAGAACCCTTCACAATGAAAGAGTGCGTCACTTGCGTCTTTTTTCCGCATCGAAAAGATTCTATAATAGACTGAGAACTATACCGAAAAAGCGCCTGGAACGTAAAGGAGGACGTCTAGTCCTAGAGTAGTTGAAACGAGTTGCCCTAGAAACCGCCCAAGAACGGAAAGAAGAGAAGGCGCGAACCCTTTCACCTAACCCTCGGAATGTAGCTCCTGCTAACGCCCTCAGTTCATTCTGCTTCCTATTCATAGAACAAAATCGGATTCTTTCATCTGACCAGACTCTATCGAATCAGAGGGTATCGCACCTTATCGCAAAAACCTGGCTTGCTTAGTGGCTGGCTTGGCTTTTTCTTCTGAATGGAATTGGTTCTTTCAACTTTCAAGTAGTGAAGAACGCCATCCTTGAACTTGACGAAGGATCTTGTCCAGAAGAAAGCTTTTTTGCATCTACCAGATATAAGAGGAAGACCAAGGTACTTTACTGGAAATTCCTTGGTTGAATAGCCTGTTGTGTTGGCAATCAGGGTCCGTAGTCTAGCTGGGGCATGCCAACATGAAACAACTTTTGTGCGCATTGACAAGCTTGTGAGATTGGGAAAGCGAGCGAAAAGCCCCTACTAAGTAAGGACCTCCTCCGCAATAATGAAGAGTGATGGCGCCAATGGGTCTCCCTGTCGCAATCCCCGTGATGACTTGAAGAAACCGTGTACTCCTCCATTGTATAGAACATAAAACCAGCAGCTAGTAAACATCGGATTTGCGGCACACCTACTCTTCTCTGCATCAATCCGAGCTGCGCCCTCTATTAGTCCCTCCAGTAAACTCCGATTCGATAGCATAGAATATAGAGCAGCGAAAAAGGCGAAAACAGTAAGAGCTCCTTCTGTGGCAGTCAAAATTTGACTATTGATTCAATTGTGAAAACAGCTTCTTCTTTCTTTTTTTGATGTTTTTCAATCGCCTTTGATGATTGTTTCTTGTGAATCCGTTCGACATATATGCGGCCCATCCAAAAAGCAGAGAAATGAAGAAGTGACGTCCAAGCCCGTGGTCGCAATGCCGCCTCCACACAAGCCCTCGGTCACCGAGCCGACCTCGTCCGCTCGGAAGAACACAACCCCGGCCAGCCTTACGAGTTCTACCCCCGCTACCACAAAGATCACTGCCCAGCCACCGCTCGAGGGTACCTCCGCTCCCCCAACTGAGCAAAATGGAGCAAATTCGGTTGAGGACCCGGGAGATGAGGGAAAGGAGAGAGAAGAAAAGGGAAGGTTCTGCTGAGACTCAAGTCCCCCTGCCGGAGCTCCCCAAACCTGAAGTGGAAGTCGAGGGGCTGCTCAGTGAGAAGAAGCGTCAAATGATACTGACTCATCTACCGAATCAACGGCATAATCATCAGAACCGACTGCAGCTTCATTGACTGAATGAACTGGTGCCTATACCTTTCCTTTATAGGTACCATCCTGGTGCTGGCTGTAGCCGTGGGAGGTGGGGGCTCTACCAAAAAGCATGCAACGACACAATCAACAGGTGAGCCCTTACCCGCACTCCAAGCAGGTGGGTATCGACGGACATAACGACTGAATCTAATCAACTGGATCCACCGAAGCAATTTCCTCTAGATAGAATGAGGCTCTCGTTGAGAGATCTATTAGTGATTGGGCCACCCCTCCTGGCAAAGAAAGAAAGGCAGGTTCAGACGATTGATCAAACAAATCTTTCCGTCCCTTTCTTTATGACGGAGCAATTGAATGAAGCGGTGCGGGTGCAGGGCCTCTAAGATTATGAAGAAGCTTTTCATTATCCGTCCTATTGAAGAAAAGACCTTCGGCATGATGGTAGTAGAGTAGTCGATCTGATCTCGCGCGCGGGCGGATAGAAATGCCTATAGATCTATAGATGAGGTAGGCGAGGGTAGCTTGCCGGCAAAGGGCGTGTATGGTAGTCTTTTGTTTGATGAGAACGGGAAGGGCAACTGCTTCTGTAGGTAAGAACTCAAAGAAAGATTTTCATTTCTAGAGTCGTGAACCAACGAGTCTTTAAGTAAGTGGGCGTTAAGCGTAACGAGCTTACGGGAGGTAGAAAATGTTGTTAGTCTTCAACGACACAGGGTCACCTTTCCGACGTTTCATTCAGTCTATTGAATCCACTACTTCCTGCCTTCCACTGAGTTAGATATGAGCCAGTCCCAAGCCAGTGTAGGGATCCAGCCAAAGGAGAGTGGGAAAGGGGAGTTGCTTGCGGGGGAAACGAGTCCAGTCTCAGTTCTAGCCGGGAGAGAAGAGACAATCCTGCCATGCCAGCCTCCCAGCAAGTGAGGTGAGAGACTAGTGAGAGGTAAGGGATTCGAGCTGTTCCTATTCCCGGCCAGTGATAGGAGATCAAACAGTCAGAGGATAACCATGAAGAACCAACCAAACCAATGAGAGGAGTCTGTTTAGGTATTGAGATAGTCCTCCTTCCGGGTTGACGTCGACTATCTGTATCTAGCGCCTTGATTCAGAAGTATACTCCTTCATCTTTGAAGTGAATGGAGAGAGCAGTGCTTCCAGTTCCTTTAGCAAGACTTCTATAAGAACATCTTCCTTAGACCAAGCCCTTCTCCGGTCTAAGGAATTGTCAAATGCTATTCTCGTATATGATGCGCCGAATCGCAAATGAGTTCCATGGCTTCCCCTTTCTTTTGCCAAAGTCCTACCTCCAATCAAGGAAGCATTGGTAGCATGCGTCAGGGGATTCCTAACTCTTCCAAGTGCAACCGAGACCCTAATTTCATAACGAAGGACCCTCTGGAAGTGGAAAGAGGGTAAGCAGAACTGCTGAAAGAGATTCAAGCGATGCCATGGATGTTATTAGCTTATTCAAGCCTCACTCGACTCTATCTAGCCATTCGTAGTTCACATTTAGGAAGAAAACCTTTAGCGTTGTCGTATGCGACTTCCTTACTAAGCTTTTAGTAAAGTAATCCCTTGCTTCTTACCGCAAGTCTTTCTTTCGACCCCGGGTCTGAATATTCGATTTAGGCTCAAAAGAAGGTTGGCACAAAAGCGATAGACATGAAATTCAATAGAAGACGATGCTTGCAAGGACAGCTCATGGCTAAAATGAATGAAGTGAAGCCAATTTCCCTAGGCCCAGAATCGAAAGAAGAAACCATTGAAAGCTGTCCAAAGGGAAGAGAAAGAGCTAGAATATGCCTTCTGTTTGCAGGTTTGACATTCTCTTTAGCAAAGAAGAAAGCACTACTTCTTCAATGCCAGTGGTGTGAGGCAGTGAGCTCGGGAAGTAAACTCTTTCAGTTGCTGTTCCGTAAGCCCTATTCACTCCTAGATGATACGAGGAATGAATCTCAGCAGGTGAGACAAGCTTCCCTCTTTGAAAAGAGAAGAAAGAAAAGATATGCAGCTTGCTTGCGGCTTTGAAAGGGATCTTTCCTTCCTTCTCTACCTGCTTCTCAATAACCTCTGCCCCTTGAGCCCGAGGCACCTCTTTACTGATAAAAAGAATAGATAGAAAGAATGGGTTGGCTTAATACATGATTTGAACCACTCGCATCTACTCTTTTTTGTGAAGCTCATTCCCCGATCCCTACATCAAATGAGTCTGTTCTACGCTTTATGGTCGAAAGACTAAACCAAGACAAGTGAGCTAATGATGCCTCCTTCATCTTCAGATGAAAGCGGAATCTGAAATACATTGAGATCACCGAAAAAGACAAACAAAACTAGGAGAAGGAAGCAGCACCCAGCTCGATGAATCTGAAGCAGCAGACCTGCAAGACTCGGTCCTTCTTTCTTCTTTCTCAGTTGAAAGAGAGGAGAGGAAGGGAGAAGCGCACGGTTTTTGATCCTTTTATTGACGAGATTTTCAATGAAAGCTGAGATGGGGTAAGTTTGAAGAGTCAACTATTGCCCTACTTTCTGATTTCTTAGAAGAATGGCCCCGGTATACTCCTAAAAAGGGGATTCTCGCTCTACTGAATCGAAAGAATTACTCTCGCGTTTGGAACAGAAAACAAAGAATAGAAATGGGAGAGCAGGTGCCCTTCCCTAGTGGTTACCCCCCCAGCCCAAATGGAAATCTTTGAAAAAAAGATGCGTCAGTCACGCATCCTAATTGGTGAGCTTATGCCCGCCCTAGTTCCTTCCCTGCTCTTAGTTTGCGGCACCATTTTCGCGAGTAAAAAGAACATGTGGTAACCGAATGGATCACTGGTTGCTGGCCTTAGGGCCAGGAGCAGCACTGGTCGACCAGCCAACAAGTACCGTGGAAACCCCACAGCCAGATCTCTATCCTCTATCTATTGAGAATTCTCATTTCTGAAGAAAGGGCAGGTTCCAAAGAGTATATGTGCTTTTTCTAAGCTAAAGAAAGTTCAAGGCGCGAAGCGTTGAACCTAAAAAGATGAACAAAGGCCATGATCCCATGACTCAAGATCAGCTTCATACTTAATAGCATGGGGTGGGGGGATGTACGGGGGTTGGGAGGTAAGGAACCCTAACCCAGGGGGTAGGCAGATATCAAAATGTTCTAGCGCCTTTGCTTTTTTACTTTACACATTCTCAGTCCCCGGCGGTACCCGAGGACTTTTTCCTCCTAAGACAAAGAAGCGCAGTTTTCTCTACCAATGCTAAGGTAGCTACTTATTCAATCAGCGATCAACCTCTTTCTTTTTTTTTTCAGAACCATAGCTTTCCTTATTCTTTAGGTGAAGGAATCCTTTTTCTCCAATTCAAAGAAAAGAAAGTCGTGGTAAGGGTAAGGTGGATCTCACTACTCCAGTACAAGCCCTTTGTTCTTGAAAAGAAAGAAAAGGCGATAGTTTTTTTCTTTTCACGAGAGTACTTCGCTTGTGTTGTGCTGCTTCTCGAGCTTCTGTCAATAAAATCAGTCACTATAACTTAGATAGAAACCCGGCTTGAAATGAGCTTCCAAAATCTTTTCTTTCTATATTACTATATACTCTTCCTATATACTACTATCTTACTTAGCCTTAGTGGGCCTAGCTGGCCGGGGCAGAAAAAAAGAATCCAGTCAGGCTTTATTGGCTAAGGGACATAGCTAAGGCGATAGTTCAAGACTACTAGAAGAAAAGAAGAACTTAAGGTATTCGAAATCAAAGGTAGCTCAATGAATGGAGAGAGTTAGGAGAAGGGAATGGCTCGGCTCAATAGCTCCAACCGATAGGCGAATCAGGGAAAACTCAAACTCTACCTTTTCATCCAAAGAATCCTACGAACCCGGAAACGGCTCCAATAGGGCACACATGCGTCCACCAAATAGCAGGCACCGTAAATGATAGGGAATTCACCACAGAAGAATGAATTTCATTGCTGACGCACCTGAGACAACTCAATCAAACTAGTGGGATGCGACGTGACTTGGATTCTACTTCTTAACTCATCAACTAGAATGCAAAGTGTCAAATACGGGGCTTTAGCCAGTTTCACCGAGGGTTTAAGCGGTTATTAGGGACGAACTCAAAGCAAAGCATTTTCACTCAAGGCTACGTTCAACTAGCGAGAATCGAAATGAAAGGGAAATGGCTATTCCGGATTCAAGTCTTGCTTCAAGTTGAAGAGCCCAAGGGCGATAGGCAGGAGCGAGAGTCTGATTCGGGTTCCGCTTTCACTGGATTACCTATTCTAAGGTCAGTGAGCCGAGGATAAGCTGAGATGGCTAAGCTGGATGGAAGCGATAGAGAAAAAAGAAGAAGGCTATGGAGCCGGCTAAGCAGCTAGGAGGTTAGCGGTAAACATGGTTCAGAATCCGATGAGTAGTCGGGATTCGGTTGGTGTGAAGTGAGCGAAGGAAGAAAAACCTAGATCTAATGATGAAGGGCTTTTCTTTTACTCTTCCATTTTCTCGGTGGTCTGTTTCTATCTATGTGTCTCTACTTTAGCGACCCTTTACTCTCTTTCTAGTGAATCTGTGCTTACTTTACTGGGAATCCTAGGATTTTCATCTTGCATTTTCCCCGTCAAATTGGATGAAACCCGAAATCCCTTCGGAGAAGTCAATTTCAATCTTGCCACTTTTCATTTGACCGGGTAAAAGCTAGAAGGAAAGAAAAGAGTCGTAGTCGGCAGTAACCCTAGCCTTTTAGTCATATTCAACCATTTCGATAGCCAGGCCCAGGGAATCAACACCTAGTTCTTTCGTACCCAGGCAGCACGGGATGAGACTTTACAGACGACTTTCTGTCCTTTTTTTCTTTTCAATCAAAACTATCGCCTTGAACTTGTCTAAGTGAAACGCTTCGCCTTTTTTCTTTGAAATAGATATCCTATTTGAGATTCAATGTGGGACGAAAGAGCAGGATTCGCAGCAAACTAGATCGACACTTTCCTTTTTTTAGAGGCGCAAGTGACTGAATTAGCCTGTTGCTATCTTTCTGAAGGACTAACTCATTTGTCTAAATAGAATAGGGGGTCTGCTTGATTCGAAAGAAAAGAAGAAAGTGAAGTTAGTCAAGATAGTGAGTAAGGTTACGGAGCATTCCACTGAAGAAGTACGGCATCGGTTCTTGCGAATGAATCTGCTGTTGGAATTCTAATCTAAGGGCTCGATCCCAGACTTCATAGCATTCAACGGAATAGAGGTTAGCGAAGAGAGAAAGCAAAGGCTTCGGCTAGCGAAGTGAGTGAGCGCGGGTAGGCAACGAAATTCACTGATCGAAAACGAGGTCCTATTTACTTACTTATATACGTAGTTTTGATCACGGCGCCAGGCCATAAAAAAGAAATAGCCGGCTAAAGGCCCAGCACCGATAGCGAAGTCCGAGCTGAAATAAGCGAGGCGCGAAGCGACTACTCTTTGAAATGAAAACGTGAACGTGGCGAAAGCTAAGCGGTGAATTTCACACCAGGATGTCTTTTCTCAGCTGCATACCACACCAAGATAGGATGTGAGAACGTAGGCTATTCCAAGATCTCTCAAACTAGAAAAATTGCCATTCCCACTCAAATCGGATCTAAAAAGTGGAGTTTTCTTTTGCTTCGCAACCTTGAGTGTTCTTGGCTGCCTTTCTGTCCTCCGAAGCCTAAAAGTGAATTCCATCTTGATACCCGTACATACACGTTTTTGTTTAGAGGTAGTCGTGGTACGATACCACTCGCCATGTCAGACCAATCTCTTGATAGAGAAGAAAGGACCAAAAACGAAGAAAGAAGAAGGGAGAAACCTTCGGTGCTAAGCAAAAAGCCGACCCGGCTCACGAGGTGCGGAGCAAAGAAAGCCTTTTTATCGATTCAAACTGGAAGTGCTACTATATATAGAATCTATATATACCCACACCACCTCTATCATTTTGAAGAAGGCTCCGAACTCACAGGGACGACAACTGCTCAGGAATAGCATAGCTTGGAGAAGGCCTGGCACATTGGTATTTTGCGACTTTAGCCCTGAGAGACTGAGGCCGGATATAGAAAACCTATTTCATAGTTT
>JAGFBR010000728.1:0-42909 GCA_019925795.1 Dendrobium chrysotoxum
GTCAGTTTTGAAATAGACAGATTATATAACCATAACTATTACATAAAATGATGAAATAGAATTAATAATTTTCTAATTCAATAGTGTTTTTGTGATCGAGAAACTTATAAAGGAAAGAGTAATTGGCGACATTGCACATCTTTTCAATTTTCATGGCACACTTTGAGCATCTTATGAATTTGGGCTAATTTTGTGCCTCTTTTAAATTTGGTGAACATTGCGCATGTTTTCATAAACGTGGCACACTTTGTGCATGTTTAGTTTTGGGCTAATTTTGTGCCTCTTTTCAAATTTTTTGTCTTTCAAAAATTACTAACTGTTAACACAAATTCAATAAAGAACACTTTGAAATAGAAATAAGAGTAAAAGAATGACATCAAATTTGCAACAATTACAGCTAAGTAATACATGTCTACATAAAGATTATAAAATTGATCTTCTAATCTACACCCAATCACTAAGTAATCAAAATATTTTGAGAAATTAAATTTTGCACAGAAATTAATGTTGTAATGCAAACTCAACCAACATTTTATAATTGCAATCAACTACATTTGATTGTTAAACTTGAACATTTCAGATCACAAAAACATTCACTTGTCAATATGCATAAAAATATGTCTTTTTCTTTTCATTCAACATTAATGATATAACATGTACCACACAGCATCAATCCAAGTACATCACCAGTACATCAAAAAATAAAGAAAAAGATCAACAACAATAATAATAAGAACATCCAAGTATAATAAAAATAAGAAGCACTACACCCAAGCCTAATATGAAACAATACAAATCAGAACAGAAGTACAATCATCTAATATTCTGAGGGGCCCTGATCTGGAGGAGGTAGAGGACTGAACATTATGAAGTAGCTACTTATGGTAGCTACAATTGGCATCACTGAATCAAATAGTTCTCGTATACACCCTATGTCTTCAGTATATCATACATCCTACTAGTTCATCCTAGTCTCATTTGATCAAATCATTGATCAAAATGAGATTCCATTCTGTTAAATCACTGGACCATTTCTTGATAAAAATTTTGGTCAGGTCCAGGTGCAGGTGCAATTGCTGGAGCAAGGGCTCTTATCCCTCAGTATCATCTCCCCCTGATCCTTGATCCTGACTAAAAAGTACCTCTAAAAGAACATTGGTGAAGTAAATGGGCAATTCAAGAGGAGGATCAGGATGGACTAGGTTGTACTTCTTCTCCAAATATAAGTCACAAATGCCCTAATGCACATTTTCTTTCTCTTGCTATGTGGGAATTTTAATGTCAGAAAGCATATTGAGTGAATACATGATTAGTTGGGCTTCATCGATAGGAGTTTCAATCATAATAAGGTATGTGATAGTGGACAAAAGAGGAGTCATATTTACCTTGATCACCAGCCTTAGGAATTATGGACGTTCTCAAACATGCTGAATTATCCAAGCATTTTGATTTAAAGTATAGACTCAAGAGAGGTGACTAACTTGTTCTACACCTCTAAGATTTAGGTTCAACATCTGTTCAATCATAGTTAGCCCTTGAAGTCATAGTGTGGGCTCTAACACCAACAGTCCTAAGATGCAGATAGTTTCTTAGATCCTCCTTAGTAATTTCTACACATTTTAGGATATAAGAGATAATTTTGGTGTGGTCCTGATTTCATTTTCATGTTGGCCAAAAAATGATAAAAGGTTTCACGGTTATAAGCATGAGTCAAGGTAAGAATGAAGGACAGTTGGGTACAATCAAAAAGAGGCATGATATAAAAATTTAAATTACTTTGAATAAGGACTCTAGATGTAGTTATCTTGGCAAGATTAAACCTATCGAACACTTCTTCATTCTCCTACTCAAAAAGTTATCATCCCTAGTAGTTCTAAATGAAGAACTCCAAGAGAAATGTCCACGTTTACTACTTCTGTTGGCCATTTCACTATTTGAACTCAGGAAGATTTGGATATGAAAGTGATTGTGATTGAAACCATCAAATGCCATTCAATTTAAAGAATATATCACAAATCGTACAGTATGCTAGTGTAATCGTATGTACAAAATTGAAACGTACGGGATGAATTCTTTTTCATACAAATGAATGAAAACTACCAAAAATGTAACAGCTTTTTGTAAACTGACCTTCCCGAGGTGTCCTTTCGTACAAGCTTTTTGACTAACCGATCGTACAGATGATGACGTGTTCATCCGAAATGATAAAAAATTTTAAGATCGTACCGCTGATGGTTGGGTTCATACTTATCCAAAAATGACAACAAGGATCGTACATATGAACTACTAGTTCATACATACGATTAGTAATAGTAGGTAATAAAATCTTGAAAACCATCCACATGCGTACATACGAAACTGCACTAATCGTCATGTATGATGACATCATCATATAGTATAAATAAAATAATAAAAATACTATTTCATCTCCTCAACTCAAAAAATGTCATGCACAAGCTATAGAAATCATACTGGATGAAAAAAATTTCATACCGTACGATAAGAACACTTAAAAAATAAAGCATGATAATCTAAAAAACCTCTTAAAGCTAAATATTTTTTAACATGTGACATGCTTCATAATAATACAAGAACAAAAATAATAGAACAAAATCAATCACAGGAAAGCAATCAGAACAACCAACACCAATCACACAGAAACAAATTAAACAAACACAAATATACAAAACATCAAGTTTGCAAAATTTTCAATTTAAGCATTAAGATCAATCATGCCTAGCCTTGTCCTTAAGATGCTAAATGTATCAAATGCTAGTGGTTTTGTAAAAGTATCTGCATGTTGATTTTCAATTGAAACATAAAGCAATTCAATTTCTCCCTTAGCTACATAATCTCTAATGAAGTGATGCATTATGTATATATGTTTGGTTATAGAATGTTGAATAGGATTCTTTGAGATGGAAATGACACTAGTATTATCACAGAAAATTAAAATTGTGTCAATTGAAAATCCTAAATCAATCAACTATTATTTCAACCGAAGAACTTGTGCCACACAACTACCTAAGGCAATGTATTCTTCTTCAGTAGTAGAAAGGGCTACTGAATTCTGTTTCCTACTCGACCAGACACTAAAGAATTTCTAATAAATTGACAAGTTCCAGAGGTACTCTTCCTATCTACCCTGCATCTTATAAAATCTGAATCAGAATATCCAATGATTTCAAATTAAGAGTTGTTCCTAGGATACCAAATTCCTAAGTTTTGAGTTCCCAAAGGATATCTCAATATTCTTTTCACTGCTGTTAAATGTGAATCCTTTGGATCAGATTGCAATCTAGCACACAAATAAAACTAAACATAATGTCTGGTCTGCTAGTAGTCAAGTAAAGAAGTGATCCAATTATTTCTCTAATCTTCTTTTGATCAATAGATTTTTCCTTAGGATCCTTATCCAACTGTACTAAGGAAGTCATTAGTGTAGTCACTGGTTTAGCATTATCATACTTTTTGAGGATGCCCTTAATATACTTAGAATGACTAAGAAAGGTTCCTTCCTCACTTTGCTTTATGCTAAAATCAAGAAAATAACTCAAGTCTCCCTTCAAACTCATCTCAAATTCACTACTCATTATTTTTGAAAATTCATTACAAAGATTTTTATCATTTGATCCAAAAATGATATCATCCCCACATATTTGAACAATGAGTATTTCATCACCTATTCTTTTCAAAAAGGGAGTGGTGACCACAATTCCCTTAACAAATGATCCTTTTAATAGAAAAGTTCTTAACCTCTCATACCACGCCCTAGGTGCCAATTTTAGTCTATATAATGCCTTTTTCAATTTAAAAATATGATTAGGGAATTTAGAATTTTCAAAACCTGGAGGTTGCTCAACATAAACATCCTCTTGTATCATCCCATTCAAAAAGGCACTTTTAATATCCATTTGGTACAATTTAAAACCTTTAAAATAGGCAAAGGCTAACAAAAATCTAATTGTTTCAAGTCTTGCTATTTGGGCAAAAGTCTCTTCAAAATCAATCCCTTCTATTTGAATATACCCCTTAGCCACTAATCTAGCCTTATTTTTAATCACAACTTCTGAATCATTCATTTTATTTTTGACCACTCACTTAGTTCCAACAACACTTTGATCCTTTAGCCTTTCAATTAATTCCCAAACATCATTTCGTACAAATTGATTCAATTCTTCTTGCATGGCCAAAATCCAAAATTCAAAATTCATCCAGAAGTGCTTGATTTATATTTGTGGGTTCAACCATAGAAATAAAAGCAGAATGATTTACCTCTTTGCTAAGTCCATGCCTAGTCTTAACACCCTCACTAGGTCCACTTAAAATTAATTCCTTAGGGTGATTCTTAGAAAATTTCTAATCTCTAGGCAAACGGTTTTCAATCTCTACCTTTTCTTCCAACTGTGTTTTCAATTTCATGGGAGGTATCTTCAATGTGATCTTCTTCCAACTTTTTCTCTTCCGAAATGCTAGATTCATCAAACACTACATGTGTGGTCTCCTTAACTACCAAAACACTCTTGTTGAAAACTCTAAAAGATTTTCCAACACTAGAATATCCAAGAAAACTTCCTTCATCAAATTTTGGATTAAATTTTCATAAAGAAGTTTTACCATTATTATGAATGAACACCTTGCATCCAAAAATATACAAATGTGAAGGGTTTGGTGTTCTACCCTTAAGAAGTTCAAAGGGTGTCTTATTCGACTTGGATCTAATATTCACCTGATTCAAAACATAACAAGCTGTACTAATCGCTTCAGCCCAAAGTATTTTGGAAGTGAGATTCTACCAACATGGCTCTAATAGCTTCTATTAATGTTCTATTTTTCCTTTCAACTACCCCATTCTACTGAGGAGTCCTAGGTGCTAAACAATTATGATCAATTCCATGTTCTTTACAAAACTATTCAAATTTTTCATTTTAAAATTCTCCTTTATGATCACTTTGAATTGATAAAATCTCACATCCTAGTTTCCTCTAAATCCAAGTACAAAACACTCTAAATTCATCAAATGATTCAATCTTATGACATCAGAATTTGACCCAAGTGAATCTCAAATAGTCATCCACAATAACAAACCTAAAACTTTTTTCTCCTAAACTTACCGTGCTAACCGGTATAAAAAGATCCATATGAATGATTTCCAATGGTTTACATGTTCTAAGATCCTTAATGGAATGAAAAGAGGACTTCACATGTTTTCCTAATGACATGCATCTTACAGGTGATCCTTAGTAAATTCTAGTTTGATTATACCTCTAACAAATTCTTTTTAGGTAATTTTCCTAATATTTTTCATGCTTGCTTGACAAAGCCTGCTATGCCATAACCATGATTCATCAATTATTATTTTGAGACAACAAGCATTAGAAGACTTAATACAATTCAAATCAAGCATGCACATATTATTTACCCTAACTCCATGCAAAATATCATTTTCATTTTGGCTTACTATGTAGCTTGTGGGAAAAATTTTTACACTATACCCCTTATCACATAGCTGACTAATATTGAATAGGTTATGCTTTAAGACATCTACAAATAAGACATTTTCAATAAAAAAATTATTTAAATTTCTAATCATATCTATACCTACCACTCTCTTGGTGGTATTATCTTCTAGTGTAATGTTGCCTCCATTCCTGGCTTCCAGCAGTATGAATTATATTGTATCTCAAGTCATATACTTTGAACATCCATTATCCAGGTACCCATTGGTCTCATGAGGTCTTGTGTGAGAGCATTCCTATAAAATGATCAAACATTAGAATTGGGAACCCAAACAAGTTTGGGTTCTCCTCTTGGCAATTGTAATACAGATGCATAAGTGATATGCTGTATTTTATGCATCTTTGGTCTACACACTAGATGTGTTCTACTATGAATGTTGCAAGTGTGGGAGATGTGTCATAACGTTCCACATATAAAACATCTCACTCTAGGAAAAGGATTTCTTCATCTAAATGAGTTATAAGATCTCTTCCTAGGTGTTGAACTCATATTATTTTGCTTAGACCAATAGAATTGCTCAAGTGTGGGTGTAGGTCTATTTTCCTTAATAGCCTTAACTTCCAATTCAGGATATGAGTTCCTATCTGTTAACATAGATATTTCCACTTTCAAATGAATCTCTCTATGTTTCAATTCTTCCAAAAAACACTTTATAATCATTTTAAAGTTGAGTATGTGATGATTTCATAAGTTCATGTTTTTTATTCAAATCATCGAACTCATCTAATAAGCTCATGTGGTTGCTATCAATTTTTGCATGGTCTTTCCTAAGGATTTCATATTCTCTTTGCCAGTTTATATGTTCTTGGTTCAGTTTAGCTTGCAATTTTTTTTGTTTTATATATACGGTATGAATTCTATTAGAAACTTGAAATAATTCATCATAAGATAAATCACATACCTCATATTTGTCAGAATAATCAAGATTGTCTGCCATCGAGCAAAAATTTGTGACTTCCTCTTCAGGTGCTATTTCTAGTGTGTCAGATGTTGATTCCGCCCAAAATGCTTTCTAAAATCTCTTCTTGCCCTTTTTCGCATTAGTTTTCTCCTCAACCTTCTCCTTGTGAGCATTAGCTTTGAGATTTAGGCATTCAGTCTTGATGTGTCCAGGCTTCCTGTATTCATAGCAAATTACTTCATTAGAAGACTTAACATTTTTATGGAACTTATCTTTGTTCCATTGCTGATGTCTCCTTTGCTTCCTCCTTAGAAAACTTTTTAATTACCTCATCATGAGAGAAATGTCTTCCTCATCCTTAGGTAGTGACTGATCACTATCTGAATCGTCCACCTTCAATGCTATTTTCTTCTCCTTTCGCTTGTCACCTACATCAATCTATCTTTGAGTCACTCCTTGCTCGTAGGCAATTAGTGATCCAAGAAGATTGTCAATTGAATACACATTTAGGTCTTTAGACTCTGTAATGGTAGTTATCTTTGCATCATAGATAGTAGGCAAATGATGTAAAATCTTATTTACTTTCTCTGAATTAGTTAGTTCCCAATCTAAAGCATGCAATGAGGTAACTATTTGAGTAAAATGTGTATATATGTCAGAGATTGATTCATTAAGTTTCATGCGAAAGAGTTCACATAAATGAAAGAGAATGTCCAATCTAGATTGTTTGACCTCATTGGTTCCATCATATGTAATGTAAATTCTATCCCATATTTCTTTTCCTAATTTACAAGTTGAAGCACGCATATAATCCTCAGATTTAAGAGCACAGAAAAAGCTATTCAAGCATTTTTCATTTAATTGTGCTAATTCCCTTTCTTCTGTAGTCCAGTTAGTTCATGGTGTTTCAACTCAAATGCCATTAGCAGGTCTAGTAGGTGTAGTATAACCATCTTGTACTAATATCCACATGCGAAAGTTTAGTGATTGCAGAAAAGTAGACATGCGAGTTTTTTCAGAAATCTAAAGGAATGTTATCAAATAACGGTGGTTTAGTTATAGAATATCCTTCAGGAGTATTACGATTTACAAAATTAACAATGATCTAATTTTCAAAAAGTAATTTACACTAATTTTTGAAATAGGCTCTGATACCACTTGAAAGTCTGAATAAGTTGTTAAACCTATTACAATCTGCCCAAGGCTAACCATGTGGGGTGAATTAGTAATTTTAAAAATTATCTCTTTAAAATAAAAACCTTTTATGTAGAAAATTTCATTTAAAATAGTATTTAAGCAAGATTAAATTTTTAGTAACTTTTCAACCACAGTAAATAAAAAAAATTATGGAAAGTAAAAATGCAGAAAAAGGAAAAGAATAGAGAACACCGAATTTTATAGTGGTTCAGTCCAATAAGACCTAGAGACTCCTTCTCCAGGTATTGCACTATACTCAAGTGACTCTGCTTTTTCCCTCACAGCAAGGTGGAGAAGCCTTTATAATTTCCTTCTCTTCCACCAAACCCCAGTACGGTAGAGAAGCATCGTCCTTTTTCAACCTCCTGGTGAAGGCAGAGAACCTAGTGTCCTTTCTCACCCTCCTGGTGATCGTAGAGAACCAAGCGTCCTTTCTCACCCTCCTGATAATGGCGGAGAACCAAGTGTCCTTTCTTGCCCTCCTAGTGATGGCAGAGATCGTGACTCTCCTTCAAAGATCTTCTCTCAAGAGTCTTCAAAGAGATAGGGCAGACACTTCAAGTACAAACAATGCGATCCTCACCTTTGGGCAACCTTGTGAATGGCCTCACAATTTCCTCTTCAAAGATCTCACCACACTCACTCCCAAACACTCTCCCAAATCACTCTTTCTTTCACTCTCAAGAAGAAATTCATAGAAGAACTATTTGTTAGTCCCTATTTCGTACTATGGGAAATGATGTATGGAACCAAATCATAATGAATGAACAGTTCAAAAATGAATGGCTCGTCAAAACTGGGGTAGGAATATGCCCACCATAAAGGATCAAAACTAAGAGATCATCTGATGGGGTAGGAATATGCCCATCAAAGAGGATGAAACTGGGAGATCGCATGATGGGGAAGGAATATGCCCATCATAGAGGAACATTATCGGGAAATCATATGATGGGGTAGCAATATGCCCATCCCAGTGGATCGAAAATGGGAGATCATATGATAGAGTAGGAATATGCGCATCAAGGAGGAACATTACTGGGAGATCGCATGATGGGGTAGGAATATACCCATCATTGAGGATCAAAATTGGGAGATCGTATGATCGGGTAGGAATGTGCCCATCCCAGAGGAACAAAAATGGGAGATCGTATAACAGGGTAGGAATATACCCGTCACAGAGGATCAAAACTGGGAGTTCGCATGATGGGGTAGGAATATGCCCATCGTAGAGGAATAAAACTGGGATATCTTATGATGGGGTAGGAATTTGCCTATCACTGAGGTTCAAAACTAGAATTCTATATGATGGGGTTGGAAAGTGCCCATTATAGAGCATCGAAATAGGGAGATCGTATGATGAGGTTGGAATATGCCAATCATATAAGATCAAAACTTGAAGATCGTATTAAGGGGTAGGAATATGCCCTTCACTAAGGATCAAAACTAGGAGATCATATGATGGGATAGTAATAAACCCATCATAGAGGATCAAAACTGGGAGAACGTATGATTGGGTAGGAATATGCCTATTACAGAGGAAAAAAAATGGGAGATCATATAATGGGGTAGGAATATGCCATCATAAAGGATCAAAATTAAGAGATCATATGATGATGTATGAATATGCCCATCATAGAGGATCAAAACTAGGAGATCGTGAGATGGGGTAGGAATATGCCTATCATAGAGGATCGAAACTGGAAGATCTTATGATGTGGTAGGAATATGGCCATCACAGAGGAACACTACTGGGAGATCATTTAATAGAATAGGAATATGCCCATCATAGAGGATCGAAACTCAGAGATTATATGATGGGGTTGGAATATGTCCATTAAAGAGGGTCAAAACTAGGAGATTGTATGATGGGATAGGAACATGCCCATGTCTAAGGATCAAAATTAGGAGATTGTGTGATGAGGTATAATTATGGCCATCACAGAGGAACAAAAATGGGAGATACTATAATGGGGGTAGGAATATGCCCATCATAGAGGAACATTACTTGGAGATCGTATGATAGGGTAGGAGTAAGCCCATCACAGTGGATCAAAACTAGATCATATATTGGGGTAGGAATATGCCCGTCACAGAGGACTGATTCTAGGAGATCATATGGTGGGGTAGGAATATGCCCATCACAGAGGATCGAAACTGGGAGATCGAAAGATGGGGTAGGAATATGCCCATCAAAGAGGATCAAAACTGGGAGATCGCATGATAGGCTATGAATATTCCCATCACAAAGGATCCAAACTGATAGATCATATGTTAGGGTAGTAATATACCCATCACAGAAGCATAAAAATGGGAGATTCTATAATAGGGAAAGAATATACCCATCACAGAGGATTGAAACTAGGAGATCGTAGGATGGGGAAGGAATATGAACATCATAGAGAATAAAAACTAGGAGATCATATGATGGAGTAGGAATATGCCCATCAAAGAGGATCAAAAATTAGGAGATCGTGTGATGGGGTAGAATTATGTCCATCATAGAGGATCAAAACTAGGAGATCATATGATTGGGAACATAGAATCGAAACTGGGAGATCATATGATAGGGTAGGAGTATGCCCATCAAATAAGATAAAGATTGGGAGATCAAATGATGGGGTATGAATATACCCATCTCAACGAATCCAATATGTGATATCATATGATGGCCTAGGAATATGCCTATCAAAGGGGATCAAAATTGGAAGATTAAATGATGCGGTAGGAATATGCACAGCTCAGAGAATCAAAACTGGGAGATCATATGATAGGGTAGGAATATTCCCATTAAAGTGGATCAAAACTGGGAGATCGTAGGATGGGGTAGGAATATGCCCATCATAGAGGATCAAAACTAGGAGATTGTATGATGGGGTAGAAATATGCCCATCACCGAGGATCAAAACTGGGAGATCATATAATGGGGTATGATTATGCCCATCAAAAAGAAAAAGGGGGGGGGGTGGGAATATGCCCATCATAGAGGAACATTATTGGGAGATCGTACGATGGGGTAGGAATATGCCCATCACAGGGGATCAAAACTATGAGATCATACGTAGCTGTAGGAATATGCCCATCACAGAGGACCAAATCTAGGAGATCGTGTGATGGCGTAGGAATATGCCCATCATAGAGGATCAAAACTAGAAGATCAGATGGTGGGTTGGCAAATGCCCATCAAAAAGGATTAAGACTAGGAGATCGTATGATCAGGTAGGAATATGCCCATCACAAAGGATCCAAACTGGTAGATCATATGATGGGGTAGGAATGTGCCCATTGCAGAGGAACAAAAATGGGAGATCATATAATAGGGTAAGAATATACCAATCATTAGGGATCGAAACTAGGATATTATATGATGGGGTAGGAAAATGGACATCACAGAGAATCAAAATTAGGAGATTGCATGATGGGGTAGGAATATGGCCATCACAAAGGATTAAAACTGAGAGATTATATGATGGGGTAGAAATATTCCCATAACGGTGGATCGAAACTAGGAGATAATTTGATGGGGTAAAGAGGATCAAAACTGGGAGATTGTATGATGGGGAAGGAATATGCCCATCAAAGAGGATTAAAACTGGGAGATCGTATGATTAGGTAGGAGATCGATATTGGAAGATCATATGAAGGGATAGGAATATGCCCATCACTAAGGATCAAAACTGGCAGATCATACGATGGGATTGGATTAAGCCCATCAGAGAGGATCAAAACTGGAAGATCATATAAAGAAGAAGGAATATGCCCATCATCGAGGATCAAAACTAAGAGATCATATAATGGGGTAGGAATATACCAATCATAGAGGATCAAAACTAGGAGATCATTTGATGTAATAAGAATATGCCCATCACAGAGTAACAAAAATGGGAAATCATATGAAGGGTTATGAATTTGCCCATTATAGAGTATTAAAACTAGGAGATTATATGATGTGGTAGGAATATGCCCATCATAGAGTATTAAAACTAGGAGATTATATGATGGGGTAGGAATATGCCCATCATAGAGGATAAAAAATTAGGAGATCGTGTGATGGGGTAGAATTATGTCCATCATAGAGGATCAAAACTAGGAGATCATATGATTGGGAACAGAGAATCGAAACTGGGAGATCATATGATGGGGTAGGAGTATGCCCATCAAATAAGATCAAGATTGGGAGATCAAATGATGGGGTATGAATATACCCATCTCAACGAATCTAATCTGTGATATCATATGATGGCCTAGGAATATGCCGATCAAAGGGGATCGAAATTGGAAGATTATATGATGCGGTAGGAATATGCACAGCTCAGAGAATCAAAACTGGGAGATCATATGATAGGGTAGGAATATTCCCATTAAAGTGGATCAAAACTGGGAGATCGTAGGATGGGGTAGGAATATGCCCATCATAGAGGATCAAAACTAGGAGATTGTATAATGGGGTAGAAATATGCCCATCACCGAGGATCGAAACTGGGAGATCATATGATGGGGTATGATTATGCCCATCAAAAAGCAAAAAGGGGGGGTGGGAATATGCCCATCATAGAGGAACATTATTGGGAGATCGTACGATGGGGTAGGAATATGCCCATCACAGGGGATCAAAACTATGAAATCATACGTAGCTGTAGGAATATGCCCATCACAAAGGACCAAATCTAGGAGATCATGTGATGGCGTAGGAATATGCCCATCATAGAGGATCAAAACTAGAAGATCAGATGGTGGGTTGGAAAATGCCCATCAAAAAGGATCAAGACTAGGAGATCGTATGATTAGGTAGGAATATGCCCATCACAAAGGATCCAAACTGGTAGATCATATGATGGGGTAGGAATGTGCCCATTGCAGAGGAACAAAAATGGGAGATCATATAATAGGGTAAGAATATACCAATCATTAGGGATCGAAACTAGGATATTATATGATGGGGTAGGAAAATGGACATCACAGAGAATCAAAATTAGGAGATTGCATGATGGGGTAGGAATATGGCCATCACAAAGGATTAAACTGAGAGATAATATGATGGGGTAGAAATATTCCCATAACGGTGGATCGAAACTAGGAGATAATTTGATGGGGTAAAGAGGATCAAAACTGGGAGATTGTATGATGGGGAAGGAATATGCCCATCAAAGAGGATTAAAACTGGGAGATCGTATGATTAGGTAGGAGATCGATATTGGAAGATCATATGAAGGGATAGGAATATGCCCATCACTAAGGATCAAAACTGGCAGATCATACGATGGGATTGGATTAAGCCCATCAGAGAGGATCAAAACTGGAAGATCATATAAAGGAGAAGGAATATGCCCATCATCGAGGATCAAAACTAAGAGATCATATAATGGGGTAGGAATATACCAATCATAGAGGATCAAAACTAGGAGATCATTTGATGTAATAGGAATATGCCCATCACAGAGTAACAAAAATGGGAGATCATATGAAGGGTTATGAATTTGCCCATTATAGAGTATTAAAACTAGGAGATTATATGATGTGGTAGGATTATGCCCATCATAGAGTATTAAAACTAGGAGATTATATGATGGGGTAGGAATATGCCCATCATAGAGTCATAAAACTAGGAGATCATGTGACGGGGTAGGAATATGCCCATCAGAGAGGATCAGAATTGGGAGATCATATGATGGGGTAGGAATATGCCCATCATAGAGGAACATTTCTAGGAGATCATTTGATTGGGTTAAAATATGGCCATCATAGAGGATCAAAACATGGAGTTCATATGATGGGTTTGGAATATGCCTATCATAGAGGGTCAAAAGTTAGAGATCATATAATGGGGTTGAAGTATGCCCATAAATGAGGATAAAAATTGAGTGATCATTTGAAGGGGTATGAATATGCCAATCATAGAGGATTAAGACTGGAGGATTATATAATAAGGCAGGAATATGCCCATCATAGAGGATCAAAGTTGGGAGATTGTATGATCTAGAAGGAATATAATCATCAAAAAAGGATTAAAACTGGGAGATCATATGATGGGGTAGGAATATGCCCAACATAGAGGATCTAAACTAGGAGAGCATATAATGGGGTATGAATATGCCCATCACAAAGGATCAAAAATAGGAGATCATATGATGGGGTAGGAATATGCCCATCATAGAGGAACAACAATGGGAGATCGAATAATGGGGTAAGAATACGTCCATCATAGAGGATCAAAACTGGGACATCATAGGATGGGGTAGGAATATGCCCATCATAGAGGGATATTAATGGGAGATCATATGATGGGGAAGGAATATGCCTATCATAGAGAATCAAAAACTAGGAGATCATATGATGGGGTAGTAATATGCCCATCACAAAGGATCAAAAATAGGAGATCATATGATTGGGTAGGAATATGCCCATCAAAGAGGAATAATAATGCGAGATTATATGTTGGGGTAAGAATATGCCCATCACAGAGGATCAAAACTAGGAGATCGTATGATGGAGTAGGAATATGCCCATCACAGAGGATCAAAATTGGGAGATTGTATGATGGGATAGTAGTATGCCCATGATAGAGGATCAAATATAGGATATTATATGATGGGGCATAGACGATCAAAATTGGGAGATCATATCATGGGAAGGGTTATGCCCATTAAAAAAGAACAAAATTAGGAGATCAAATTATAGGGTAGGAATATGCCCATCTCAAATGATTTAAGCTGGAAGATCATATAATGGGGTTGAAATATGCCCATCATAGAGGATCAAAACTAGGAGTTCATATGATGGGCGAGGAATATGTCTATCATAGAGGATCAAAATTGGGAGATTAGATGATGGGGTAGGAATGTGCCCATCATAGAGGATTGAAACTGGGAGATCGTATGATCGGGTAGGAACATGCCCATCTCTGAGGATCTAAATTTGGAGATTATTTGATGAGGTATGATTATGGCCATCATAGAGAAATAAAATGGGAGAGACAATGATGGGGGTAGGAATATACCCATCATAAAGGAACATTACTGGGAGATTATATGATGGTGTAGGAATAAGCCCATCACAGAGGATCAAAACTAGATCATAAGATGGGGTAGGAATATGCCTGTCATAGTGGATCAAATCTAGGAGATCATATAATGGGGTAGGAATATGCCCATCATAAAGGATCGAAATTGTGAGATTGGAAGATGGGGTAGGAATATGCCCATCAAATAGGATCAAAATTGGGAGAACGCATGATGGGGTAGGAATATTCCCATCACAAAGGATCCAAACTGATAGATCATATGTTAGGGTAGTAATATACCCATCACAGAAAGATAAAAATGGGAGATCATATAATAGGAAAAGAATATTCTCATCATGGAGGATTAAAACTAGGAGATAATATGATGGGGTAGGAATATGCCCATCATAGAGAATCAAAACTAGGAGATCATATAATGGAGTAGGAATATGTGCATCACAGAGGATCGAAATTGGGAGATCATGTGATGGGGTAAAAATATACCCATCACAGAGGATCAAAACTAGGAGATCATATGATGGGGAACAGAGAATCAAAACTGGGAGATCATATGATGGGGTAGGAGTATGCCCATCAAAGAAGGTCAAAACTAGGAGATCAAATGATGGGGTACAAATATACCCATCTCAAAGGATCCAATCTATGATATCATAGGATGGCCTAGGAATATGCCGATCAATGGTGATCAAAATTAGGAGATTATATGATGGGGTAGGAATATGCACGGCTTAGAGAATTGAAACTGGGAGATCATATGATGGGGTAGGAATATTCCCATCAAAGTGGATCAAAACTTGGAGTTCGAATGATTGGGTAGGAATATGCCTATCATAGAGGATCAAAATAAGGAGATTGTATGATGGGGTAGAAATATACCCATCATCGAGGATCGAAATACGAAGATCGTATGAGGGGGTATAATTATGACCATCACAAAGAACAAAAATGGGAGGGAGGGTTGGAATATGCCCATCATTACTGGGAGATCGTATAATGGGGTAGGAATATGCCCATCACAGGGGATCGAAGCTACGAGATCATATGCTGGTGTAGGAATATGCCCATCACAGAGGACCAAATCAAGGAGATCGTATGATGGCGTAGGAATATGCCCATCATAGAGGATCAAAACTAGAAGATCGGTTGATGGGGTTGGAATATGCCCATCAAAAAGTATCAAAACAAGGAGATCATATGATCTGGTAGGAATATGCCCATCACAAAGGATCCAAACTGGAAGATCATTTGATTGGTAGGAATGTGCCATCACAGAGGAACAAAAATGGGAGATCGTATAATAGGGTTAGAATATACCAATCATAGGGGATCGAAACTATGAGATCATATGATGGGGTGGGAAATGCACATCGCAAAAAATCTGAATTAGGAGATTACTTGATGGGGTAGGAATATGCCCATCGCAAAGGATTGAAATTGGGAGATCATATCATGGGGTAGAAATATTCCCATCATGGTGGATCAAAACTAGGAGATCATTTGATGGGGTAAAGAGGATCAAAACTAGGAGATTGTAAGATGGGGAAGGAATATACCCATTAAAGAAGATTAAAAATGGTAGATTTAATTTTGGATTGAAAGAGATTTAATTTTAACTTGCCAATTTTTATTAGAATGTTGGGATTATATTCCTAGAAGATTAAGGTCATATAGCCTAAGCCTACCTCAGAACCTAAGTCTAAATTGGATACTAAAAATTTGTAACCCAACCTAGCTAATGCAATATAAATCTGGACTTAACCAGGCCAGGTTTGGGGAGCTAGCTAACCACCTAATAATTTTAAAATAATGAGTCTGATATTTTAGGTAGAGTGGTAGGGACGTTACTTAAGATAAGTTTTTGAGAATAAGGCCGACATCTAGAGCAGTCCTTAAATGACCTTTTAACTTATGTTAGGTAATATGAAACTTAAAGTAAATGAAATTAAATTTTTGACTCATTTTAATTTATTTTTAATGCAATGAGTGCTAGTTGACTTAAATGCTTAAATCAAATATGAAGCAATTTTTTTAAAAAAGGCTTAAAAATAGATTTTTATCCTAAAATACACAGACTCCCCATGACAGATCTGTACCCTCATAGGCCAGGAGATCTGCCAAAACTCGCAGGTAGGGAGGTGCCTAACAAAAAAAAGAAGATGCAATAATTATGCAATGAGAACTCCCAGCAGTCCCGGGCTTACTTCTAATAATATTTGATTTTTATGTGAGCTTAAAAGTTTTAATTTTGTTTAAGTTGAAGAATATTAATGTTCCCTCATGAGCCTTCGATCAGGTTCCAAGAAAAATCAAAATCCACATGCAAAATTGCTAAAAAAAACTACTAAAAGGAGACAATCCTATATCACAGTCAACACATCAATTATTATTCAAATTAAAAGTCCATATGATAAGTGCCACTTAATATTTCAATGCAAGATTTGTAAAAAGTTAAGTGGCCGAGTACTACGGACAATAGCCCGGATTCTATCCCTAAGACTCAAGTGACTTTGAGAATATGTCTTCTCATTTTTCACTTCTTCATCCTGTTGAGGGCTCTTTGGATCCATGGGTATGCATATCCGAATGAAAAGAAACTCCCCCTTGAAAGTGGTACTTTCGTTTTCCTTTGGCTATTTTAAGTATCCTAACTTCGTCTTCCAAATGGAGGAGAACTCTCCCCTAAGGGATGTTCTCTCCTCTTTGAAATCTAAGTTGGATACTTATGTACCCCTCTCAATTGTCACTTTTAATTACAACTTAATATATATGAATTACATTTGATAAAAAGTAAAATCTAAACTCAACACCTGCAGGATTATCCTAAGCAGTTATAATTTGAAATCATATCTCAAGTAGTTATGTATTAAAATTAATATGCTCAAACTAGACATGCTTGGCTATACTCTTTTAATTTTTATAGGGGGACTTAGCATTCTGGAGCACCTATAGTAATTTTATTAATTTAAATTTAACTTTTCCCCGATTAGTTTCAATGCCCTGTATGAGTATAGCCACCTGCATAAGATTATATTAGCATTTAAATCACCCCTATCCTAAAGGTAAATTTAACGTCCATCAATCACATTACAGAGTGCAAAAAATAAATAAAAAATCACAACAATCATCTAATTATAACAACCAGCATGCAGTGAAAGCTCATAAAACCCATCACATAGTAGAAAAATAAACATCGGCCTAGCCTAAATCTTTAAGTGGTGCTCTAACAAATCATCTATGTGTGTGTAGAAGGCTGTGTGGTTTGGATGTATCTTATATTGGGTAATTGGTTAAAGTTGTCTAGTGTTTAGGTTTATTGAAGGTTCAAAGGTAAATTTAGTTGAAGTTAAAATGCTAATTTGTTAAAGTTTATTTTAAAATTTGATTTTTGGGATTGATTGATGAAATGGATTTAACTAATTAGAAGTTAAAGAATTCATGTAATATTAATTAATTTAACTTAGTTGTTGATTTTAGATTAAATTAATTTATATTTTCCATCAACCTGTTCATTGTGTTATGCCACCAAGCTCGAGGAATAAAGCCTCTTTAGGACACGTGGCCCCACACCCCGGAGTAGTCCATCCTAAAAACCTGATTGATGTAGTTAAATTAAGAATTTTTCTTTGGTTAAATTAATAATCATCAATTAATTTTAAGGTTTTACATCCCATTGAATCAATTCGTAGCGTTGTGCCACCGGGTTCGAGGAATAAAGCCTCCTTAGGACACGTAGCCCCATAGCCTAGAGTAGTCTAGCCTAAAAAACTTCATCTTTGGAGTGGTTGTTGTATATTAAAATATTGGTTGATTGATTTAAACATTACCTTAAAATTTTCTGGAATTTGGGATTAATTATTAAATTTTAGAATTTTCTGGATTATTTTAATCATTTAATTAAGGGGTCAAAAAGCAATTTTCTAATTAAGCTTAAATTTTGGAAAGTTAGTATTTTTATAAAATATTAGAACTTAAGATGATTAATTAAAATGTAAGCATATCGGATTTGGATTTTTCTACATTTAATTATGAATGTTTGAAGTTTTAACTTGATTTTAGGTTAAGTTTGACCAAACAGTTGACTTTTTGATTTTAAATGATTTTTGATGATATGATATTTTAAATAAATATTATACCTTACATGGAGGATTATGTTTTTAAGTTTGATCAATTTGGAATTTTCTACAATTAGTTATGATTTTTCAAAGTTTTTATATTTATTTGAATTATTTAATTAGTTTAATTAAGGGTCTTTTAATGATTTTGCTCCAAATGAACTCTCAACTCCTTGAAATCAACTCCAAAGGTCTGGAATGACCTAAGAAGAGATTCCCAAGTGTTTGAGAATTTTATAGAATTTTAAACTATTTTTAATTAATTTAATTAATTAAATATTAATTTTTACTTCAAATTAAATTATCCTCAAAATTGAAGTCTTATTAAAGTGATTTTAATTTTCTCTAATTAAGGATTGAATGTTGGTTAATTTGATATATTATTCGAAATTTGTTGGATTTAATTTGAATTAATTATGATTTTTCAAAGTTTGATTAATTGATGGATTTTTTAAATTGCTTAATTATGGCAATTTTGATTATTTTAATCCAAACTCATCATAAACTATATGAAATCAATCCCAATGGTCAGGGATGACCCATTGGAGTATTTCACAAGTTTAAAATTTATTTGGGATTTTAAATAATGTTTAATTATTCTATTTAATTAATTGCTAATTTTCACTAAATTTTAAATTAAAGTTAAATATAAAGTCGAGTGATCAAGATTTTATTTTTCCTTGATAAAGAATCTAATTTTAATTAGTTTGATATATTATATATAATTTTTGGATTAAATTTGATTTATTATGTTTTTTTGAATTTACTAGGTCTTAAAAAGGACTGAATTTTGATTAGTTTAATTTTCTGACTTAGTGACCTCCAAATCTAGTACAATTTGGACCTAAGGTGTAAAATATCATTAAGTTTAATGTTCTGAAGTTTTCACCCCTATTGGATGGGTGTATAATTTTTTAGAATTTTTCTAAGTTGGCTAGACCATTTCCTTAATTATTTTTCCTAATTGTCTATATTCTTCAAATGGGTTTGAAATTTTGGTCATCTAACCCTGGTACCTATGCAAGCACACCAGAGAAATTATGCAGCTTAATTATAAGAATTTGAAATGTTATGAATTTCTAAAGTTTTGGGTCTAATTTAGACCCATTACTTTGAAAATTCACATCACAAAAATTCACTAGACATCTGATCCTAAGAAAATTATAGGGAATGCCTAAGATGTCCATAAACATTTCACCAAAATTTGGGTTCAATTTGATCACTTGATTGGGAGAAAATTACAAAATTTGGGTTTTAAACAAACACAAATGACTCACTATACAGTGATCAAAATGCTTTAAGTTTAAATTTAATAAATAGTAGGGCTCAAGATTTTTCCAAAGAGCCCAAGAGTACTAAATTTTGTGAAAAAATGGATTTTCTATGAATTTTTGAAGTTCTGGGCATTTAATTGAATTTTTTTATTGAATTTGAGCAGAAATGAGTAGCGCGCGTGATGGCGACACGTGGCGCGATCATAGCCGTCCGATCAAAACTCAGTTGAAAATGAACTAAAATTTCAATTACCCATAACTTTCAATCCAACTGTCCAAATTTGATGAAATTTCAAATGTATGATCCTGATATCCTAATCTTTCAACCCATGGAATTTCAATTCTCCATGCATTGAGATTTAGGAGAAATCAAGGTTTTATCATATACCTTAAAATGAGCATAACTTACAATCTAGATTTCAGATTTTGATGTTCTTAAGCTTATTGGAAAACTGGAGATGTCCTCTACAACTTTGATGAAGACCTCAAGAACTTTTAAGGGCTGGATTTAAATCTGCTACTAAAATTCTCATTTCTCGCTCTTTCTCTCTCTCTCTTCTCAAATTGGGTTCTAAAGCTTGCAACCACTTGGGAAAAGCTTGGGGAGGCTTCAATTATATCTGGAAAGGTTGGATTATGTATGGAATGGATATAGATTGCGGGAATTAGATGTTTTGGTAGATATGAGAGTATAATGAGCTTTGGGAGGTTTATTTTGGCATTTTCTCCTTATCCCTTATGGTTGATAGAGGGGGAGAGACTTTGGGCTATAGCCAAGTACCTCTCACAGTTATCCTAATGCATAGGGAGGACATGTGTTTATGAAAAATCCATAGCTTGAATGTTTGACTAACTTTTGACCACTCCAAATGTCTATTTTGACTATTTGACTAGTCAACTTGCCACATGGGATGGTGAGGTGGCATGGGGAGTGTCTTGAGAGATGGTTTGATTAATTTAAATATGGCTTGAGATTAAGGACTCAAGATTTGGATGTATAAGTGTAAAGAAAGAGATTTGTCTAAATTTTGGCAAGTTTGATTTGGTGCTTTAGTCAAGCTAGCTATGGTTTAATCCAAAATAAAATTTGGAAATATTTTGGGTATGATTAGGATATATTTTGGAAAGAATTTGAGGGTTCAATTGATTTGATTTGGTCATAGATGTTGAATTGGCTCATTTAACCCTTAATGGGTTATTTGGTCAACCAAGTTGACGAAGGGCCAGGTTTTAGGTCCAATGCACTTCTAATGATATTTAGGACGTATTGGAGGAGATTCCTAGGTTTGGTTTGAAAAGATTATATTGGAATTTCAAGAAAATTCCAAAATTGCCCTTAAGGGGCATTTTGGTTATTTTGACCCCTGGTCAATAGAGGGTCAAAGTGGGTCCATCAAAATGCAATTTAATGCTTAACATATTATGATTAAGATTTTGGATATGACTTGAGAGTTTGGAGAAGGCTCCAAAGTCAAAATCTATTGGGTAGGAGGTCCAATGGCATAGGCCATAAATATTTGAATGTTTTATAGCGTTTGAAATTGGTTTAAGTTTCTAGAGTTAGAGACCTCCAAATGAGCTCAAATTTGGAGGGTAGACCCTAGGGACATGTATAATCAATATACAACTAACAAATCATGAATCAGATGTCATCTAATTAGGGTTTGAAATATTTAAAAAATCATTGGAAAAGGATTTCAGTACAGTGCCTTAGAACCTTGAATTTTAGTTTAAATATTTGGGTTTAATTTGGATTTTGGATTTGTTTGCTTGAATTTAAATTATCCACATCACATAATTAATTGGATGATTGCAAATGGATGGATAGGATTAAGGCTAGATTGGTCTAAGATCTAGATTGATCCTATGGTTTGGATTGGTCCTAGTGACCTCATATAAAAATAAGGTCAACAGTAGGATTATAACCATCATAGAGGATAAAAATAAGGAGAATGTACGATGGGGTGGGAATATGCCCATCACAGAGGATCAAAACTGGGAGATCATAAGATGGGGTTGGAATATGCCCTTCACTGAGGATCAAAATTGGCAGATTACATGATTGGGTAGGAATATGCCTATTATAGAGGATCAAAATAGGAAGATTGTATGAAGGGATAAGAATATGCCAATCACTTAGGATCGAAATTAGGAGACTGTGTGATAGGGCAGGAATATATTAATCGCAGAGGATTGAAAATGGGAGATCGTATGATGGAGTTGGAATATGCCCATCATAAAGGATCGAAATTGGGAGATCGTATAATGGGATAGGAACGTACCTATCATAGAGGATTAGAACTAGGAGATCATCAGATGGGGTAGGAATTTTCTCATCACTGAGGATCAAAACTTGTAGATCATATGATGGGGTAGGAATATACCCATCAAGAGGATTGAAAGTGGGAGATCGTATGATGGGGTAGGAATATGCCCATCACATAGGAAAAAAATAAGAGATCGTATGATGGGGTAGGAATATGCAAATCACAGAGGAACAAAAATGGGTGATCGTATAATGGTGTAGGAATAGGCCCATCAAGAGGATTGAAACAAGGAGATCATATGATGGGGTAGGAATATGCCCATCATAGAGGATCAAAACTATGAGATCGTATGATGGGGTAGGAATATGCCCATCATAAAGGATCAAAACTTTGAGATCATCAGATGAGGTAGGAATTTTCTCATCACTGAGGATCGAAACTTATAGATCATATGATAGGGTAAGAATATGCCCATAATAGAGGATCAAAATTGGAAGATTGGATGAAGGGGTAGGAATACGCCCATCATTGAATATCTATACTAGGAGATCATATGATGGGGTAGGAATATACCCATCAAGAGGATTGAAAGTAGGTGACCACATAATGGGGTAGGAATATGCCCATCAGATAGGAACAAAAATAATCTAATGCCTATCATAGAGGAATATGCCTATCATAGAGGAATAAAAATGGGAGATCGTATATTGGTGTAGGAATACGCCTATAAGCGAGGATCGAAACTAGGAGTTCATGTAATGGGGTATGAATATGCCTATCACAGAGGATTAAAAATATGAAGTCGTATGATGGGGTAAGAATATGCCCGTCATGGGAGATCACATTTACGTGATCATATGATTGGGTAGGAATATGCTCATCACAGAGGATAAAAACTAGGACATCATATGAAGGGGTGGAATATACCCATCATAGAGGATCAAAATTAGGAGTTCGTGTGATGGTATTGGAATATTTCAATCATAGAGGATCAAAATAGGGAGATCGTATGATGGGGTAGGAATATGCCCATTATAGAGGATATAAATTGGGAGATCATATGATGGGTTAGGAATATGCCCATCATTAAGGATCAAAACTGCAAAACAAATGATGGGGTAGGAATATACCCATTATAGAGGATCTAAATTGGGGGATCGTATAATGGGGTAGGAATATGAGCATCATAGATTATCAAAACTGGGAGATCGTAAGATGGGGTAAGAATATGCCCATCACTAAGGATCAAAACTGATAGAATATATGATGGGGTACAAATATGCCATTATAGAGGATCAAAATAGGAAGATCAGATGAAAGGGTAGGAAAATGCCTATCACTAAGGATCAAAATTAGGACATCGTTTGATGGGGTACGAATATACCAATCATGGAGGATCAAAACTTAGAGATCGTACGATGGAGTAGGAATATGCTCATCAGAAAGAAACAAAAATGGTAGACTGTGTAATGGGGTAGGAATATGTCCATCACAGAGGATCAAAACTAGGAGTTCATATGATGTGGTAGGAATATGCCCATCATAGAGGTTCAAAACTTGGAGATCGTGTGATGGGGCAGAAATATGCCTAACATAGAGAATCAAGATTGGGAGATCGTATGATGTGAATATGTCCTTTATAGAGGAATAAATTTGGGACATCTTATGTTGGGGTAAGAATAGGCCCATCAAAGTGGATCGAAACTAGGAGGTCACTTGAGGGGGTAGGAATATGTGCATCACAGAGGATCGAAACTGAGAGATCATATGATGGGGTAGGAATATGCCCATCACAGAGGATCAAAACTAGGAGATCGTATGATGGGATAAGAATATGCCCATTATAGTGGATAGAAATTGGGAGATCATGTGATGGGGTAGGAAAAGGCCCATCACTAAGGATCATGACTAGAAGGTCATATGTTGGGGTAGGAATTTTCCCATCACAGAGGATCAAAATTGGGAGATCGTATGATGGGGTAGGAATATGCCCATCACAGGGGATCAAAACTGGAAGATCATATGATGGGGTAAAAATACGCCAATCAAAGAGCGTCAAAATTGGGAGATCGTATGATGGGTAGGAATATGCTCATTACACAGGATCAAAACTGGGAGATCGTGTGATGGGGTAGGAATATGCCCATCACAGAGGATCGAAACTAAGAGATCGTATAATGGGGTGGCAATATGCCTATTATAGAGGATTGATACTAGGAGATCGTATGATGGGGTAGGAATATGCTGATGATAGAGGATTGAAACTGGAAGATCATATGATGGAGTTTGAATATTCCCATCATAGTACATCAAAATAAGGATATCGTGTGATGGGGTAGAAATATGCCAATCAAAGAGGATCAAAATGGGGAGATCACATGATGGGGTAGGAATACGCCCATCATAGAGGATCAAAATTGGGAGATTGTATGAATGGGTAGGAATATGCCCATCATTGATGATCAAAACTAGGAGATCTTATGTTGTTGTCGGAATATACCCATTATAGAGGATCAAAATAGGGAGATCATATGATGGGGTTTTAATATGCCCATTAGAAGGAACAAAAATGGCAGATCGTATAATGGGGTAGGAATATGCCCATCACATAGGATCAAAATCAGAGATCATATGATGGGGTCAGAATATGCCCATCACAGAGGATCAAAACTAGGAGATCATATGATGGGGTAAGAATATGCCCATCACAGAGTATCGAATTAGGAGATTTTATGATGGCGTGGGATTATACCCATCATATAGGATCAGAGCTAGGAGATTTTATGATGGCGTAGGAATATGCTAATCACCGAGGATCAAAACTGGGAGATCATAAGATAGGGTAGGAATATGTCCATCATAGTAGATCAAGATAGGAAGTTCATAAGAAGGGGTAGGAATATGCCCATCACTAAGGATCGAAACTAGGAGATCATGTGATGGGGTAGGAAAATACAAATTACAATAGATCAAAATTGGGAGAACGTATGATGGAGTAGAAATATGGCCATCATTGAGTAACCAAAATGGGAGATCATTTATTGAGCTAGGAATATGCCCATCACAGAGGATTTAAACTAGGAGTTCATATGGTGGTGTAGGAATAAGTCAATCAGAGAGGATCAAAACTAGGAGATTGTATGATAGGGAAAGAAAATGCCCATCATAGAGGATCCAAACTAAGAGATCGTATAATGGGATAAGAATATGCCCATCACAGAGGATCGAAACTAGGAGTTCGAATGATGTGGTAGGAATAGGCCCATCACAGAGGATAACAACTGTGACATCATGTGATGGGGAAGAAATACACCCATTAAAGAGGATCAAAATGAAGTGATCGTTTGATGGGGTAGGAATATGCCTATCACAAAGGATCCAAACTGGTAGATCATATGATGGGGAAGAAATATGCCTTTCATAGAGGATCAAAATTGTGAGATCATATGATGAAGTAGGAGTATGCCCATCACAGAGGATCAAAACTAGGAGATCATTTGATCGGGTAGGAATATGCCCATCTGAGAGTATTAAAATCGGAAGATCATATGAAGGGGAAGGAATATGCCCATCACAAAGGATCGAAACTAGGAGGTCGTACGATGGGGTAGGAAAATGCCTAGCACAGAGATTCAAAATTATGAGATCATGTGATGGGGTAAGAATATGCCCATCATAGAGGATCAAGATTGGAAGATCATATGATGGGTAGGAATATACCCATCATAGAGGGTGTAAAGTGGGAGATTGTATGATGGGATAGGAATATACCCATCATAAAGGATCAAGGAATATACCCATCATAGATGATCAAAACTGGGAGATCGTATGATGGGGTAGGAATATGTCAATCATAGAGGATAAAAAATGGGAGATCATAAGATGGGACAGGAATATACCAATCATTGAAGATCGAAACTAGGGGATCATATGTGAATGTTCGATAGGGATGTTAAGCCCTAGTGAACTAGTCCCGAGGCTAACCAAGAGGGGGGGGGTGAATTGGTTATTTCAAAATTTCATGATAATAATGAAAATCTTTTTATAACGTACAGTGGAAACGAATTAAAACAACGATAAAAAGATCAACCAAAGATATTCACCCAAGTAGTTAATATCAGAAAAGTAAAGTGCAAAACTGAATCAGAAAAGCAAACCAGATTTTATAGTGGTTCGGTCAACTTGACCTACGTCCACTCCTCGGAGCCTCCCCTCCGGGTATTGCACTAAACAAAAAGTGTCTCTCCTTTTACTCCCACAGCAAGGCGGAGAAGCCTTTACAAACACCTCCTTTTCACCACACGGTGAGGCAGAGAACCCGACTTCCTTTCGCTTCATCCTGAAGCAGGCAGAGAACCTTCGAACTCCTTTTGCTTCCTCCTGAAGCAGGCAGAGAACCTTCAAACTCCTTTTGCTTCCACCTGAAGCGGGCAGAGAACCCCGGATCTTCTTGCGAACGATCCTCCCACGACGAACACTGACTAGACGAAAGACGACGAGCGGAGAAGATGACTCTGATCCGTGCACGGAGCAACCTTAGTGAATCCCTCACTAACTCCCCCTCACAAGATCTTCTCTCTCTCCCAACTCTCTCTCTCTCTCTAGGGTTTCTCAGGGAAGGAAGGCAGCAAAAGATAGTTCTTAATTTTGGAAAAGTTCTTTTAAAGGAGGGCTTAAAATTTGCCCTAAATCACAACTGGTCGGCCAAGATCGTCCAGGACGATCGATAGATCATCTTGTACGATCAGTTCAAATTCAGCTGTTTCAGCCTGGATGATTAGGCTCTTCTGGACGATCAGTAGAAAAAGTTTTTCATATCGTCCCGTACGATCCTGCGATCGTCCGGGATGATTAGTGCAAATTGAGGCAAATCGTCCAGGAGATAGTTCGGGTCGTCCAGAGAAATCTGTGATGGACGACCAAAAAATGACTTGATCGTCCAGGACGATTGGGACATCGTCCTGTACGATTAGTTCAAAAAGGCCCTAAATCGTCCTGTACACAGTTCGGGTCGTACAGCTGAAATGCACTAGACGATCACGATCGTCCGGGACGGTCCTGCGATCGTCCAGGATGATGTGATCGTATCAATTAAACATTAATTACTTTCCTAAATTACCAGACTAATTTAGGCATGATTGTAGTGAATCATCCAGGATGATACACGTATCGTCCAGACGATCAGACCAAAATACTTAAAATAAAACTTGCCTAACTTAATCTGGCGGCTGAGAATTTTTGATTTGGGCATATCATCCCGTACGATCCGGAGATCGTCCAAGACGATCTGCTTAATCAGACCCTCTTAACTTAGTCGCCCTAATTAGGGTTTCTATTTTGGATGGATCGTCCAGGACGATGTGAAAATCGTTTAGGACGATCTGAACAAAATTTTTAACAGAAACTCTAATTCACTCAATCTCTCTCCCTGAGTGTGTGTGTGCAAGGTTACTTAGCTAGGGAATCAGTTACATTACAATTGACTCAATAAAAGGAAAAATCATACATTTGACACACTTAGACGCGATCTTGAGTTGGCTTGAGTGGCTCGCGGTCTTTTGTGCCTGAAACAGATTAGCCAAGCAAAACACACTGGAAACATGTTTGTCATCATCAAAACCAGATTCACAACAATCTCCCCCTTTTTGATGATGGCAAACATTTGTAAAGTAGTCTAAAAATACAAGTAAACTAGAAGATTAAACAAAACAACCATTTTTTTTAATTTTCATTTAACAGCTAAAATAATACAGGAAATATGACTCAGAAAATAAAAATAGACATGAGTACAACTGACTCCCCCTTTTGACATCACAAAAAGGAGGAAAAACATAACACGAAAATAAAACATAAAATAAAACATAAATAGAACAACTACACAACAGAAAAATCAAAATTTTTCCTTGATTTTAGATTCAAAAACCAATGACAGGACGATTGACAGCGCTGAAATCCAGAAAAGGTTGGAAATAATCAACTTTCGTAACTCCGACCCCGGGCACCTTATCGATGCAAACCTCTTTCAACACAAAAATCCGATTCAAAAGAAAAGACATTAGATTTCAAAAGAGATCCTTTCAAGCCTCGTTCCAGAAAAATATCTGATATAATAGTGTTACAAAGTAAAAAATCAGAAATCGAGATTTTTAAAACTCAAGCTTTTGAAAATATTAAGTGGCGCACAGATTTCTCTAAGACATTTAACAATCTGAAAGGGAAGAAAGCTTGTTTTGGGCTCATTTTGTGCCTCTTTTTCAAATTGGTTAGCGCTTTGCGCATCTTTTGATTTTTGATACACTTTGTGTATCCAATTTGACAATTTCGCATCTTTTCTGTTTTGGGCTCATTTTATGCCTCTTTTTCAAATTATCTTGCGCACTGCGCATCTTTTATAAGCTTTCTCCTTTTCATAATCATTAAAGAGTCTCAGCTGTGAGATTATCTTCCAGACATAGGAGATGACTCTCCGCAGTAAGGAAGAACGATTCACAAAATAAAAGCCATACAACATATGATAAATGCAATCACTTAGTTTAGAAAATCAAACTAATGACTCAAGACTTTGAAAAATACTATTGATATGAGGCAGATTACTGTAGGAAGATAAAATAATCTCTATTTCAAAAACTAATATTTTAATTTTGAAGATGATTTTTATTCAAAAGAAGCTACACACCAGTAAAGGAGTTAGAGGAAGAGAAACAATTATCAATGTTTCTTCCCTTTAACAGATTCAGCGAAGTCAATCACTGCTTATCAGTTTCCAAACCAAAATAAGGTAAAAACTCCCAGTCAAAAATTCAGATCATCAGAAGTAGTGTGCGGTGATCAGATCTTAAAAAGTATAAAACCGTAAGTGCAAGATATGAACCAGTAAATAAATAAAAACAGGTAGAAAATCACAGCAAAGTAAATACTCAAATCAAACTAACAGTAAGGCTAACACAGAAATTAGCAGAAGAAATAAAATCAACTGAAAGCAAATAATCAAACCAAAACTAACTAACAGAAATAAAAAAACATAATACCAAAACTACCTAACAGAAATCAGAATACCAATCACAATAATCATAAATCAGCAGTCATCAGAATCAAGCATTTATATCAATCACTCCTAATCTGGTTCTCAAAATGCTGAATGAGTCAAAGGCCAGTGGTTTAGTGAATATGTCAGCCAGCTGATTTTCAGTTGCTACGTGGTGTAGCTCAATATCCCCTTTTGTAACATGGTCCCTAATGAAGTGATGCCTAATGTCAATGTGTTTGGTCCTAAAATGTTGGATTAGATTCTTAGAGATACAGATGGCACTAGTATTATCACACAGAACAGAAATTGTGCCAAAAGGTACTCCTAAATCCAAGACTTATTGCTTCAACCAAAGAACTTGGGCCACACAACTTCCTAAGGCAATGTACTCAGCTTCAGCATTGGAAAGTACAACTGAGTTCTATTTTCTACTGGACCAGGAGACTAACGACTGTCCGATGAATTGACAAGTCCCAGAAGTACTCTTCCTATCCACCCTACACCCCGCAAAGTCAGAATCAGAATATCCAATGATCTCAAAAGAGGTGATGTGCCTAGGGTACCAAATTCCTAGGTTTGGGGTTCCTAAAAGATATCTAAGAATTCTCTTAACAGCAGTCAGGTGGGACTCTTTAGGATCAGCCTGAAACCTAGCACAAAGACAGACACTAAACATGATATCAGGTCGGCTAGCAGTCAGGTAAAGTAGTGAACCTATTATTCCTCTATACTTCTTCTGATCAACAGATTTTCCATTTGAATCCTTATCTAACTGAACTGAGGAGGGCATGGGAGTATTGATTGGCTTGGCTTTGTCCATTTCATATTTCTTCAAAATGTCCTTAGTGTATTTTGATTGATTGAGAAAGGTTCCATCATCCATTTGCCTTATGCTAAACCCCAAAAAGTAGGACAATTCTCCCATCATACTCATCTCAAACTCCTTACTCATTATTTTAGAAAACTCTTCACATAAATATTTATCAGAAGATCCAAAAATTATATCATCAACAAAGATCTGGACAATGAGTAAGTCATCTCCTAATCTTCTCAGAAAAAGGGTGGTGTCTACGCTCCCCTTAACAAACTCTCTTTCTAACAGGAATGTGCTAAGCCTCTCATACCAAGCTCTGGGTGCCTGTTTCAATCCATATAAGGCCTTTTTTAATTTATAGACATGACTTGGATATTGGGAACTCTCAAAACCCGGGGGTTGTTCTGCAAAAACATCTTCTTTAATTACCCCATTTAAAAAGGCACTCTTGACATCCATTTGAAACAGCTTAAATCCCTTATAACAGGCAAAGGCTAGTAGCACTTTAATGGCTTCCAATCTAGCTACAGGGGCAAAAGTCTCCTCAAAATCAATCCCTTCTATCTGATTATACCCCTTTGCCACTAATCTTGCCTTATTTCTCACCACCACACAAGAATCATTCATCTTATTCTTAAAGACCCACTTGGTTCCCATAATACTTTGATTTTTATGTCTTTCTACTAACTCCCAAACATCATTCCTTACAAATTGATTCAATTCTTCCTGCATAGCTAAAATCCAAATGTCATCCGATAAGGCTTGATTGATGTTGGTGGGTTCAGTCATTGAGATAAAGGCAGAATGGTTTACTTCCTTCCTAAGTCCATGCCTAGTCCTAAAACCTTCAGAAGGGTCTCCTAAGATCAGTTCTTTAGGATGACTCGAAGAATATCTCCAATCTCTAGGCAGCTCAGTTTGAGGTTCTATCCTTTCCTCCAAATTTGTATTTCCAACTCCTTGGGTAACCTCAACAATCTCTTCATCTTCTACTTCAGATCTAGACTCCTTAGGATCAGATTCATCAAACACTACATGGGTTGTTTCTTCCACCACCAAAGTCCTCCTATTGAACACCCTAAAGGATTTCCCCACACTTGAATATCCTAAGAACACTCCTTCATCAGATTTGGGGTCAAATTTTCCTATGGGTGACTTCCCGTTGTTCAGAATGAAAACCTTACAACCAAAGACATGGAGGTGGGACAGATTTGGAGTTCAACCCTTAATGATCTCATAAGGTGTCTTGTTCAGTTTGACTCTCACATTCACCCTATTCAGCACATAACAGGCAGTGTTCACCGCTTCAGCCCAAAAGTATTTTGGAAGTGAATACTCGGCAAGCATGGCCCTAGCGGCTTCCACTAAGGTCCTGTTCTTCCTTTCAGCTACCCCGTTCTGCTGAGGGGTCCTAGGAGCTAAAAATTGTGACTAATCCCATGATCCTCACAAAAACTTCCAAATCTTTCATTTTCAAACTCCCCTCCGTGATCACTATGGATGGTAATAATCTCACATCCTAACTTCTTCTGAATCCAAGTAGAGAAGGATCTAAACTCATCAAATGACTCAGATTTATGTGACAAAAACTTAACCCAAGTGAACCTCGAATAATCATCTACAATCACAAAACCATAGACTCTCCCCCCTAAGCTGGCAGTGCTAATGGGTCCAAAGAGGTCCATGTGAAGAACTTCTAAAGGTCTAGAGGTGCTAATATCCTTAACAGAATGAAAAGAGGACTGGACTTGCTTTCCAAACTGACAGGCATCACACAGGTGATCCTTAGTGAACTTAAGCTTGGGCA
Source organism: Dendrobium chrysotoxum (assembly GCA_019925795.1). NCBI lineage: Eukaryota > Viridiplantae > Streptophyta > Magnoliopsida > Asparagales > Orchidaceae > Dendrobium > Dendrobium chrysotoxum. The sequence goes on from JAGFBR010000728.1 coordinate 31,938, forward strand.
CACCTCTAACTAAGTCCTTTTGGGTGACTCTCCTAAGGGTTTTCATACTGGCATGACACAATCTCCTATGCCATAGCCAAGACTCATCAGCAGCAGTTTTTAAGCAAATTGAATTATCAGATTTAATGCTACTTACATCCATCTTGTAGACATTGTTGATCCTTTGCCCCTGCAAAACAACTTCATCATTTAAGCTTAAAATGCAGCCAGTGGGCAGGAACTTGATGCTGTATCCCTTGTCACAGAGTTGACTGATGCTCAGCAAGTTATGTTTCAGTCCATCTACAAGCAAAACATTATCAATCATAAAATTCTTGGAATCACCAATAATACCTGAGCCTACCACCTTCCTGGTGGTGTTATCTCCAAGTGTAACCTTGCCTCCAGCTCTGGCCTCCAGCGAAATGAACTGATTTGCATCTCCAGTCATATGTCTAGAACATCCGCTGTCCAGGTACCACATGCTCTCACGAGGTCTTGTGTGAGAGCACACCTACAAAAGTATCAAACATCAGTCATAGGAACCCAAACAGGTTTGGGTTCCTTCTTATGAAAAGAAGAATGCAATGCATGCGTGCTGTGCTGTGAAATAGGCAGTTTGGGTTTCCACACCCAATGTGTACTACGGTGAACAGTGTAGGTGTGAGAAATATGTCCTAACATGCCACATGAAAAACATCTAACACCAGAAAAAGGGTTAACTAATCTATGTGGATGATGATGCCTCTTCCTAGATGTATATGAAACATGCTTTGAAGAACTTGCAATAGATTTTTCAAAAGGTGGCGGTGCATAAAACTGTTCAAAAGTAGGCAGTGTTTTGTTCTTTTCAAAAGCACTGATCTTTACTTTCAAAAACTCATTTTCTTTATTTAAACTTGCAATTTCAAATTTCAAGGTTCCATTGCTACTTTCTACTTCACATGCCATTGTATCTAACTCTTTAAAAGCTCTTTCTAAGTCCACATGCATAGTTTTCAATGAATCATGCTCAGACACTAAATCAGAATATTTTTTATTTAACTCATCGAATTCATCAAGCAAAGACATGTGATTGAAATCAAGTGTGGAATGATCTTTAACTACAGAATCATGCTCTTTTTGTAAAGTTAAGTAATCTAATTTCAAACTAGCATGAGTTTTCTTAAGCATCCTATACGATGTATGAATTCTTTTAGAAACTTCAAATAATTGATCGTAAGTCAGCTCATATACCTCTTCCTGGTCCGACTGACCAGGATGTTCATCAGCCATCAGACATAAGTTTGTTTCCTCCTCTTCAGCTTCAGTCTCAGAAGAGTCGGATGCAGAGTCTGCCCAGAACGCCTTCTGAATCTGCTTCTTGTCCTTTCTGAACTTTGGTTTCTCCTCACCCTTCTCCTTGCTTGGGTGAGCTTTAAGTGTAGGACAATCAGCCTTAATGTGTCCAGGCTTCCTGCATTCAAAACAAACAGATTCAGATGAACTCTTAAAATTTTTATTGGACTTACCCTTGTTCCACTTCTGATAGTTCTTATGTTTCTTCCTTAGAAAGCTTTTGAATTGCCTTGTGATTAAGGCAACATCATCGCTATCAGACCCGGAACTGCTAGCATCTGAAGCCTTGGCCTTTAGTGCCACTGTCTTCTCTTTCTTGCGTTCACCTGCATCAAGTTGCCTTTGGTTCACCCCTTGCTCGTAAGCAATGAGTGATCCAAGTAAGCTGTCAATAGAGTAAGTATTTAAATCTTTAGATTCAGTAATAGCAGTAATCTTAGCATCATATGAAGCAGGCAAACATCTAAGAATCTTGTTCACTCTTTCGTAGTTAGTAAGTTCTCTACCTAGAGCATGCAAAGAGGTAACAATCTGAGTGAACCTTGTGTACATTTCTGAAATAGTCTCACTAGGTTTCATGCGAAAAAGTTCGTAATCATATAACAAGATGTTTAACCTAGACTGTTTGACTTCAGTTGTACCTTCGTATGTTATGCATAATCTATCCCATATTTCCTTTCCCGTTGTACAAGTAGAAACACGCATTTAGTCTTCAGATTTTAAAGCACAAAAGAAACAGTTCAAGCATTTTGTATTTAACTGTGCTAAATCACGATCATCAAACGTCCAATCAGCAAAAGGCAGTTCAGTTTTCACATTGTTAATCAATCTAAAAGGTGGTTCGTATCCGTCTTTAACTAACATCCACATGCGATAGTCAATAGATTGCAGAAAAGTAGACATGCGTGTTTTCCAAAAATCAAAAGGAATATTATCAAACAACGGTGATCTTGTAATAGAATATCCTTCAGCAGTATTACGATTATTACAGTTAGCCATGGATCAAATTCAAAAGTTTTTAAACCTAAATTTTGAATCCCGCTCTGATACCACTTGAAAGTTCGATAGGGATGTTAAGCCCTAGTGAACTAGTCCCGAGGCTAACCAAGAGGGGGGGAGGTGAATTGGTTATTTAAAAATTTCACGATAACAATGAAAATCTTTTTATAACGTGCAGCGGAAAAGAATTAAAACAACGATAAAAAGATCAACCAAAGATATTCACCCAAGCAGTTAATATCAGAAAAGTAAAGTGCAAAACTGAATCAGAAAAGCAAACCAGATTTTATAGTGGTTCGGTCAACTTGACCTACGTCCACTCCCCGGAGCCTCCCCTCCGGGTATTGCACTAAACAAAAAGTGTCTCTCCTTTTGCTCCCACAGCAAGGCGGAGAAGCCTGTGCAAACACCTCCTTTTCACCACACAGTGAGGCAGAGAACCCGACCTCCTTTCGCTTCCTCCTGAAGCAGGAAGAGAACCTTCGAACTCCTTTCGCTTCCTCCTGAAGCAGGCAGAGAACCTTCGAACTCCTTTTGCTTCCACCTGAAGCGGGCAGAGAACCCCGGATCTTCTTACGAACGATCCTCCCACGACGAACACTAACTAGACGAAAGACGACGAGCGGAGAAGACGACTCTGATCCGTACACGGAGCAACCTTAGTGAATCCCTCACTAAATCCCCCTCACAAGATCTTCTCTCTCTCTCCCAACTCTCTCTCTCTCTAGGGTTTCTCAGGGAAGGAAGGCAGCAAAAGATAGTTCTGAATTTTGGAAAAGTTCTTTTAAAGGAGGGCTTAAAATTTGCCCTAAATCACAACTGGTCGGCCAAGATCGTCCAGGACGATCGATAGATCGTCCTGTACGATCAGTTCAAATTCAGCTGTTTCAGCCTGGACGATTAGGCTCTTCTGGATGATCAGTAGAAAAAGTTGTTCATATCGTCCCGTACGATCCTGCGATAGTCCTGGACGATTAGTGCAAATTGACTCAATAAAATGAAAAATTATACATTTGATACACTTAGACCCGATCTTGAGTTGGCTTGAGTGGCTTGCGATCTTTTATGCCTGAAACAGATTAGCCAAGCAAAACAAACTGGAAACATGTTTGTCATCATCAAAACCAGATTAGCAACAATATGATGGGGTAGGAATATACCTATCACAGAAGATCGAAACTGGGAGATTATATGATGGTGTAGAAAAATGCCCATCACAGAAAAAAAAATGGTAGATCATAATATATGGTTGGAATATTCCAATAACAGAGGATCAAAATAAGGAGATCATCTGAAGGGGGAGGAATATGCCCATCTCAGAGGATCAAAGCTAGGAGATCGTATGATGGGGCAGGAATATGCCCATCACAGAGGATAAAAACTATAGATCGTATAATCGTGTAAGAGTATGCCCATCACAGAGGATTGAAACTAGTAGATCATATGATGGGGTGAAAATATGCCCATCGTAGTGGATCGAAATTGGAGGATCATATGAAGGGGTAGGAATATGCCATCACTGAGGATCAAAACTAGATGATCATATGATGGGGTAGGAATATACACATCATAAAGGATCAAAATAGGGAGATCATATAATGGGGTTGGAATATGCCCATCACAAAGGAACAAAAATGGGAGATCATATAATGGGATATGAATATGCCCGTCAGAGAGGATCGAAACTAGGAGATTATATGATAGGGTAGGAGTATGCCCATCATAGAGGATCAAAACTAGGAGATCATTTGATGGGGTAGGAATATGCCCTTAACAGAGGATCAAAACTTTGAGATTGTATGATGGGGTAGGAATATGCCATCACAGAGGATCAAAACTAGGAGATTGTATGATGGGGTAGGATTATATCCAATATAATGGATCAAAACTAGGAGATCGTATAATGGGGTACGAATATGCCCATCACAGAGGATCAAAATTGTGATATCATAAGATGGGGTAGGAATATGTCCATCACTAAGGATCAAAACTAGCATAATATATGATGGGGTAGAAATATGGCTATCATAGAGGATCAAAATAGGAAGATCTTATGAAGGGGTGGGAATATGCCCATCATTGAGGAACGAAACTAGGAGATCATATGATAGGTTTGGAATGCACCAATCATAAAGGATTGAAACTTGGAGATTATATGATGGAGTTGGAATATGCCCATCATAGAGAAATAAAAATGGTAGATTGTATAATGGGGTAGGAATATGCCCATCACAGAGGATTTTAACAAGGGGATCATATGATTGGATAGAAATAAGCCCATCAAAGATGACCAAAACTAGGAGATTATATGATGGGGTAGGAATATACCCATCACAGAGGATAAAAATTGACAGATCGTATGATGTGGTTGGAATAAGCCCATCACAGAGGATCGAATTTAGGATTTCATATGATGTGGTAGAAATATGCCCCTCACAGAGGATCAAAACTGGGAGATCGTGTGATGGGGCAGAAATATGCCCAAGATAGAGGATCAAGATTGGGAGATCATATGATAGGAATATGTCCTTTATAGAGGAACAAAACTGGAGATCATATGATGGGGTAGGAATATGCCTATCAAAGAGGATCAACACTAGGAGGTTATTTGATACGATACGAATATGCCCATTATAGAGGATTAAAATTCGGAGATCATATGATGGGGTAGGAATATGTGCATCATAGAGGATCGAAACTGGGAGGTCATATGATGGGGTAGGATTAAGCCCTTCATAGAGGATCAAAACTAGGAGATCGTATGATGGGGTAAGAATATGCCCATCATAGAGGATCAAAACTGGGAGATTGTGTGATGAGGTAGGAATAAGCCAATTACAGAGGATCAAGACTCGAAGATGATAAGATGGGGTAGGAATTTTCCCATCACAGAGGATCGAAACGAAGAGATCGTATGATGGGATAGGAATATGCCCATCATAGAGGATCGAAACTGGAAGATTGTATGATGGGTTAAAAATACTTCCATCAAAGAAGGTCAAAATTAGGAGATCATATGATGGGGTATGAATATTCCCATTACAGAGGCTCGAAATTGGGAGTTCGTATGATGGGGTTGGAATATGCCTATCACAAAAGATCAAAACTAGGAGATCATATGATGGGGTAGGATTACACCCATCATAGAGGATCAAAACTATGAGATCGTATGATTTGGTAGGAATATGCCGATGATAGAGGATCAAAATTGGGATATTATAAGATGGAAAAGGAATATGCCCATTACTGAGGATCAAAATTGGCAGATTATATGAGGGGTTCGGATTAAGCCCATCATAGAGGATCGAATTGGAAGATTATATTAAGGGGTAGGAATATGCGCATCAGTTAGGATTAAAACTAGGAGACTGTATGATGGGATAGGAATATACCCATCGCAGAGGATCAAAGCAGGGAGATCGTATAATGGTGTTGGAATGTGCCCATCACAGAGAAACAAAAATGGGAGATTATACAATGGGGTAGGAATATGCCAATTACAGAGGATCTAAACTAGGAGATCATATGATGGGGTAAGAATATGCCCATCACAGAGGCTCAAAACTAGGAGATCATATAATGTGTTAGGAATATGCCCATCACAGATGATCAAAATTAGGAGATCGTATGATGGGGTAGGAATTTTCCCATCACAGAGGTTCAAAACTTGGAGATCGTATGATAGGGTAGGATTATACCTATTATAGAGGATCAAAATATGGAGAACATTTAATAGGGTAAGAATATGCCCATCACAGAGAATCAGAATTGGAAGATTGTATGAAGGGGTAGGAATATGCCCGTCACTTAGGATCAAAACTAGGAGATCATATGATGGGGTAGGAATATACCCATCACAGAGGATCGAAATAGGGAGATCATATAATGGTGTTGGAATATGCCCATCATAGTGAAACCAAAAAGGGAGGTCGTACAATGGGGTAGGAATATACCCATCATAGCGGATCAAGACTAGGCAATCATATGATGGGGTAGGAATATGCCCATCATAGAGGATGAAAACTAGGAGAATGTATGATGGGTTAGGAATATCCTAATCACAATGGATCAAAACTTGGAGATCGTATAATAGGTTAGGAATTTTCCCATCATAAAGGATCGAAACTAGGAGATCGTATGATGGGGTAGGAGTATACCCATTATAGAGGATCAAAACATAGAGATTGTTGGACGGCGTAGAAATATGTCCATCATAGAGGATTAAAACTGGGAGATCGTAAGATGGGGTGGGAAAATATACATCATAGTGGATCAAAACAGGAAGATCGTATGAAGGGGTAGCAATATGCCCACCCTGAGTATCATCACTAGGAGATCATGTGATGGGGTAGGAAAACACAAATCACATAGGATCAAAATTGGGAGATCGTATGATGGAGTAGAAATATGCCCATCATTGAGAAACAAAAATGGGAGATCGTATATAGGGGTAGGAATATGCCCATCATGGAGGATTTAAACTAGGAGATTGTATGATGGTGTAGGAATTAGTAAATCATGGAGGATCAAAACTAGGAGATTATATGATAGGGAAGGAATATGCCCATTATAGAGGATCCAAACTAAAAGATCGTATGATGGGATAGGAATATGCCCATCATAGAGGATCAAAACTGGGAGTTCATATAAGGGGGTAGGAATATGCCCATCACAGAGGATAATAACTATGAGATCATGTGATGGGGAAGAAATACGCCCATCAAATGGGATCAAAATAGAGAGATTATTTGATGGGGTAAGAATATGCCTATCACAAAGGATCCAAACTGGCTAATCATATGATGGGGTAGGAATATACCTTTCATAGAGGATCAAAATTGTGAGATCATATGATGGGGCAGGAGTATGCCCATCATTGAGGATCAAAACTAGGAGATCATATGATGGGGTAGGAATATGCCCATCAGAGAGTATCAAAACTGGAAGATCATATGAAGGGTAACGAATATACCAATTCTTAAGGATCGAAACTAGGAGATCATATGATGGGGTAGGAAAATGCATATCACAGAGAATCAAAATTAGGAGATTGTGTGATGGGGTAGGAATATGCCCATCATAGAGAATCAAGATTGGAAGATCATATGATGGGGTTGGAATATGCCCATCATAGAGCATGTAAACAGGGAGATCATATGATGGGGTAGGAATATACACATTATAGAGCATCAAAACTGTGGGGAAGGATTATGCCAATCATAGAGGATCAAAAATGGGAGATCATAAGATGGGGTAGGAATATGCCCATCACTGAAGATCGAAACTAGGAGACCATACGATGGGGTCGGAATATACCATCACAGAGGATCAAAACTGGGAGATAATTTGATGGGGTAGGAAAATGCCCATCATAGTGAAAAAAAAAATGATAGATCATTAAATTGGGTTGGAATATGCCAATCACAGAGGATCAAAATAAGGAGTTCATATGGAGGGGTAGGAAGATGCCCATCTCAGAGGATCAAAACTAGGAGATCATATAATGGGGCAGAAATATGCCCATTATAGAGGATAAAAATAAGAGATCATATCATGGGGGTAAGAGTATGCCCATCACAGAGGATCAAAACTGGTAGATCATATGATGGGGTAAAAATATGCCCATCATAGACAATCGAAATTGGAATATCATATGAAGGGCTAGGAATATGCCATCACTGAGGAAACTAGATGATCGTATGATGGGGTAGGTATATACCCATCACAAAGGATCAAAAGAGGGAGATCATATAATAGGGTTGGAATATACTCATCATAGAGGAACAAAAATGGGAGATCATATAATAGGGTAGGAATATGCCCATCAGGGAGGATAAAAATTACAGAGGAAACTGATAGATCGTATGATGTGGAAGGAATATGCTGTTGAAATATGCTTATCATAGAGGATCAAAACTAAGAGATCATGTGATGGGGCAGAAATATGCCCAACACAGAGGGTCAAGATTCGGAGATCGTGTGATAGGAATATGTCCTTTATAGAGGAACAAAACTGGGAGATCTTATGATGGGGTAGAAATATACCCATAAAAGAGGATCGAAACAAGGACATTATTTGATGGGGTATGAATATGAAAATTACAGAGGATCAAAACTTGTAGATCATATGATGAGATAGGAATATGTGCATTACAGAGGATCAAAACTGGGAGATCGTGTGATGGGGTAGGATTTTGCCCGTCATAAAGGATAAAAACTAAGAGATCGTATGATGGGGTAAGAATATGCCCATCAGAGAGGATCGAAACTGGGAGATCATGTGATGGTGTAGGAATAAGCCCATTATAGAGGATCAAAACTCAAAGATAAAAAGACGAGGTAGAAATTTTCCCATCACAGAGGATCAAAACTGAGAGATCATATAATGGGGTATGAATATACCCATCATAGAGGATCGAAACTGGAAGATCATATGATGGGATAAAAATACACCCTCAAAGATGGTCAAAATTGGGAGATCGTATGATGGGGTATAAATATGCCCATTACTGAGAATCGAAATTGGGAGTTCATATGATGGGGTAGGAATATGCCCATTACAGAGGATTAAAACTAGGAGATCATGTGACGGGGTAGGATTATACCCAAGATAGAGGATCAAAATTGGGAGATCGTATGATAGAGTAGGAATATGCCCATGATAGAGGATCAATATTGGGAGATCATAAGATGGAATTGGAAACTGCCCATTTCTGAGGATCAAAACTGGCAGATCATATGAGGTGATAGGAATAAGCCCATCGTTGAGGATCAAATTGGAAGATTATATGAAGGGGTAGGAATATGCCCATCACTTAGGATCAAAACTAGGAGATCGTATAATGGGGTAGGAATATACCCATCATAGATGATCGAAATAGGGTGATCGTATAATGGTGCTGAAATATGCCCATCATAGAGAAATAAAAAAGGTAGATCGTACAATGGGGTAGGAATATGCCCATCACAGTGGAATGAAACTAGCAGATCATATGATGGGGTAGGAATATGACCATTATAGGGGATCAAAACTAGGAGATCGTATGATGGGTTAGGAATATCCCCATCACAGAGGATCGAAACTAGGAGATCGTGTGACGGGTAGGAATTTTCTCATATTGGAGGATCAAAACAAGGAGATCGTATGATGGGGTAGGGCTACACCCATTATAGAGGATCAAAACTTGGAGATCATTTGATAGGGTAGGAATATGCCCATCATAGAGGATCAAAACTAGGAGATCATAAGATGGGGAAGGAATACGCCCATCACTTAGGATCTAAATTAGCAGAATATATGATGGGGTAAGAGTTTGCCCATCATAGAGGATCAAAATTTGAAGATCGTATGATGGGGTAGAAATATGCCCATAACTAAGGATTGAAACTAGGAGATCATATGATGGAGTAGGAAAATGCCAATCACAAAGAAACAAAAAAGTGAGATAGTATAATGGGGTAGGAATATGCCCATCACGAAGGATTAAAACTAAGAGATCATATAATGGGTAGAAATAAGCCCATCATAGAGGATAAAAAATGAAAAATCATGTGATGGGATAGAAATATGCCCAATATAGAGGATCAAGATTGGGAGATCATATGATGGGGTAGGAATATGCCCATAATAGAGGAATAAGACTAGGAGATCTTATGATGGGGTAGGAATATGCCCATCATAGAGAACCCAAACTAGGAGATCATTTAATGGAGTAGGAATATGCCCATCATAGAAGATCAAAACTAGTAGTTCGTATGATGGGGCAAGAATATACCCATAACTGAGGATCAAATTTGGGAGATCGTTTGATGGGGTAGAAATATGCCCAACACAAAGGATCAAGATTGAGATATCATGTGATGGGTTGGAATATGCCCATCATAGAGGAACAAAACTATGAGATCTTATGATGGGGTAGGAATATGCCCATCACAGAGAACCTAAACTAGGAGATCATTTAATGGGGTAGGAATATGTCAATCATAGAGGATTAAAATAGGGTGATCGTGGGATAGGGTAGAAATATGTCAAACATAGAGGAATAAGATTGAGAGATCGTGCGATGGGAATATGTCTATTACAGAGGAATAAAACTAGGAGATCTTATAATGGGGTAGGAATATGCCCATCATAGAGGATCAAAACCAAGAGTTCATGTGATGGGGTAGGAATAAGTCAATCAGAGAGGATCAGTCTGGAAGATCATATGATGGGTTAGGAATTTGGTATTCATAAAGAATCAAAACTGGGAGATCATATGATGGGGTAGGAATAAGCCCATCAGAGAAGATCAAAATTGGAAGATCATCTGATGGGGTAAAAATACGCCCAACAAAGAGGATCAAAATTGGGAGATTATATTATGGGGTAGGAATATGCCAATCACAGAGGATCAAAAATGGAAGATCATATAATGGGGGTAGGAGTATGCCCATTAAAAAGGATCGAAACTAGGAGATTATATGATGGGGTAGGAATATACCCATCATAGAGGATCGAAATTGGGAGATCGTAAGTTGGGGTAGGGAATATGACCATCACAGAGATCAAAATTGGGAGATCATAAGATGGGTTAGGAATATGCCCATTATTGAGGATCAAGATTGGCAGATCATATGATGGGATAGGAATAGGCTCAACATAGGAGATCAAAAT